>OU452177.1:17692500-17697500 GCA_911728515.1 Peribatodes rhomboidaria
TATTTTAAATCGATGGAGGTATTCCTTGTGGTAGCCATGATTGGATAAAAATTGGGTTATGGCAAAGTTTGGCCTGACTGATTTTAGGTACACTTGGAGGTCGTCAAAGGTGGGGAGAAGAGTCTTGATGTATGTTGCGGTGTCGTATAAAGCGGAGGCAGTTTGCTGGGAGATTTTCTGGTTCTGGAATTTGATGTGGCTAATGGGTATAGATAGGTAATCAGGAGTACGGTGGAGGAGGGCAGCCGACTTTGCTGTCAAATCTGCCATCTCATTGCCAGGTATGCCAATGTGTGATTTTATCCAAGCGAAGTGGATCACAAGGCCGGCTGTCTGGGCGATGTGGATGTGTCGGTGAATGCTGGTAGCGA
Source organism: Peribatodes rhomboidaria (assembly GCA_911728515.1). NCBI lineage: Eukaryota > Metazoa > Arthropoda > Insecta > Lepidoptera > Geometridae > Peribatodes > Peribatodes rhomboidaria. The sequence continues at coordinate 17,692,872 of OU452177.1, forward strand.
AGTGGTTGTAGCTGTTAGGGTTTTTTAGTTCGGTCAGGCCCGATCTGCAGTCAGAAAGGATGATAGAGCAGGGGATGCTGTTATTTATTATCCATTGGCAGGCATGTTCGATGGCGAATAGTTCTGCTTGGAACACTGAGCACAAGTCGTGTAGTTTTAGTTTTTTGGTAGTTATTGTGTTGTCAGGGTGTTGGTAGACGACGCCAGCGCCCACCTTTCCACCATGTTTACTCCCGTCAGTGTAGACATGGACAGCAGGGTTAGAAGTGATGGTGCTGATGTCATCAAGGGAGTAAACGTCAGTGAATTGTATACCGGTGCGGAGAGAGGGGTGAAGAAGTTGTGTAGGGGATGAAAGGGTTTCAATGGCAATATCAGAAGGGAGGGATCTGGAAAATCCTCTTAGTTTCGTGATTTCAGCGTCAGAGAACTCTAGGATCTTTGCCGGAAGCGGGGTAAGGTTAGCTAGTGTTATGGCAGTGGGTGTGTTAAGGGTTCGGAAACCTTGTACTATTTTTAGGGCAAATAGTCTTTGTAGGGAAAGGAGCTTGTTTCTGATATATGAGTATTTTAGCGCGTCAGACCATACGCTACTAGCATAGCATATGATAGGTTGTATGACACTCTCATATATGACTCGAATATTTTCGGGGTGAACCCCCCAAGTAGGTCTTATGAATAAGGTAAGTCTGTTCAGGAGTTTCTTGGCCTTTTCCATGATGTATGTGCTGTGTTTTGCGAATCTTAATTTGCGGTCGATGATGATGCCGAGGTATTTGAATTCATTTACGAAGGGGATCACTTGGCCGTTGATTGTTATTTTACATTTTGTTGATTTGTTGCTGAAACCCATTATCTGTGTTTTCTCAGGTCCAAATGTCAGCTTCACCGTTTTCCCCCAGTCAAAGATGCGGGCTAGCGCTAAGTTTGTTATTCTCTCCAGTTCGCTCGTGGTTTTCGCATGTGAGATTAGAAGTACATCATCAGCATATGCCTGGATGTCGCATCCATCAGGGAGATTCATGTTTAAAGCTTCATCCAGAATTAGGTTCCATAGGGATGGTCCACAAACAGATCCCTGTATGCAACCCATTGTCATAGTCTTGCTCACCTGACAGTCAGCAAAGCTGAGTTGCACTAGCCGGTTTTCTGTGTAACTGAGTAGCGTGTGGTATAGGTTCATGGGGCAGTTTGCCTGTCGAAGCCGGAGGAATATAGCGGGCCACCAGGCGTGGTCAAACGCGGCCTTTATATCTAGTGAGACAGCCAGTGACAACTCTTTGTTGGCAGTCGCGCGCCTGACTACATCCAGTGCGCTGTGGACAGCCTGGATGGTGGACGTGCGTAATTTAAAGCCATATTGGCGCCTAGAAGAAGAGTCAGAGGTGTCGAGGTAGTAGGTTAGTCGGTTTGTAATTAGTTTTTCAAATAGTTTTCCAAACACATTGATGAGGCCGATTGGTCTGAAGGCTGAGGAGTTAGAGTAGTCTGTGCGGCCAGGCTTCTGGATAATTTTTGAGGTAGCTACCTTCCACGCCTTAGGAAAGTAGTTTAACACGAAGCATCTATTTAGAAGTTCAGTGATTAGTTGGGGAAATAATACCACAACTTGGAGGCATATGTCGGCAGTGAGATGGTCAGTGCCTGGTGCTCTTTTGTGATTCATGGATTTGATGCAATTGAGAATTTCGATGTACGTAAATGGGGGCTCGAGAGGAGTGTTTATGGGTTGGTACATCAGGGATCTGGTATGTTTTTGTGTGTCTGTGGAGTCCATGGAGTCGTCTGGATAAAATTTGTGTAAGAGGGCGTTGGCTGTGTCTTTAGAGTTGGTTGTATAGGTACCGTCATCTAGTTTTAGGGTGGAGGGAGGCTGTCTTAGTGGAGAGGTTTTGATTAGTCTATTTGTAACTGAGTATACATCCTCTTTCTTCTGTCTGTTACAGAAATCTTTGAAGTGTCCTGTAGAGGCGGCTTGAATAGCATCTTTATATTCTTTACGTACTTGGTTGTTTTCGGTGATTAAGTCACCTAGGGGCTGGTTTCGACGACTTCTGTTACACAATCTATGGTGAGATTCTAAGACCTTCTTTTTGAATCCCTCTAGCTCATCACTCCACCAAGGGGCGCGGTGAGGGTAGGGGGACTTGCGTGGTAGCATTTTGTCACACGCCCGTAGTATGCTAGTTGTTAATTTGGAGATGTAGGTGTCAATTTCGGGGGCAGTAAGTTCTGCACTAGAGGCGTCAGTGTTGAAGCTATTGCTGATCTCCTGAGCCAACCGGTTAGATATGAGATCCCACTTGGTGTTAGCAGTGTTGTATCGATATGTAGTTTGTCTACAGTCTTTGGTGGGGGGGACTCTCCCAAGGCAAAGGTTGAATGTAATTGCGCTATGTTCTGTGGAGGGGCAAATGTTAGCGTCGACTTTCCAGTTGGTGACTTGTGTGTATTCCGTGTCGTTTATTAGTGTGAGATCGATAATAGATGTGCGTATATGATTGTGTGTTGTGGTGATAAAAGTGGGTTCATTGCCTATGTTGCATATATGGAGGTTGTGGAGTAAAATAAGGTCAAGGATATTATTGCCCCGTCTGTTATTTCTTGCGGATCCCCACATACTGTGCCATCCATTAAAATCGCCGCATACTAGGTGCACAGAGCCGTTGGTCTTTTCCAAGAAAGTGTCAAGTTTCGTAAGAGTCTGGTTATCGTCACTATTTGGTTCAATATATATTGATATTATGTAGCAATTTCTTCTCCCTCTGGAGTTGACTTTGACGATAGATAGGTTACTGTCCGAATACTCCGTGTAGCCAGTAGTGCTGATAAGGTTATCCCTTATCAGGACGGAGGCCTTAGTGGCAGAGGTCGTCTGAGGGAACTGGTAAATTTTGTATCCAGGGAATGTGCCCATAAGTCTGCCCGAGCCGGTGTAAGGTTCCGATATAAAGAGGAAGTCAGGATGTTTGTTAGTGGCATACAGTTTGAGCTCATGAGTCGCGTTTCTCCCCCGGCCAAGGTTAATCTGTGCGCAGCTATAGGTGTAGGATGGTGGAGCGGGTGAAGACATGTTTGCGGTGGATGGTGGAGAGGGTGAAATGATGTCCGCGGGGGGTGGACTACACGCCATAGTCCGTTCTCTGACGGACATCATTTAAACTTTTCTGCACAAGTGGGCAGTACACCGAGGTGGCACTATGCTCGTGCCGAGGAGCTGAGATGTTATTTTTTGAACAATTGTAGCAGTTAGCTCTATTTTTGTTTGTTTTGTTGGGACAGTCGGCATAAGCATGCCCCTTCTCTGCGCAGTGAGAGCATATGGTATCATTATTTTTGCACCACTTACGTAGGTGCCCAAACTGTAGGCACTTGTAGCATTGCCTGAGAGGAACGTAGGCTTCAACGTGGATTTTTTGATGATCGACGTTGATTTTTCCTTGCTCAGTAATAAGTTTTGAGAGCGCAGGTGTGGTTATGAAAATGGCGTTATAAAGTGCCTGATTTTTGTTGTTTCTTCTGAATTTGAATTCTAATTCGGTTTTGTCTCCAATCGCAGATTGGATGTTGTCGTTTTGGGATGTCATTATATCCATAAGAGTTTCCGGAGGAGTAGTGTTTTTGATACCCTTAAGGATGAGCATAGGTTTTAGTTTAGTGATTGCTTTTGCGGTGACGAGGCTGTCTGGTTTATTGGCCTTGTTGAGGGCAGTCTCGATTTGGTTAGTGTTATCGAAGGTGACTTTGAGTTTATTCTTACCAGTAAACCTCGTCTCCGCAGGAGCAAAGTTGGTGTCCTTAAAGCTAACCGATTTCTGCCATGCGTTCATTGTTTCGGCAGGGTCTCCGGTCGCACTCTTGGAGGTTATGATGAGGGCAGGTCTGTATTTGGCCGGTGGTTTGCAGGTTGATGAGCCATCCAGTGTGGTCCTCGCTTCGCCTGTTGTAGAAGGGGGTGCAGTGGCAGTGTTGTATCGACGAGATTCCTCAGCTCGATTAATAATTTGAGCAATTTTTGAAGTTCCTTCACGTATAGTGACTCCGATTTGGTTCAAGATTTTGGTAGTTTCTTCTCGCATAGTGACTTCGATTTGGTTCGTTAGGTCACGGAGGTCCGGCATCGAAGGAGGCTCTACACGGGTGTTCTCCGGGAGGTGGGGGTGGGTTTCCACTATGTTTTCGATTTCATTCATGATTGTGATGATGGCTGTCTTGTTCTCCTTCTTAACACTTTTGCCTTCATTAATTAGGCTAACGACTTTTCGGGTTCGTTGTCGTATGGACGTCCCAAATTCTGAGTAAGTCTTGGGGGTGGTAGAACATTCGTTGATTGTTTGTTCGCTGACTATACTCAAGATTTCTTCCGATCGTTGTAGTATGGCCATGGACCTATCAAGGTCTGGGTAAGTCTCTGAGATGATGGGAGAAGACTGTTCATTCTCTGATTCATTGGTACTTGGAACGGGTTGTAGGCTATTTGTAGGACTCCCATCGCGCTTAGGTTTATGTTTAGGCTTGGGTGTTCTCGTCGTCATGTTGGTACTAGAAGGCAGTGAAATGCGGCGGAGTGCGGCCAGTGACCGATTGGGCGAGCGGTAGCCTGGTCGGCAAATCGGCAAGTCCCCTGTG
>OU452177.1:17702500-17708074 GCA_911728515.1 Peribatodes rhomboidaria
CGGCGGAGTGCGGCCAGTGGCCGATTGGGCGAGTGGTAGCCTGGTCGGCAAGTTAGCAAGTCCCCTGTGGACCGAGTCGGCCTGCTGGTAAGTTGCACAACCGAAGTCGGCAACTCAAGGTCCAGACGACCGGCAAGATGCCGAGTGAGCAGGTAAGTGGCAGTCCAATTCACCGGGGTGGCAATTTGTTTTGCATATTTGGCAGATTTTGGCCGCTTTGGCAACCTTTGGGAGCACCGAGCGCACGTCTGCTCTCGTTGGGGTTCTGGAGGCGACTGGGTTAGGTTAGGTTAGGTTAGGTTAGGTTAGGTTAGGTTAGGTTAGGTTAGGTTAGGTTAGGTTAGGTTAGGTTAGGTTAGGTTAGGTTAGGTTAGGTTAGGTTAGGTTAGGTTAGGTTAGGTTAGGTTAGGTTAGGTTAGGTTAGGTTAGGTTAGGTTAGGTTAGGTTAGGTTAGGTTAGGTTAGGTTAGGTTAGGTTAGGTTAGGTTAGGTTAGGTTAGGTTAGGTTAGGTTAGGTTAGGTTAGGTTAGGTTAGGTTAGGTTAGGTTAGGTTAGGTTAGGTTAGGTTAGGTTAGGTTAGGTTAGGTTAGGTTAGGTTAGGTTAGGTTAGGTTAGGTTAGGTTAGGTTAGGTTAGGTTAGGTTAGGTTAGGTTAGGTTAGGTTAGGTTAGGTTAGGTTAGGTTAGGTTAGGTTAGGTTAGGTTAGGTTAGGTTAGGTTAGGTTAGGTTAGGTTAGGTTAGGTTAGGTTAGGTTAGGTTAGGTTAGGTTAGGTTAGGTTAGGTTAGGTTAGGTTAGGTTAGGTTAGGTTAGGTTAGGTTAGGTTAGGTTAGGTTAGGTTAGGTTAGGTTAGGTTAGGTTAGGTTAGGTTAGGTTAGGTTAGGTTAGGTTAGGTTAGGTTAGGTTAGGTTAGGTTAGGTTAGGTTAGGTTAGGTTAGGTTAGGTTAGGTTAGGTTAGGTTAGGTTAGGTTAGGTTAGGTTAGGTTAGGTTAGGTTAGGTTAGGTTAGGTTAGGTTAGGTTAGGTTAGGTTAGGTTAGGTTAGGTTAGGTTAGGTTAGGTTAGGTTAGGTTAGGTTAGGTTAGGTTAGGTTAGGTTAGGTTAGGTTAGGTTAGGTTAGGTTAGGTTAGGTTAGGTTAGGTTAGGTTAGGTTAGGTTAGGTTAGGTTAGGTTAGGTTAGGTTAGGTTAGGTTAGGTTAGGTTAGGTTAGGTTAGGTTAGGTTAGGTTAGGTTAGGTTAGGTTAGGTTAGGTTAGGTTAGGTTAGGTTAGGTTAGGTTAGGTTAGGTTAGGTTAGGTTAGGTTAGGTTAGGTTAGGTTAGGTTAGGTTAGGTTAGGTTAGGTTAGGTTAGGTTAGGTTAGGTTAGGTTAGGTTAGGTTAGGTTAGGTTAGGTTAGGTTAGGTTAGGTTAGGTTAGGTTAGGTTAGGTTAGGTTAGGTTAGGTTAGGTTAGGTTAGGTTAGGTTAGGTTAGGTTAGGTTAGGTTAGGTTAGGTTAGGTTAGGTTAGGTTAGGTTAGGTTAGGTTAGGTTAGGTTAGGTTAGGTTAGGTTAGGTTAGGTTAGGTTAGGTTAGGTTAGGTTAGGTTAGGTTAGGTTAGGTTAGGTTAGGTTAGGTTAGGTTAGGTTAGGTTAGGTTAGGTTAGGTTAGGTTAGGTTAGGTTAGGTTAGGTTAGGTTAGGTTAGGTTAGGTTAGGTTAGGTTAGGTTAGGTTAGGTTAGGTTAGGTTAGGTTAGGTTAGGTTAGGTTAGGTTAGGTTAGGTTAGGTTAGGTTAGGTTAGGTTAGGTTAGGTTAGGTTAGGTTAGGTTAGGTTAGGTTAGGTTAGGTTAGGTTAGGTTAGGTTAGGTTAGGTTAGGTTAGGTTAGGTTAGGTTAGGTTAGGTTAGGTTAGGTTAGGTTAGGTTAGGTTAGGTTAGGTTAGGTTAGGTTAGGTTAGGTTAGGTTAGGTTAGGTTAGGTTAGGTTAGGTTAGGTTAGGTTAGGTTAGGTTAGGTTAGGTTAGGTTAGGTTAGGTTAGGTTAGGTTAGGTTAGGTTAGGTTAGGTTAGGTTAGGTTAGGTTAGGTTAGGTTAGGTTAGGTTAGGTTAGGTTAGGTTAGGTTAGGTTAGGTTAGGTTAGGTTAGGTTAGGTTAGGTTAGGTTAGGTTAGGTTAGGTTAGGTTAGGTTAGGTTAGGTTAGGTTAGGTTAGGTTAGGTTAGGTTAGGTTAGGTTAGGTTAGGTTAGGTTAGGTTAGGTTAGGTTAGGTTAGGTTAGGTTAGGTTAGGTTAGGTTAGGTTAGGTTAGGTTAGGTTAGGTTAGGTTAGGTTAGGTTAGGTTAGGTTAGGTTAGGTTAGGTTAGGTTAGGTTAGGTTAGGTTAGGTTAGGTTAGGTTAGGTTAGGTTAGGTTAGGTTAGGTTAGGTTAGGTTAGGTTAGGTTAGGTTAGGTTAGGTTAGGTTAGGTTAGGTTAGGTTAGGTTAGGTTAGGTTAGGTTAGGTTAGGTTAGGTTAGGTTAGGTTAGGTTAGGTTAGGTTAGGTTAGGTTAGGTTAGGTTAGGTTAGGTTAGGTTAGGTTAGGTTAGGTTAGGTTAGGTTAGGTTAGGTTAGGTTAGGTTAGGTTAGGTTAGGTTAGGTTAGGTTAGGTTAGGTTAGGTTAGGTTAGGTTAGGTTAGGTTAGGTTAGGTTAGGTTAGGTTAGGTTAGGTTAGGTTAGGTTAGGTTAGGTTAGGTTAGGTTAGGTTAGGTTAGGTTAGGTTAGGTTAGGTTAGGTTAGGTTAGGTTAGGTTAGGTTAGGTTAGGTTAGGTTAGGTTAGGTTAGGTTAGGTTAGGTTAGGTTAGGTTAGGTTAGGTTAGGTTAGGTTAGGTTAGGTTAGGTTAGGTTAGGTTAGGTTAGGTTAGGTTAGGTTAGGTTAGGTTAGGTTAGGTTAGGTTAGGTTAGGTTAGGTTAGGTTAGGTTAGGTTAGGTTAGGTTAGGTTAGGTTAGGTTAGGTTAGGTTAGGTTAGGTTAGGTTAGGTTAGGTTAGGTTAGGTTAGGTTAGGTTAGGTTAGGTTAGGTTAGGTTAGGTTAGGTTAGGTTAGGTTAGGTTAGGTTAGGTTAGGTTAGGTTAGGTTAGGTTAGGTTAGGTTAGGTTAGGTTAGGTTAGGTTAGGTTAGGTTAGGTTAGGTTAGGTTAGGTTAGGTTAGGTTAGGTTAGGTTAGGTTAGGTTAGGTTAGGTTAGGTTAGGTTAGGTTAGGTTAGGTTAGGTTAGGTTAGGTTAGGTTAGGTTAGGTTAGGTTAGGTTAGGTTAGGTTAGGTTAGGTTAGGTTAGGTTAGGTTAGGTTAGGTTAGGTTAGGTTAGGTTAGGTTAGGTTAGGTTAGGTTAGGTTAGGTTAGGTTAGGTTAGGTTAGGTTAGGTTAGGTTAGGTTAGGTTAGGTTAGGTTAGGTTAGGTTAGGTTAGGTTAGGTTAGGTTAGGTTAGGTTAGGTTAGGTTAGGTTAGGTTAGGTTAGGTTAGGTTAGGTTAGGTTAGGTTAGGTTAGGTTAGGTTAGGTTAGGTTAGGTTAGGTTAGGTTAGGTTAGGTTAGGTTAGGTTAGGTTAGGTTAGGTTAGGTTAGGTTAGGTTAGGTTAGGTTAGGTTAGGTTAGGTTAGGTTAGGTTAGGTTAGGTTAGGTTAGGTTAGGTTAGGTTAGGTTAGGTTAGGTTAGGTTAGGTTAGGTTAGGTTAGGTTAGGTTAGGTTAGGTTAGGTTAGGTTAGGTTAGGTTAGGTTAGGTTAGGTTAGGTTAGGTTAGGTTAGGTTAGGTTAGGTTAGGTTAGGTTAGGTTAGGTTAGGTTAGGTTAGGTTAGGTTAGGTTAGGTTAGGTTAGGTTAGGTTAGGTTAGGTTAGGTTAGGTTAGGTTAGGTTAGGTTAGGTTAGGTTAGGTTAGGTTAGGTTAGGTTAGGTTAGGTTAGGTTAGGTTAGGTTAGGTTAGGTTAGGTTAGGTTAGGTTAGGTTAGGTTAGGTTAGGTTAGGTTAGGTTAGGTTAGGTTAGGTTAGGTTAGGTTAGGTTAGGTTAGGTTAGGTTAGGTTAGGTTAGGTTAGGTTAGGTTAGGTTAGGTTAGGTTAGGTTAGGTTAGGTTAGGTTAGGTTAGGTTAGGTTAGGTTAGGTTAGGTTAGGTTAGGTTAGGTTAGGTTAGGTTAGGTTAGGTTAGGTTAGGTTAGGTTAGGTTAGGTTAGGTTAGGTTAGGTTAGGTTAGGTTAGGTTAGGTTAGGTTAGGTTAGGTTAGGTTAGGTTAGGTTAGGTTAGGTTAGGTTAGGTTAGGTTAGGTTAGGTTAGGTTAGGTTAGGTTAGGTTAGGTTAGGTTAGGTTAGGTTAGGTTAGGTTAGGTTAGGTTAGGTTAGGTTAGGTTAGGTTAGGTTAGGTTAGGTTAGGTTAGGTTAGGTTAGGTTAGGTTAGGTTAGGTTAGGTTAGGTTAGGTTAGGTTAGGTTAGGTTAGGTTAGGTTAGGTTAGGTTAGGTTAGGTTAGGTTAGGTTAGGTTAGGTTAGGTTAGGTTAGGTTAGGTTAGGTTAGGTTAGGTTAGGTTAGGTTAGGTTAGGTTAGGTTAGGTTAGGTTAGGTTAGGTTAGGTTAGGTTAGGTTAGGTTAGGTTAGGTTAGGTTAGGTTAGGTTAGGTTAGGTTAGGTTAGGTTAGGTTAGGTTAGGTTAGGTTAGGTTAGGTTAGGTTAGGTTAGGTTAGGTTAGGTTAGGTTAGGTTAGGTTAGGTTAGGTTAGGTTAGGTTAGGTTAGGTTAGGTTAGGTTAGGTTAGGTTAGGTTAGGTTAGGTTAGGTTAGGTTAGGTTAGGTTAGGTTAGGTTAGGTTAGGTTAGGTTAGGTTAGGTTAGGTTAGGTTAGGTTAGGTTAGGTTAGGTTAGGTTAGGTTAGGTTAGGTTAGGTTAGGTTAGGTTAGGTTAGGTTAGGTTAGGTTAGGTTAGGTTAGGTTAGGTTAGGTTAGGTTAGGTTAGGTTAGGTTAGGTTAGGTTAGGTTAGGTTAGGTTAGGTTAGGTTAGGTTAGGTTAGGTTAGGTTAGGTTAGGTTAGGTTAGGTTAGGTTAGGTTAGGTTAGGTTAGGTTAGGTTAGGTTAGGTTAGGTTAGGTTAGGTTAGGTTAGGTTAGGTTAGGTTAGGTTAGGTTAGGTTAGGTTAGGTTAGGTTAGGTTAGGTTAGGTTAGGTTAGGTTAGGTTAGGTTAGGTTAGGTTAGGTTAGGTTAGGTTAGGTTAGGTTAGGTTAGGTTAGGTTAGGTTAGGTTAGGTTAGGTTAGGTTAGGTTAGGTTAGGTTAGGTTAGGTTAGGTTAGGTTAGGTTAGGTTAGGTTAGGTTAGGTTAGGTTAGGTTAGGTTAGGTTAGGTTAGGTTAGGTTAGGTTAGGTTAGGTTAGGTTAGGTTAGGTTAGGTTAGGTTAGGTTAGGTTAGGTTAGGTTAGGTTAGGTTAGGTTAGGTTAGGTTAGGTTAGGTTAGGTTAGGTTAGGTTAGGTTAGGTTAGGTTAGGTTAGGTTAGGTTAGGTTAGGTTAGGTTAGGTTAGGTTAGGTTAGGTTAGGTTAGGTTAGGTTAGGTTAGGTTAGGTTAGGTTAGGTTAGGTTAGGTTAGGTTAGGTTAGGTTAGGTTAGGTTAGGTTAGGTTAG
>OU452178.1:600000-913855 GCA_911728515.1 Peribatodes rhomboidaria
TCGTAGGCTTAACATCAGGCGAAATGGAGGCCTGATGTTAAGTCTAGCTGAGGAAGGCTATTATCGAATAAAAAAAAATACAATGAGCACCTCTTGCCATGATACCATCGCTCCGCATAGTTCTGTAGGGTCTACTGGGGCAAATTCGTCTGTGGGACAATTGCGTCTTTCGAGAATTTCTGACAAACCCTTTTCAAATTAAGCAACTTACACCGTCTTGTACAGATTATTGCAACTAAAGGGAGGAAAAAGATATAGATGGCGCCTAATTTGTGAAGGGTTTGTCAGTAATTCTTGAAAGACGCAATTGCCCCATAGACACATTTGCCCCAGTTGACCCCATATTGTATTTTCGATAAGTTCCCTCTAAGCCTCTCCAACTTCAGCCAACCATCAGTTTCTCACTCTACCGCTAAGATGTTTGTCGCGGTTAAAGGTTTGACAGCTCTAGGGGCCCAATTCTAGAGCATGCGATCTCGAGGCCTCTGAAGGCTCATTAATATCGAATTGTATGACAAATGGCTTTCTCTTTCTGAGAACATTTCCTGTATTTTCATACATTGAATTGCGTTCAAATCTTAGTAATACATTTCCGGGAAAATTTGGCTTCACAGTCGATTCAACTCAATTGACAACACATCAACAACCACGAATGACATTGATTACCTATTTACATTAGAGTACTAAACTAACAACCTGCCTCGGCTCTGCACGATACCTACGAGTAAAAAACTTTCCGTAAAAATTATCTAACTGATGGTAAAAATCCGTTGCGTGGTATAAAAGGAGTTAGCGGATTTACAGACAGAAAGACAGGCCAACGCGGAAAGCGACTTTGTTTTATTCTATGTATAGAGATCTGTCCCGTAACCGACGAGCGTGTATTTTCATACACGCTCGTCGGTTACGGGACACATGGAACACATGGAAGTAGAAAAAGCGAAAAATGTGTGCTAGGATTGTAGCGAGTGGAGAGAATGGCCTCTGTCTACCCCTATGGGAAACAAGCGCGACTATATGAATGTATGTATGTAGCGATCTGTCAAAATTAATCTAAGTTCACTACTGTTTTACCGCACATACATGTATTTTAAAATTTACATTTTATATCCGTTGCTTTATAAATCTACATGATTTATAAAACAAGAGATACTACATTATCTCTAGATCTAAGCAATGATAGTGTAAAATTAAATGAATCTTTTTACAGCGTGTTAAAGAAATACGTAATTATCAGCCCATAAGCCGCTCAACTACGCTTGGCTAATGTCTAATGTTTGCCAAACTCGTTGGCTGTAACGGGTTGTCTAAAATTGCAGTTTTTACTTAAAATTCATATTTAATTGTAAGCGTCTAGATATGCTTCTAGCAAGTACTACGAGAGTTCATCGAAATATTAACATACATGGCATTATAACCTTTATTAGGTTTTGTAATGTGGTAACAATATTTTATTATTTATATCGCATTTTGTCTATTTTTACAGGATTAACATAATACAAATAACGTAGTCAGCATTACATTAAATTAATAGCAAAATATTAAAAAAATGATTTAAAAAATTATCAAGATTAGATTGAAACGAAATTAAGTAAGCTTTTAATCGTAGCTAAACTATTTTTAAGCAAGTGTTTTTTTTTTGGATATTGAATTTAGCATTTAATTCTGAGGCAGTTAGTTACTTAAAGATTACAGAGCAAATAAAGTACTGTCACATCCCTTTATGTAACTTCGCTTGATCTGTAGGCATTGCTAATTTCATCGACCATTGTTTTTTATTTTGGTCCACAGACAAAAATTTACAAACAGTTTTCATATACTTTAGTATGTACCATCGATCAAACTAAAATGCAGGGTCGGGCACACAAGTAGCGCATTTTTGTAGCCGATCAAATGGGCTACGGGCTCGCATTACGTCTCACTCCTTTTCAGGACGTCAGCCAGACACGTCTTTAGTGGGTTTTTTTTATGCAGTAAATTGTCTACGTTTTCTATTTTTGTAACAAATTGTACTATATGCGTGCATATGTACATGCCTATAGATTAATATTATAGACTAGTATTAAAGAATAGTACGAGTATGTTGCCCACTTTCACTGATTTTAAGAAATTCCTAAGTTCTTGCTTATCTAGTTTAACCTACTCCTAGCTAGCTCCTATCTATATTTTCTTGCACGAACCTTTAGTCATTGCTTAGGAGACTTTTTAACTTAATGTGCACGATAAGCTAATACTTCGCCAGGAGTAGTTTAAAATAGTTAAGCAAAGACTTAGGCAACTCTTATATTCAGTTCAAGTAGGCATAATGGTTTTGACTCAATTTGACCAAACAAGATCAACGGCTTAGGCCCGTCCATTTATTTTATTTTGGCCGAAGACCTCGGTCCAAATTTAAATCCAACTTATTGTAATTTTGCTCGAATTTAAATTTTATTTATGGCACGAATAGTTTTATTACATTATTTACCAATGATACTTAAAAAATATCTAGAGCTTCAAAATTTTCCGATTGTCAATACTTTTTCGTGACTTTTTCTTAGTCTTTGTCCGTGTAGCATCCGTGTAGTATCAACAATATTCTTGGTTTTTTTTAAAAACGTTCTCAAGCGAAAATAGAGGTGTGAAAAATATCCGCATTTTTAAGGGGTCACTTTTGACTGATTTATTCAATAGGTAGAAAGAAAATCGAAAATTCCATTACATAGGCAGGTTGTCTTTATCATTAGCTGTTAAATGAATCAATAATACAAGGGAAATTCTTAGTTACTTAAGAATGATTACAGTAGTGCAAAAGTCATAAAAAAAATTGAAATGGCACCGTGTCACTCTGTAGGTAAGTTTAGAGGCTCGTCAGTATCATTACGCGCTTTCTTCACTCGTCTTCTTCTTCTAGACGAAATGGCGATAGAATACCCTAAGCCAATGCGAAGTTAGTCTAGGTCACCTAGGTCGAAATTAGTTAGGTCGCCGGACTCTTAATAAGGGATTGCGGCTTGGGTAGGCCCTTCGGTTTCAAGCCCTCAGTTTCCCGATATCCGCGATGGTGTTTACGGCCATCCAAGGTTGGGCATTACGTTTTACTATGTCATGTCATAAACATCTAGTCGTGCCTATAAAGATTCAGCTGACTGCAGAGACGAGGCGGCGCCGCCTCGCTACAGTCACGGACAACGGGCGCGTTAATAGCTCGCTAGCTAGAGATCCGATACAAGTACCTATCAATTACAAAAAATTTGAAAAAACAGTGGCAATCATAGTTAGTAGCACTTTTGATCAAGTTTTTCGACACTTTTTAGTCAAAAGAAACTAAATTATTAGGATTATTACGGTCAGTAATATTCTGGCCATGGTATACTAGAAAAAAGAATACTTTTACGATACTAACACATACTGCGACAACAACACATACAAAATTGCGAAGATATGTTTTTTTTTTTCAAATTCTAAGACAAAGATCCGGAATTCGGGATATACGAAAGCATTTTTGTCGAAGCTGTAGTATTGACGCTTGACTCGCTAATGCTCGCTCGGTCGAGAAATATGTTCAGTAGTATTTAAGGTAAGCAAGTGTTCCTTTGTCTACGATATTTGGTCAATGACATTTGAACGATCGCGTGACTGAGCTGAATGGAGGCTGACGTATATAATACACTACTTCCTACACTGAGAGAAATTAATTGTTGGGTCAACAAAACTCTAACAAATATTACATGTCGAAATAGGGATAACTGAGAATTTTGTTATAGCGACAGACTTCAATTTGTTAATACATCATTTAAAAATTGTTACAGCAACAAATAAATTGATGAAATAAACAGTTTTATCGTTGTAATTACAATTTTTTTTGCGGAGAACAACAAATTCAGATTAGTTCCAATGACCTATTCTTATTTTGTAGAAATGGCTTTGGTTACTGTAACAAAATCGTATCTTGTTATATTAAATGTTTCCTATTTGTTTTATTTTACAATGAATAATCGGTTAAATTACTGGTTAGAAATACTAGGAAAGCTGTTTGTTATAACCATTATTGTGTGTTGAAGTAGTAACGCTAAAGTTAAGGTGTACTAATAATATATGTTGGATTTATTACGGATTTCTGTTAAAACCACTCATAAATCGGTTAAACTACTCGTTAGAAATACTAGGAAAGTTGTTTGTAATTACTATTTTTGTATGTTGAAGTACCAACGCTAAAGGTGATGTGTACTAGTAATATTTGTTGGATTTATCACGGGGTTTCTGTTAAAACCTCTCATTAATCGGTTAAATTACTGGTTAGAGGTACCAGGAAAGCTGTTTGTTATTACTATTATTGTATGTTGAAGTATCAACGCTAAAGGTTAGGTCTACTAATAATATTTGTTGGATTTATTACGGGGTTTCTGTTAAAACCACTCATAAATTGGTTAAATTGCTGGTTAGAAATACTAGGAAAGCTGTTTGTTGTTACTATTATCGTATGTAGAAGTAGCAACGCTAAAGGTAAGGTGTACTAATAATATTTGTTGGATTTATTATGTCGTTTCTGTTGAAATAACTCATAAATTGGTTATATTACTGGTTAGAAATACTAGGAAAGCTATTTATTATAACCACTATTGTATGTTGAAGTAACAACGCTAAAAGTAAGTTGTACTTGTAATATTTGTTGTATTTATGAGGGGGTTTCTGTTAATACCACTCATAAATCAGTTAAATTTCTGGTTAGAAACACTAGGAAAGCTGTTTGTTGTTACTATTATTGTATGTAGAAGTAGCAACGCTAAACGTTAGGTCTACTAATAATATTTGTTAGATTTATTACGGGGTTTCTGTTAAAACCACTCCTAAATCGGTTAAATTGCTGGTTAAAATAATAGGAAAGCTGTTTGTTGTTACTATTATTGTATGTAGAAGTAGCAACGCTAAAGGTAAGGTGTACTAACAATATTTGTTGGATTTATTATGTGGTTTCTGTTGAAGTAACTCATAAATCGGTTATAATACTGGTTAGAAATACTAGGAAAGCTATTTATTATAACCACTATTGTATGTTGAAGTAACAACGCTAAAAGTAAGGTGTACTTGTAATATTTGTTGGATTTATGACGAGATTTCTGTTAAAACCACTTGTGAAACGGTTAAATTACTGGTTAAAAAATACTAGGGAAACTGTTTATTATAATCAGTATTTTCTGTTGTTACTTCAACAGAAAATACTGATACTGAACAGTTTCCCTTTAAAACCCCCCTTTCCCCTGAACAAGTGGTTTTAACAGAAACCCCGTCATAAACCGAACGCATATCTCCAGCACAACACGTCAAAAGCGTTGTCACTTCAATAGACAATATTAGTTAGGCAAAATAGTTTCTACAAAAACTAGGTAGGTACGAAAACATAACAAAAAAGAACTTATTGTTAAATATTTCCATTTAACTATTTACGTTGATAATACAATGATCTCTGTTTTAAAAGTGACAATAGTAACGTTAATAAATAATAATAGTTAATAAATCCAACAAATATCGTTATATGACTACCCAGTAAGCTGATTTTACCAATAAACGAGCAAATAAAAACCAATTTATTATTATTAATCATGTATAGTTGTGGTATCAGGAGACAAGGTATACTAACTAGGTAGTCTTTTGACTATTTTAAAATTAATGAGTATAAAATGATAGAATTAATTCACAAATAAGTAATTTTATTTTCTAAAAAAAACTAAATAGGTATTATGAAAATCACATAATTATACAAATCATATTTAGTGAACCCCATTTATTTATATCTAGCCTAAATCATAATGTATGGAATTTTAAGAAAGACGTCACTTTCGTGCACCTTTTGCAGAACTTCATACATTTCAACTGCATAGGGTGTATTTTTGAATGGCGGACGTATTCTAGGATACCATCATTCTTTCGGGTACGCAACATTCAAAACCGTAAAACATTTAAAGCAAATGTCAATTACTTTTGTTGATGAAGTACTTCATGTCGACCACCATATGGATTGCTTCAAGCTCTGTAAGTGTATCAACACTTAAACTCATAGGCTGGCAAGTCAATCCTTTTTTGTTGTACGACTTATGTCTATTCTTCAATTATTATTCTTCTTCTATGTCAGCATAATTCTAAAACAAAATATAACTTTAATAAATAATAATACCAATAAATAAATATTTGAGACATTATAACACACACGGTCGCGGTCGTCCGACCCCAAATTAAGCAAAGCTTGTATTATGGCTGCTAGAGACTAATGAACATACATTACATACATTATTCTTCATATATTTTGGGAAACATACTTAAACAGATACTTAACAACCAGATATAAAACAAACAAAAATGTTTATCACATGAATGTTTGTCCTAGGGGGAATCAGTTCCATACTCCTAAGCGCAAAAGACAGGTTTACCACCAACTGAGCTATCGAGACAGTCATAGTTCAATATCAATATTACACTTTTAACCAATATTACAAGAATTTCAGACCAATAAACTACATAATTGAATGCCTATATTACATACAACAAGTACACAAATATTCAAATATCAACTTACTTCGACATGTGTTATAAAAGCTTGTCTAGACGGCAATAGGCACCTTATTGTATTTTTTCTCGTCAGCAGTCAATATTTGTGATGTTCATTTTGCATGCTAAAGTACTGCAAACATCAAAGTCTCGAATATCTGCAACAAATTACAAACAATATTATAAATGATTGGTACAGGACCAGGATGAGTGGCATACGAGATAAGAGGTCTATGCTCAGCAGTAGGCGATTACGGGCTGATGATGATGATGATTATAAAACGATATTGCGCTTTTGATTATATTGCTCTTGCTGTTGTAACGCCTTCAAATAGACTGCAAGGGCTCACTAAAAATAGTACAATAGAAATACATCAAACTTCTTTTCTACCTATTTAAGTTTAATAAAATAATAAATGTGAAATTAGCAGAGGTATCGGTTGAAGTTAGGTTGTCAACCTTCAATATATAAATTGCCCACTAGTTAACAATAGAATTTTATATTTTTATTTCATGGTTAGTTAAGTAGGTACAGACATTCGGACATATCACATTATCAATTGGCCTTATGCGAAAAATGTTCTTAGTTCAAATGAGTACTTACTCTCACTATGTTATTTGAACTGCAACTTAAAATTGTCTTCATTTGTAGTCCCATCATCCAGCATCTCACTTTTCAAACAACTTCAAATTTTTGTCTTCATTTATATTACAAAAGTCAATTTCAATCTGGAAGTAAAAAAAAAACATTAAAAGAGGCTATTACTTGCATCACAGTTTTGTATTATTTAAAGTTACAACACAATTTTAGTAAACTAAACCTAAAGTATTTGTTACGATAACAAAATGTTATAATTTCAAACAACAATCGTTTTGGTTACCAATCATCATCATTATAGTCTTTTACGCCCACTGCAGGGACATTGCAGAGCTATCCACCACGCTTGCTCAGTGCGAGTTGGTGGATGACACATGTCTTACGAGTTATTCGTCTAGGACATGTCGGTTTTCGCACGATGTTATCTTTGACAGTAAGAGCACGTGTCAAATTTAAATGCACATAAACTTTTCCACGAATAAAAAGTTCATTGGTGCACGACCAGGATTGAACCCACGACCTCCGTATCGGAAGGAGCGGTCCATCCCACTAGGCCAACACGTCTCAATGGCTTCCAATTTTTTGATAAAATTTACTATTTATTGGATAAGTTTAACATTATCTCTTCTTTAAAAATACTAGGACACTAGTCCATGACTTCATAAAAGAAACAAAAAATATCGTTTAGATGAATACAGTCAAAGTTACGACCATTCACTAAACATCGCGTGGGTGCACGTTCACTTGTCTATTTTGAAAAATTTTATGAGTACCGCTGCCTCACGCACTAGTGCAGTGTAGCGCTTCTCATAATATTTTTCAAAACAAAGCTTGTCGTGCCCCCTTGCGAGGTGTAGCGCACAGCCTAAGAAGTATTTCTGATGAAATCTACAATACAATTAAGTATTTCATGCGAATACAATTTTAAGTGCGAATATGTGCCATGGAAAAATATCGAATTTTATTTTTTATTATTTTTTTATAAACTTCTCAACCGATTTTGATAAAATTTTATTGGGACCACCTGGAAACTTTAAAATAAAAAAAGAATTTTCTAAATCGGTTCAAGCGTCTTCGAGGAATTGGAACATACCTACAAAAAAAGATAACGACGAATTGAGAACTTCCTCCTCTTATGAAGTCTGTTAAAAAAGGTTATTACTAATTAGGTACTTACTGAATGCATCGTCTTTATTTCTTCGATGTTATTATGTCCTAATTTTAATTTTATTCGGCCCCCCAGATTTTCTGTACTACATCACTCAGGCCGTCCAGCCACGATGTTTTTGTAGTGTTTTCTGAAAAATTTGAGGATTAATTAATTTAAAATCATACAAGAAACCAACTGACGCTCAGCCAAAACGGACAACGAAGATTCACTTTACGTCACAATCTCAGTTTACCACTATCAACTTTGGAAAAACTTTCTACTATTGATAAATGGCATATAGGTGCAATTATGTAAGTTTTGAATTATTTTAAAGTAACCTATTAATAAAATGCTACTAAAAAAAACTCAATTCAAAACTACTTACCGCAGAATATTTTTAATGCGTCTTTCTACGCCCAGGTTTGTAGATCTTCAATTTTTTGACTTTATTAATTATAGTACTTCACTTAAAACATATTAAATCATCTGAAATCGAAGTGTGGACGCGATCGTTGCCTCTAATAGCACTTTTTTACTTCACTTCACGTACAAAATAGTTCAATTTAACACAAACTTTAATATTCGAAATATAAGTGCGGACACGTTGTTGCCTCAGTGCGGTTTTTCACGAAATGAGGAAGCGGGCGGAGGTGGATGGCAATCGGTAAACCAAACCACCGTAGCGCACGCGACGATAGTTGCTGAACCAGTGTTACCAGCAGTAGTCAAAGAAGATAAAGTCCGAAACTAAATCAGAAATTACATGAGCAAATAAAACCATTTTTAAGTTAATTAATATAAGT
The DNA here is from genome assembly GCA_911728515.1 of Peribatodes rhomboidaria. NCBI lineage: Eukaryota > Metazoa > Arthropoda > Insecta > Lepidoptera > Geometridae > Peribatodes > Peribatodes rhomboidaria. The sequence goes on from OU452178.1 coordinate 609,077, forward strand.
AAATTATAAATTAATATAAAAAAGAAAACTTGATATCAAAGTTGCAGCTTGAACTATTTTTATTTACCTTTTAGATAAAAAAAATGCTAAAACGCTAAAACTGCTAGTTTTGATTAGTAAATTAGATCTTGTAACAAATGTATCTGATATTGCAATAATTTTACTACATAGTTAACCTTGTATTTTCATATTTTTTTAGCCAATATGCAGTATTCTGATGTTAGTATTCTAATTAATTTTAATACATTACTTATGTATTAGTTATATATTATTAAACCAGTTAGAGCCCACACCCAAAAACACCGATTATTGAACAAGCGAAGCAACGGTCCACGAGCCCACTGGGACAAATCGGCGTTGTGTGTGTGTTTGTATGTTTGTTCGAATACCGTTGACCAGATCGGCATGAAATTTTGTAGGCAATTAGTTCACGCCAGTCGGTCAATTAAGTTACCAACCTACTTACTTATTTAACTAATCGAAAGCTGAACGGCTCAACCTGAAATTTAAATTTAAAAAAGGAAAGACGATGTCGAGGTCGTTTAAAAACTTTGCCTTTCCGCGTAACGTGCACAATTTAGCACACACATAATTATAACGATACCATGGCTCGACATTTTTCTTTCTTTTCCACTTGCGCCACTACTTTTCATCGACAGATCGATACCGTACGTTATAAATTTATTTAAATTGGTAACGTTATATTTGTTATTTTGGTTTAATTTGAATTATTATGGCTGCACCGGCCCACGCACCCATGCTTAACGGCCTCACTCCACTGTTCGCAGAGCTCTGTGTTTACTCTTTATTTGGTCTGAGAGTGCAACATACAAAATCACTGTTTTATCGTGATTTATCAACAATTTTACAATCGAGAAATTAAGTTTTCAAGCCTTAGTAAATTTACCCGACGTTTTAAGCAACACTATGAAATTGGCAACACCGGTACATAAGCCATAGTTACATAACATATAGTTACCTATACGTATAACTATAGTGATCGACTGAAAAACTTTGTATCCACTAGCTGCGCCCCGCGGTGCTACCTGCGGTCAAAAAAGTAACCAATGTGCTATTCTAGACTAAAATCTACCTTTGTGACAAATTTCATTCAGATCCGATCAGCCGTTTTGGCTTGAGTAATAAACATCTATGCATCTTAACTTTTGCATCTATAATATTAGGTTCGACTGAGACAGAACGGAAAACTCCTCGCGCATTTCTGACGTCATTGACAAATGAACCATACTACCACCACCACCATAAGAGTTAGATGTGATAATTATCTAACCAATGAACTTAGCTATCCATCACGTTAAAAGTTGGCCTGTTTATTACCCGAATATGGCAAAGTAATATATGTGGTTATAGTTTTGATCGATATGTATGTTTTCTTAGACCCCTAACCAAAAGTCTAAGTATGTAAAGTACGTTCATCTATTTCCTCGTAACTTTTAAACTACTCATCATAATTTGACAAATGAAACATCGTTGCAAGCGTCTTAATTGTCCACTAAAACCAAAGTATGTAACGTTATATTAACTTATATGACTACTTTGACTATACTCTATAGTTGATCTTAACGACGTGTTTGGTTTCTTTTAATTTCTTTTAGTTTGTATGTTTAATAGAACTAAAGTGTCTTTATTATTTTAAAACTAGAAATAACTGTTGTATTTAGTCTGTACCTGGCAAATTTAACAAGGATATTTGAAACCAAGATTAGTGTTGTTTCAAACTGTAACGTTTTGTTACTTCTAACATATATGTTTGCTTCAATTTATTAAAGTTGCATTGTTGATTTTATCCAGTTGAATTCTTAACTTCGACTATATTCTATAGTTGATCAAAACGATATGTTTGGTTTCTGTTACTAAGTTTGTATGTTTATGTGAACTAAAGTGTCTTTGTTATTTTAAAGAAGAGATAACTGTTGAATTTAGTCTGCATCTGGCAAATTTAACCAAGATATTGGCAACCAAAATAAGTGTTGTTTTAAACTGTAATGTTTCGATCCTTCTAACAAATATGTTAGGTTCAGTTTAATAAAGTTGTATTGTTGTTTTCATCAAAGTGATTTCTTAACTTTGACTATACTCTATAGTTGATCTAAAGGATTTGTTTGGTTTTTCTTACCAAGTTTGAATGATTATTTGAACTAAAGTGTCTTTGTGATTTTAAAGAAGTTTAAAGAAGTTTTATACTGTTGAATTTAGTCTGAATACGGCAAATTTAACCGAGATATTGGCAACCAAAATTAGTGTTGTTTCAAACTGTAACGTTTCGTTCCGTATAACAAATATGTTAGGTTCAGTTTAATAAAGTTGCATTGTAGGTTTCATCAAAAAGATTTCTTGATTTTGATTATATTCTATGGTTGATCTCAACGATGTTTTTGGTTTTTTATATCTTTTTACCTGTACAATTAGACTAAAATGTTATTTTATAGAAGAAGAAAAAAATGAATTTAGCCGGCATCTGGTAAATTCAATCTAGATCTAGATCTAGACCCAAAAATATTATTCTTTCAAACTGTAACGTTTTGTTCCTTCTAGTAAATATGTAAGGTTCAGTTTAATAAAGTTGTACAGTTGAATTCATCAAAACAATTTCTGAATTTCGATTATATTCTAAGGTTGAATTAAACGATGTTCTTTGTTCCTTTTCCTAAATTTATATGTTTGATTGAACTAATAAGTCTTTGTTATTTTAAAGAAGAAAAAAATGTTGAATGTAGCCTGTATTCGGTAAATTTAAGCTAGATATTAGTAACCAGAAATATTGTTGTTTTAAACTGTAACGTTTTGTTCCTTCTAACAAATGTGTTCGCTTCGGTTTACTACATGTGTATTGTTGATTTCATCAAAGTGATTTCATAACTTCGACTATACTCTATAGTTGATCTAAACAATTTGATTAGTTTCTTATACTTAGTTTGTATGTTTAATTGAACCAAAGTTTCATTGTTATTTTAATAAGAAATAACTGTTGAATTTAGTCTCTACTTGGCAAATTTAACAAAGATTTTGGCAAACAAAATTAGTGTCGTTTCAAACTGTGACGTTTTGTTCCTGCTAACAAATATGTTAGGTTCAGTTTAATAAAGTTGTATAGTTGATTTCACCACAAATATTTCTTAATTTTGAGTATATTCTATGGTTGATCTAAACGGTGTTTTTGGTTTCTATACTAAGGTTACATGTTTAATGGAACTAAAAAGTTTTTGTTACTTTAATGAAGGAAAAAATGTTGAATTCAGCTTATATCCGGTAAATTTATCCTAGATATTAGTAACCAAAAACATTGTTGTTTCAAACTGTAACGTTTTGTTACTACTAACAAATATGTTCGCTTCGGTTTATGAAAGTTGTATAGTTGATTTTATCAAAATTATTTCTTAATTTTGACTATACTCTATAGTTACTCCAACTATGTTTTTAGTTATTTTAACTAAATCTATTTGTTTGGTTAAACTAAAAAGAATTTAGATAATTTTTACTAAGAAAAATAGTTTTATTAACAAAAGAAAAATTAAACAATTTAGTTTTGTTACTTCAACATGTATTTTTTTTCATTGTAACCACTACGGAATAGTAAGAATAACAAAATGAGATTTGTTAGTTTGAACACGTATGTTTTAGTAAGCTTTTGTTAAATGAACAATTTCCTTGTAAATTTAAACGAAAAAAAATCAACCGAAATAATTTTGGTAAAATTAACCGATCTGTTTTTTCAGTGTAGTAGATAATGATTTTCCCATAACGCGAAATATATTTCGCGTTATGGGAAAATCATATATATAGGTAAATTATTAGGAGGAAGTGTTTCTAAGTTAAGAAAATCTCATTGTTTGTACCTATATGAACTTGCACAAAACTAGGATATCTTATATAATAAAAGTGAAAAACCAGAACGAGATAAAAACGCAAGACGGAGCGAGATGGCGATATTTAAAATAATTTCCGGGAAATGTCATAGATATTTAGAGTTTTTATTTAGTTTAGTTACCATGACTACCGTGTTGTTGATATGTTGACATGTAGCGTCAAAAGAATAAAAGAAAATGTAATTTCGTAAAATAATTGTTTAATTAATAAACCTGATGTGCACACTGCAGCTAACTCTACTAGGTACTCTACATACTACATCACAGGTTATGTGAATCTACTGGATTATGTTGTGCTGGAGGCAAAGTAAAATTGCCACAATTGGTCCCACCACCAGATCCTTTTGGCGAGGATCAGATCGCGAAATGACGTTGCTCTAGCGTTGGATTCATCTGGAATAGCTGCGACTCTGCTAGAAGGCGGACGAACTGCGCATTCTGCTTTGAAATTACCATTAAACATGCAAATCACCGAAACACCAATTTGTAACATCGCCAAAAATAGCGGAATGGCCAAGATCCTACAGGTATGCAAATTAATTGTTTGGGATGAATGCACAATGGCCCATAAGAGGTCACTGGAGGCGCTGGACAGAACATTGAAAGATCTTTGTGACAACCAAAATATTTTTGGTGGGCCATGATTCTGTTGTCAGGTGATTTTCGTCAGACTCTTCCAGTTATTCCCCGATCAACTGTTGCTGATGAACTAAATGCATGCCTAAAATCATCGAATTTGTGGCAGTACGTAAAGACACTCCAATTAACAACTAACATGCGAGTATTTTTGCAACATGATGAAACTGCAAATGTGTTTGCGAAGCAGTTGTTAGATATTGGAAATAATAAAGTTGCAATGGACACCTCGACCGGATTCATCATATTACCCACAGATTTCTGCCACATCACAGATTCAAAAGAGGAGCTTATTCAGCGTGTTTTCCCATATAATTATAGCGCAAAAGTTCAATAACCATAATTGGCTGGGTGAACGAGCAATATTGGCAGCGAAAAATAAAGATGTCGAGGATCTCAATGCGACCATTCAGAATTTTCATCCAGGACAGTCGGTTTCCTTCAAATCAGTGGACACCGTTATGAAACAGGATGACGTTGTCAACTATCCCACGGAGTTTCTAAATTCACTGGAATTGCCTGGATTACCATCTCTCAATTTGCAGTTAAAAGTAGGATCAGTTGTCATCATGCTGCGTTACATTAATCAACCGCGACTATGCAATGGAACAAGACTGGCTGTGAAAAAGCTGATGAATAACGTCATTGAGGCAACAATCATAAAAGGAAAATACAAAGGAGAGGATGTCTTGATCCCGCGAATACCGATGATTCCAACGGATTTACCATTCGATTTTAAACGCTTACAATTTCCAGTACGTCTGGCCTTTGCGATGACAATAAATAAATCGCAAGGACAGTCTTTAGAAGTTTGCGGAATTAACTTGGAGTCTCCCTGTTTCGCGCATGGACAATTATACGTCGCGTGTTCGCGCGTCGGAAAACCGTCTTCTTTGTTTATTTACGCACCACAAAATTAAACAAAAAATATAGTTTATGAGAAAGCTTTAAATTGATTAACAAACTGTATCATAACAGTGTGTGTCTGTTAATAATAATCTAATAAATAGCCAGTATATCAGGAAAACTCTGTTTTTTTAAGTAAGCAACATGTGTCGAAAATAATAATAAAACTTCATGCTTCATTAAAAAAAAACTTTTTTATTTAATACGTTATATAAACAAAAGTTTAGGTCTTTTATTTATCGATTGAGGCAGTACAAAGTCTGCCGGGTCAGCTAGTCTATTATAAGATTTATATGTTTAAAAGTTACTAGCAGCGTCCCGCGATTTCACCCGCGCGCCGCGATCCTACAGTGACTGGTAATTTTATAACTACATTTCGTAAAGCGCAATAAACAAACAAACTCACTTATTGACCGAGTGAGCATTGGCGAGCGAAGCGTCTATGCTTTATCTTCGATAAAAATGTTTTCGTATGTCCGGATTTCTGTCTATATTTCTGTCCGGATCTCTGTCTACAGGTTGCATTTTTTAACCGATTCTCTTGAGATTTTTAGAGAGAATTAGAAATGTCTCCAAAACGTCTCTCTGGAAATGAAAAATTTCCGAAAACTTACTCAGCAAAAATAATTGTATACTGATCGAACCTGCTCACAAAATTTGATGAGAATCGGTTGAGGAATGCGATCGGTAGAGGAGACAGACGTTGAGGTCTACAGCTCACAGAGTCTCTCAGAGTCATTATCTATCAGCCATTACTACCATGGTTTATGAAGGGAGTAACTCCCCCCGTCTTGTAGCACTGCCGCAGTCCCTGTTTTTATTACAGTGCTCGATATAATGTTACGTCAGAATTGCGCTGATTCTTTATCAATTTATCATACAGAGTACAGCATAAAGAGCTTGATCCACAAGCAAGGACCGCGGCGGTGCGTGCGTCAAGACCGTAAGAACAACGTTATGTTTGCATTTTCCCATACTTTATGGAATTCGCGTAACAAGACATTGGCGTGTGGCAAGTCTGGGTCAAGGTTGGAAGTAAAACGAGATTTGCCGTGAGGTTTGCATAGACTAGAGTCCTTTTGAGACGCACTATCATCATCATTATCATGTCAGCCCGTAAGGTGTCCACTGCAGCTGGAGAATAGACTACCTAATTAAATAACCTGTCCTAGGTAGATACAATCGTCAACAACTTCGAGTGCAAAGTCTCCAACATTTACTGGAGTGGGTGCAACATGGACGTTCGACAAAATTTTAGTCGTGTTCATATTTATTTTCAGACTAACTTTGCTGAGGTCTTCCAAGGTCTCAGCCATGCCACTATGTCGTCGGCAAATCGGAACAGTTTCGGAGATATGACATCTCCCTGTCTCATGCCTCGCTCAGTTGGATAGGTTTCGACCTCTGGTCCAAGAGCCGGACTGACATGCTGGCGTTTTCGTACAAACATCTCGACGTACCGATCGATGGTACGTAGACTAACTATACCAATTTTTAAATTAAAGGAAATGTGAAGTGTTTGGTGGAAAGACCATGGCAGTGACAGAGTAGTGCCCCAAATAGCCCAGGCACTACCGACCAACGATGACTGTCTATCTAGTCGAATTTCAGGATCAAAAGCATTGGACCTGTCTAGGTATAAACCACAGCAACCCGCAGTTTCAGCCGCGGTTCCACTAGATCCGTTATTTTTTTATTATTAAAGGTACCTATTGTTATTTTCTGTGCAAAATTTGTTAAAGATCGGTTAAGTAGTAAAGACGTGTAAGCGTAACAAATAAACTCACTTTCGCTTTTATAATATTAGTTAGGACGGATTAGGGTTAGGATTTGACTAGCCTTGGTGAGTTTTTAGGCCAAGTGAAGACTTCTAATCTGGCAGATGATGAATCAATGCTATTTTGCAGAATCACGGGCACGCGTCCTACAGCTTTAGTATTACTCGTGCACCAGCTCCGCCCAGCCCACGCCTAACCCACGCCTACAGTGTGCCCGCACGGATGCCCTAAGAAATGTCCATATAATGCTAGTCTAACTAGGTCAAGGCTAAACACAACTTTAGTGGTTACCTGTGATTAGCACACTTACTAAACTTGTAAAGCTAGTGTGAGTTCTAGCACGTCTCCGGCCATACACTACCACAGATCATAGAAGTAGTAGATAGATTGTACCTCTTTCCTTTTTAGTAAATCTTAGACAAATGGGTGTATATTGAGCCAGCCATTAAAACTATTAGGTACTTACCCCATACCACCGACTCCAGACTCATTGAGTTGTTTTTATGTATGTTTTTTCGGTATGTCAGATCTACTGGTTTTATTATCTTTGCTTACCATATTTATTTGGAACGTGCAGAAAGTTTGAGCAAATTGCTAAGGTAAATAATGCTTTTGTAATTCCAAATTCATTGATTTCAAATTTATCATGAATGAGCAAAGTGAATTTTGTGTCAATGAATTTCTTAACTTGGTGATACCTTAGACAGACTGAGCGTAAGACCACAGCTTACTGATACTAAAATATACTGTTAAAAAACTCAAAATGAGGCTCCCGGTAAACCTAAAACTTTATTAGTTTAGTAACGAGTGCCATAATCTTATTTAAATTTAAATTTTATAATTAGTTTAAAATAAATAAATTCTGGGTTAAAATTAAACCCGTATTAGGTAGCATTTCAGATGTCATTTTGTACCATTGTATAATTACGTACGTACAATGGTTTCAAATGAGATTTTAGGCCGCATATTAATGATGTCATATTTCCCATTTTAAAATATGTAAATTTGTTTACCAACCAAATATTATTATAGTTATCAGGGGAAATAGCTGCTGCATAATAACGAAATATTTCACTGGATTGAAATATTTGATAACAGCCCATATCGAACACTAATAAATTAAACTTTTACGTTATCTATTGATATACTTATTTGATACCCCGCGGTTTCACCCGCGGTTAAAAAGTATCCTATGTGCTATTCTAGACTATAATCTATCTCTATGCCAAACTTCATCTAGATCTGTTCAGCCATTCTGGCGTGAAAGAGTAACAAACATCCATCCATCCATCCATACATACAAACTTTCGCGTTTATAATATTAGTAGGATTGACAATTCCATTAAATATTCGAAAAGTATTAATTTAAAATTAAAACCATCTGCACCCCGCTGTTTTACTTGCATTTAAATAATGCCCTATCTTAATCCATTGACTGCCTCGGTGGCTCAGTTGGTAGTGAACCTGCCTTCTGAGCTTGGGGGCGTGGGTTCGATTCCCACCTAGGGCAAACATTTTTGTGATGAACATTAGTGTTTGTTCTATGTCTGGGTGTTAATATCTATTTAAGTATGTATTTAAAAATATCTAAGTACGTATATCAGTCTCTGGCAGCCATAGCACAAACTTTGCTTAGTTTGGTGTCACGCGACCGTGTGTGGAAGTGTCCTGAATTTATTTATTATTATTTATTATTAATCCAGAGTATAAGCTACCTCTATACCAAATTTGACCAGAATCCGTCTATCTGTTTGAGCGTGAAAAAGTAACAAATAAACACTTACACACTCACAACCTTTCAGTTTATAATAAAATCAATACACACTGCACATCCTAGTGGGATGTATTGATTTTACTCAAAAATTATAAATTTACTTACATTAAATTTAAAATACATTTTGTAACAGGTAAGTACCTTGACGTAGGAGGTTAAAGGAAATGCGTTTAGCTCAGGTGCGTTAGTAAAGCAAGTAAAATAAATTAATGAGACAGCGAGATATTGATCAGTTGCAAGAAACTGCTTTAAACAAAGTATTGTATATTGTTTTTAAGTGTTTCAGTCCAAAATAAGAACAATGACACAATTTTTTAAGAGATAGCTCAAACGACCAAAGGGCTGGTGCTTATCTCGGACAGAGAATTCGCATCGGTATTCAGCGAGGTAGCGTCGCGGTCGCCAGCCTTTTTACTTTCCCCCCGGATACTTTAAGCTCTGCTTATTACATAGTACTTGTAATTTGCTAAATTTTAGGTTTATTTTCGGCCAATATTGTTATGACACAGTTTAATACATACATGTCCTCACGTCCCTCGAAGGGGCTGATAGAGGTGTTATACAACACCCACACTTCGCCGGACGATATTCAGTCCCAAATGTGACAGGGGGCGAGCCTGTTTCTATACACCGAGCTCCAGTCATATAGCAGATGATTACAATATGCTCATAATTATATGATATTCACACAATGAACTAATTGTTGCATGCTGTCGGCTGGGTTCGAACCCGCTCCCTCTGGCTTGAGAGGCGGGCCTTTTCCCAACTAGGCTGCCATCGCTTTAATTTAATACATAAAGATAATATTTATTGTAATATGTTCATGTATTACAGGGATAGGTTCTCGGCGCTTCTGTCGAATCCGCAACGGCTCATTTGCCAGCGGAGCGGTCGCAGCTGCGGACAGCGTATTGTCTATTCAGCCATAAACGCAAGTTCTTCAGAAATTCTTGAAGGATGCTGCTTAAATCATCTGTAAAGATTATTTACATAGTGATGATCACGATGTTGATGGAATGTCTTAAATTTGGTTTGTTTTTTAACCCACGACGCAAAAACGACAGGGTGTTATAAGTTTGACGTGCCAGTGTGTGTGTATGTGTGTCTGTGTGTGTGTGTGGGTTTTGACTTTGTTTTTTTTTTTGTTGTTTGAAAGATGATTTAGTCGGAAGTGTTGTTAGCTATGTTTGATGAAAATCGATGTTGACGAAAATCGGTGTCGGGGTTTCTTTATTTTTTTTATTTACACTTTTTAAAATAGTTCAAGAATAAATTTAGAACAGTGTTTTTGTATTCGCAGCGCGAACGCCTTTCTTAAAAATGTAATATTTTTGTCTAAAAGTTAATGTGTAGCAAGGATCGAGTTACGGATATTACGTCATTTCATTTTAGACTCTATTTAGTGTTCTTGAAGAGTCTATTTTAGCGTTGATGTAGTTGTAGGTAATATATATGACCTTTACTTCAAAAGCTTTAGCAAAATGAATCATTGAATTAGGTGCAGCTCGTGAATCAGTTAAAAATAGCGTTGAAGGTCTCGATTGACTTAATAAATGCGAAATGAAATTAAAACTTCTAGCGTCCGTGAAGTCATTTGTATTTTTATGGAGCAAGGAATAGAACTCAATCATTTATTTTTGAATAAAGGAAAAAGCCGAAAAAAATCCTAAAACTTTCAAAACACAAAACGATGCAAAGACGATCAAGTATTTTTATCCGAACGCGCAAGAAGGAGGGTTATGTTTTTCGAGTGTATGTATGTATCTTTGTCTGTATGTGTGTATGTAATTATGTATGAGGTATAGTTGGCACGCCCTACAGCCTAAACAGCTTGATGGATTTCGACATGTGAGGTGTCATTTGAATTGTCTTGATAGTGGAAGTGATAAAGGGTACAACATTTTGCAGCCGTGCGTTTGTTTTTATTTTAATACTGCCTCGGTGGCCGAGTTGGTAGTGAACCTACCTTCTGAGCTTGGGGGCGTGGGTTCGATTGCCACCTAGAGCAAACATTAATGTGATGAACATTTGTGTTTGTTCTATGTCTGGGTGTTAATATGTATTTATGTATGTATTTAAAAATATCTAAGTATGTATATCAGTCTCTGGCAGCCATAGTCCAAGCTTTGCTTAGTTTGGGGTCAGGCGACCGTGTGTAGAAGTGTCCCGAATTTATTTATTTATTATTTATTTAATATTGTTATTTGTTAGATAAGTCTAGCACAAGACATAGACGTTAATATTTACATCCTAAACAAATAACTTGCTTACTACATAGGGTTAAGTGCCACAATATAACTTATTAAGAGTTCAGTGCGATATTATTATAATCCTCAAACAAATTAGCAGTAACTAAAATAACCAGCTTAATTATGTAATAAAACTCTAGATTTACATTAGTCAGTACTAATAACCGTCCGTCCGTTTAGTTGCTGTGCCCGGCGGGTTCCGTTGGAATTTTGTACTTAACGCAAAATGTATTAAAAACATCATGTAATCTTTAAGTAATCTGAATCTGATTATGTTCTGTCAATCAGTTATTTTATTGAAAACTATGCCTAAGGCTTGGTTTTAGACTTCATGATGTTATATTCGAAAGAAATTAGTCGACAGAGGTGTAAATGAAATGATGATAAGACAGGTGATAACAGGAAGGTCCGCCAAGTAGCCACTAATATTTATAGATATTACCTAGTTGTAAGCCAAAATTTGTGAGACTAATTTATTTATTATTTGAAAAAATAATGCCCCTCAGTTTCTTGCCTGTTCTTCTGAGTAGAGGCTCTTTATCCGAACAAGGCGGTCGAGTCTATTTAAATAACTTTGACGTTCATAAGTGTATCTTTGATACCTAAATTGAATAAAAACATTTTGACTTTGACTTTGACTTTGTCTCTTGGACGGATAATGTACAATAAATGTATGTAATATAATTATGAAACCCATAAAAAAGCATGCAAGGTGATGTATTTACTATTTTATTTGACATTTAATTTATTTATTTTTTATTTTTTATTTTCATTGACATGTTTATATAATTATTGATTGTTTTTATTGTTATTCATAATTATTCAATTGTTATAAATAAGTTCAGTTTTTAATTTTACGCATTACCTATACTTATATTAAATTGAATGTAATTTACAATGTGTGCTGTTATGGGTGTCATGCCTGAAATAAATTAATTTTGAATTTGAATTTTGATGCCTGACTAGGCTTCTCTCAAAAAGAGCATATTGTGGTGGTTAATTGGTTAGCACATGTACATGTATACGATATTAGCTGCTACCTGCGACTTCGTTTGCGTTTTCATAATTCAGAAAATAGTATCCTAAAACCGTCCTCGTGAAATACTGTACCTAAATATCAAATTCCATCAAGATCCGTTCAGTCGTTTAGCCGTGAAAAGCCTTCATTCAGACAGACATTCAAAGTTTCTTTAGATTTTAAAATATTAGTAAGGATACTTTGTATGCGCTACTCACAGCGTTACGAATGCATTAGAGGCAAGTTGAAGCAAAAAACTAACAAGTTAATGACTAGATTTAATTTAGCACCCAAAATGTAGCTTCCACCTTGGTCAGCAAGGCAGTAAGTGTACGGTAGTTATCCCCATTGTGAGGAATTAAAACAAACAACACCACATGTAGGTCACAGCATTGTGTCGGTCGGCCAGCGCGGATTACACGCTGGACGAGACTTAGATGTGTTGAAAGTGTGTGGACTTGAGACATTTTGATTGTTTGTAATTTAAAAGTATATAAGTATATATATCAGTCCCTGGCCGCCATAGTACAAGCTTTGCTTAGTTTGGGGTCAGACGACCGTGTGTTCAAGTGTCCTGAATATTTATTTATTTATTTAATTATGATAGCAATGTTAGGTGCGATTTCGTTCGTGTTTAAAAATTGTTTGTTTATTAAAATCGATCTATGTAAATTTCATACAACCCTAACCTAAATAGTTATCTGCTATGTAAAAAAACACGATTCTGATGGCTAGGAAAGACAAAAACTGTGGCACAAAAACCAACTAACCAACCTACACAAGGCGGACAGAGTACCTCGGTACCAACCAATTTGGTCTGTTAAAACATCTAAAACTCGACTGTACACTTATGTATGGACTTCTTAAGATGAATATAACGATATCTTAATTCATGATCTATAAAAATAAGGTCTGGCATTTCGGAAGCCAACGTCACTCGTCATCGTTCGTCTCTTTCGAACTATTTGAAAATAACATATTTCGGTCTTGCTTAAGCCTCGACTGACGTCACTACGTGTTGCCCACGTGACCATTTTTTACTCTGAATCCTACACCTGCCGGAGTATATTATTATACCATCCCGTAACATTCGAAATCCATCCAGCCGTTTGGAAGATACGAGGTAGTAAAGAAATTTACAAACATAGATTCAAGATTTACACACGAAAAACATAACCCTTCCTGGTAGTCGGGTAAAAAGAGTAAGTGTAAGTATGATCCCTATGCTCAGTGGCTTACAGCGCGTTCGAATATGCACCTGAACTATGTTTACAAAAATATCCTATGACCTTATATGCTGAGGTATTCTTTTTAGCGCACCTATACGTATACATTTATTTCTATTGTCAAAACTGATTTCCTTATAGTGAATGTCCCAAGTCCGCACAACCTTCGTTTTCAATACTTCTCACATCATTACAGTATATGCGACTGTGGTGGTGTCCGAGTCCAGGAGCCCTATCCTTACCAGTCGAGATATGTTTTGGTCATTGTCTCTCTCGTTTGTAAAGTCATAGGTGTGAGAGTGACCGAGAAATATCTCGTGCATCAAAAATAGGAGGCCAGTACTCGCATGTAACGCCATTAGCTCTGCCATTGAGACTACGTGCTGAGACTCATTAACTCATTATTCATATTTTATTAAGTTTTCGACTTCGGACTGTTGACCATTTCAAGGAGCTACCTTGGAAATATGATTTGCTTTGTTAGGTTGTGCCTTCAGTGAATGGTCGTAGAATGGTTGTTTGAAAGAGTTTAGTTGTTCGACAGTTGATCACTGGACAGTTGCTGGACTATGTAGGGTATGGCGTGGATGAAATCTAAGAGGATTTTTTTGATGATGGTTTGCTGCTATTGGTCGGAGGAAGCCAAATTCAAGGCGAGGAAATGTATTAGTGAGTAGAGAGTGTGAGGTTTAAGACGAGGTCCATCTGGCCTAGCATGCACCCCACGACAAAATTTTGTCGACTCTTTTTGTCACGTTATTACACGACAAAAATTAACGAAAAGATTTTGGCGCGGCGCGCATGGTAGGTCTGCATATAGAGCAAAGTCAAGGAGAAAAGTAAGGAACACTGACATTACCTCTAAGTTGCGTAGGTAGTTGGAAAGGGTAAGAGATTTTTGGGTGACCGATAGGCGTTTCACCATAGCTTATCAGATTTCAAGTGACAGCGTTGTTTTAAGATTAGAAACACGCCAAATCCCTCATCTGTTAGGCAATGTATGGTAATTAATTATGAACCTTTTTTTGTATTTTTTTAGGTGCATGTACTATTTACTTTGCTAAATCTTTATTAGAAAAAGTAGCACTAAAGCAAAGTGACACTAAAATCTGTAATGAGCAGAGCGACGACAGGCTTGCACATGGCGGGCACACGCGGCGTGCGCCCGCGCTTGTTCCAGCGCACGGCCTAACCTGTGCTATAATTTTAGCACTAAACTTTTAGCTCCTGCACAGAGGATGCCAGCTTTATATCAAATCCATTGTTTCGCTCAATACAAAATGTTTTTTGAATCATTGTTGTCAAGTAGCGTACCTAAACAAAGTTTACACGTGACCAAATAGCTCGTTTTTCTAAAAACCGAGCCACAATGGTATCTTTGTATTATTGTATTAATTACACGTCAAATAATTGTTTATTATGTAACACGTTGTAACATAGCAGGAAGTGTGATCTAATCAAAGTCAAAACTTTTATTTTTTTGCAAAACAGAATATACTGCATACTAAATGTAAGTAGCGAAGCAAAAATTCAGACTGTATTTTACCTACAGACAAATACTTACCTACCTACACTATTGACAAAAAATATTATTTAACGAAAGATACAAGTTTATAGCAACATGAAAATAATTGATTGTGACGTACAGACAGACACCTACCATCACCACCTACAAGAATGCTACCCAAATGAAACTAGAGAAAATTGGTTCATAATAATATGACTGTACCTATCAATCAATAAATACGCAAGTCAAAGGCTTTTACTTCAATAAATAAAGAGAAAAAGTTCTTGATATTTTATTATTTATTTTCCCGAACTTTTCTCTACGCCCACAGCTGGGCAAAGCCATCTCTTCCCTTCTTCCAGACTGCCCAGTCTTTAGCTTAGGTAGCCCACTCTTTGTCATTCAAGTTTAGCTCATCATGCCACGTCTTTGTTCATTTATAATTTTAGATTTTTAAACAGTAGGTACCAACAGGTAACATTATTAAATGAAAAACAAAAAACCCAGCTGCAAAGTGTTGTACCCTATGTCACTTCCACTATCAAAACGATTCAAATGACACCTCACATGTCGAAATCCATCAAGCTGTTTAGTCTGTAGGGCTTGTCAAAGAAACCTCATGAAGAAGTCCTCCTTGACGTATCCGTCAATGGCGAACCTGGCTGGATACGATTGTGAGCACGGATGTGGCTCGCAAATCCAAATTTGGTTTTAATGGTCCGGTTACAGCGCACAGTACAACTGACCGTCGAGATTGTATGTGTAGGTATAGGAAGGCTTCAACGGGTCCTGATGATAGGGCGCTTTGCATCTAGATCTTGTAGGCGCTTTTCTTCAAACTTAGTGACAGCCCTAGTAACAGAGTTGCGCCACTCCCTTCTCTGATGTGCAAGCTCTTCCCAATCTTCGCACGGGATGTTAAGTGCTGTGAGATGGCGCTTCAGAACATCCCTGTAACGCAAAAATTGACCGCCAGGTTTGCGCTTTCCCTCGTTCAGCTGTGTGTAAAACACAGCCTTAGGCAACCTAGAGTCGTTCATACGCACAAGATGTCCGCACCACCGCAGTTGTCCTTGTATAAGCATAGACTCTATGCCTAATAATTTTGCTTTTCTTTATACTAATACTTACCCACATACATACATAAAAAGTAGCCTATAATTGTAAGCTACGTCTACTTATACCAAATTTCATCAAAATCCTTCCATCCGTTTGACCATGAAAAAGTAACAAATGAACACAAACCTGCATTTACAGCATTATGTAAGTAGGAAATAGTTTAACTGAAGCCATCGAAAATTGTAACGAAACTGGCAACGACTAAAATATGTTATTCCTTTTTTCTTATAGACAATGTATTCTACATGGGGGGTCTACTTGCCTACATACCTTACTTATATTGCTATCAGCTATCACTCAACGATTTCACGCTTGTAACTAGTCTAGATATCTCAGTCTTGGAGTTTTCCAAAACAAACCAATGTTTGTGTGTTTTCATATTTTTCCGAAGCTAACATGAGTATGATAAATTACCTCTATACTCGTGTTAGCTTCATGATGAGCTGTCATTCTGTGTTCGTAAAATTTTGCCTGCAAGTATTTCATGTCGATACAATGATCGAATCTTGTTTGAATATGATTAGCAAGTATAAATTTTAAATTTAATAAGTCTCCGATACCGATTTTCATCATGTACATCGCTAAGAACACTCCTGACTAATACACCTTTCAAACAAAAAAGAAACAAAATCAAAATCCGTTCGGGAGCTACGATGCCACAGACACACACACACACACACAGACACGACAAACTTATAATACTTCGTCGTTTTTGTTGGGTCCAGGGGGGCTATTCCTGCGCGTGAGATGAGATGATATTTTATCTTGGTCACTCTCACACCTATGATGTTTCAAACGAGAGCAACAAGGACGAAACAAGGTGAGATGAAAATCTCAAATCTCCGAATAGAGTCACTGGTCGTTGGGGGTTAAAAATAAAAAGATCTGTTTTCCGTGTACTATGAGTTTACTACTACTATCTGTTTTACTAGTAGATAACTAGTTAACGGGCTATTTTACCATGCGAGCGGTAGTCTGGCTATCTACTAGGAAGCATAGGGTTTTAAAAGATACTTATAGATGGTCACTACCAGCCCGGTATAGTTGGCTTGATAACTTTCACACCTAAAGTTTTTCAAACAAGATACAAGGACCGGAAGACATCTGACGCGCAAGAATAAGGGCCAGATAGCTAGACTATCAATCGCATACGATAGATAGCACAGTGGTTAGCTCTTTGTTTATTAAGAACCATACTTATTTACATAAAATAATTACAATAGATTCAACTAAGCTCAATTATGGTCATAGTTTAATTTAAGAACTTAAATAATCAAAGAAAATTTTAACAATTTACTTAACTTTACTCTAATAATATTTAACTTAAATTTAAGAAGGATAAATAAATAAATACTAAATAAGTAGTATTTATTATTTAGTAGGTACTATTAATTCTAATAATACTACTAATAGTAGTAATTTGCGCACTAGTACTTAAGCTAGAACTACTCGTTTAAAGTGTACGCCACAAACAACATTGCGTAATGCAACCGTGAAGTGGCAGTGAACTTGAGAACAGCCGGCCGCGGCGCGCGCTGCTCTGATTCAGCGTCGGAATGCATTCGACTAAAATGAGTGCGAATTACAAGAAAATATGCAATTTATACATACATATGCAATTTTGTTTAGCTTTAAAACGAATTAATATTTGTGACTCTTTGAGCTGAAGACCTACCCGGCCTGCAAAAACAAAAAAAAAAATAGGTTGTCTGTAAAGTCGGTTTACTGACGATAGTTGAACGTGACAACGTGCTCACTCAAGTAGGAGAGAGACGGATGTCGAACGCTGCCGAACGCAAAGGCAGTGCGCAAAGGCAAAAGTGCTTCTTTGTAGCTCGTTCCGCGCTCTCGCTTGCACTTCAAGCCTTACATGGAACGCCTCAGAGCGAGGTAACGCCGCATTTTTTTCGTGCGTGTAGCCGGCTCTATCGAATTATAAGACGTTGTCACGTCAAAAACATAACTCAGTAAAAAATATATTTGCATCGGTCAAGAAATGCGACCCGTAGAGGAAAACAGCTCCGGACAAACGAAAGCATTTTTGTCGAAGCTAGCGCTCGCTCGGCTATAAACAAAAATTATTTGTATAGGTAATAAAAAACTCAAAAACTACTAGATTTTTTAAATCTTTCACTAACATAAAGCTTTATTTTTTATCAAATAACAAAGGCTATATTATTATACCGGTCCAAAGCCGAAGTAGGGGCTCTATTCGGAGATTAGAGATTGCCATCTCACCTTTTTTCATCCTTGTTGCTCTCGTTTAAAACGTCGTAGGTGTGAGAGTGACCAAGATAAAATCTCATCTCATCTCACGCATAGGAATAGCCCTTCGGCATAGAGATTCACAATCATTCGGATACGTTTCAAAAAAAAAAAGATTTCAAAAAAAGTTAACTTAATTATTCTGATTTCAGTCATAAGTATTCATAAGTTAAGTAAGTAATAAGTATATATCAGTATTCATAAGTTTTTAATCGGCAGAATGAATTCATTTTCCCGATCGGATTTATACTCGATTCCCTATTCCAAAATTTATAAAAGTAGACAGAGTATTCGAACATTTGAATATGAAATTTGTAGGATCCGATCGGAAACGTTTCCGAATGATTGTGTTAATAAGTACAAAAGTGTTAGAATTGCTGAAAATATTTCTGTTCCTCTGTTGTATACGTTCTTTTAATCTACTGTATTTTAATGCTCAACTATACGATATAATATTTTTTGAACGAACGTAACATGATGCGATAAACGTTTTCTGTGCTTACGAAGATATGAATTTGGAGAAAGAGTGAGATCGAATTTGCATACAAGTTCAAAGGCAATCAAGAAACTACTTTTTTTAACCGACTTCAAAAAAGAAGGAGGTTCTCAATTCGACCGTATATATGCTTTTTAAAGTTTGCAGTAAGATTGTCAATGTGTGGAAGACAATCTTACAACTACTCGTATCAGTAAGTGTGTTCATTTTATTTTCGAAATTTTCAGTACTAGTAAAAAAACCTTTTCATAAATCGCACCCCGCAGCATCGTATTGACTGTTAAACGGTCGCCGTCATGCTTTCAGAGGTCGCGTTTTTTTGCTGCACAAAAACTACGCTCAATATTGAATGGATAACTTTATTTTATTGATGTTTCATACTATTGACTTAGCACGTACAATATTATGGGTTTTTACAAGGGTTTCTTTTTCGATACAAATTGCAAATGACATAAGTAAATTATTCTTTTTACGACAGGTTCAAGTTTTTTTTATAATTGTTGGACCTACGATTGTCCACAACACACCTGAAGGAAAGTGACGACGTGTCGGGCTATATTCCTACGCGTGAGATGAGATGAGATTTTATCTTGGTCACTCTCACACCTATGAAATTTCAAACGAGAGCAACAAGGACGAAAAAAGGTGAGATGAAAATCTCAAATCTCCGAATAGGGCCAGTGGTCTCAGATGGAGCACGCTTGCCCGTGAGGTGCCGTCTCACTCTTGAATAGGTTGTAAACTTGTAACTGTTGCTTGGGAACACCGAATAGATTAAAAAAGCTAAATTATGCAAAACAACAATCTTTATTGCGTAACTAATTGCTAATCGGAATCGGCTTCATTTTGTCAAAATGATTGATTGGATTACAAGTCTGACAATAAAGTCGCTGCTCTGCAATAGGATTAAAAATACAATTTATTTACCTACAACATAATTATAGTTACGTCTTTCCCCCGTAGGGGCTGGCAGAGGTGTAATACAACACCCACACTTCGCCGGACGATATTCAGTTCCAACTGTAATAGGGCGCGAGCCTGTCGCCATACACCGGGCTCCAGTCATGTAGCAGATGACATAAAATGCGCACATAAATATGTTCACATGATGAACAAATTGGTGCGTGCCATCGGCTGGGATCGAACCCGCTAATGGCTTGAAAGGCAGGCCATCTCCAACTAGGCTATCATTGCTTGCCATAAATCTACAAGCCTACATAAATAGTTTTTACATAAAGAGTCCATATTTTGCCAAAACACTGGTACTAACTAGGTAACTAACATTAACTAAATTAAAATAGGTAGGTACCTAGTTAGCTTTAACAACCGCCAGCCAAATCAGGGCCTTTAGGAGCCTGAAAACTTTACGAACCAGTATTTATACCTAGGTAGAAGTAGGTAATGTTCGATTAGTTAAAGTTCACCCTCTTAAGGGTCCATCTGCGCTTACTTTAAGTCTGGCTGTAGAGCTGTAGAGACCTCAGTGACCATTAGTCATTCACAAAAAAAAGTTACTTGAAGTTAGTTTGAATTTTTACACGATTCCAAAAAACGTAAATTCTGTAATTTTTGACGTGAATCTGTAGATACTTACTTGTACTTCAAACAAACGTTTGTCGTTTTCGATCTAATTAAACATTAAAAAAAAACAAACACTGAAATCAATTTAACTTATATACAATGTGCTGGTTTTGGGTGTAGTAATACTTCAGGGCGTTATTCTATCCATCAAAGTGTAAACTTTTAGAACATAAGATTTAAAATTCGAAAAAAAAATAACCAAGTCTCCATTTAAAATAACTAGTCACGTGATCAATTATGTATGAAGAATATTTTTCTCTTTTTTTGCGAACTGATGTCCTAAAAGTGGTACACTTTGACGGATAGAACAATATCCAAATATCCAAATAATGTATTGCTATAGAATAGAATAGAATAGAATATAATTTATTTGCAACAGGAAACATAGGAGAAAAAAAAAATACATAACAAAAAATAAAGACAGAAAAGAAAAAACAGGTTTCCTGCCACAAACCGGCTCCAACTCAGCATAATGCTGGCTAATGGTGGTTAACCAGCGCTGATCTTCCGTTGGAACCGGCGAGTGACGTCACACACGTCACAGGCAAGGCAAAAATTAAATATATAACAATATAAAAATAAGTAAGTATTTGACAAATAATAAAACAATAGTAGCAATAGCTATGTGACAGGCAATTTTTTTTTACAAAATCATAAATAACTATAATAATAATAATAAAGTTTATTATATGGCACTGGTATCATGAACTAAAGGTTCCTCGCTTTTTTGGTGTATGTACATAATTTTTTAAAGTTGAACTCTGAATGTATATAGACTTTGCAGGTTCCTGATCTATACCCAAAACCAGCACCCATGTCTATCAATCTACACTAATATTATAAAGAGGAAATAATTGATTTTTGATTTGATTTTTGTTAATATGTTTGTTACGAATAAACTCAAAAACTACTGGGGGGCTATTCCTGCGCGTGAGATGAGATGAGACTTTATCTTGGTCACTCTCACACGTAAGACGTTTCAAACGAGAGCAACAAGGACGAAAAAAGGTGAGATGAAAATCTCAAATCACCGAATACGGCCACAGGAGGGCTATTCTTGACCCGTGAGATGAGATTTGGTCTCTTCCACTCCTAAGACTTTTCAAACAAGAAAGACAAAGACCAGAAAATATCTCGAACTCTAGGAATAGAACCCCTGGTCGAAAAATCTTTACAATACAATACAATACAAAAACTCTTTATTGACACCAAATACAAAATAAATTTAATCTAAACATTCAAAAATATGGGCGCAATGGGCGGTCTTATCGCTTAAGAGCGATCTCTTCCAGACAACCTTTGGGTCTTTCACCGTTATAAAGCTTCAAATCTTAACGCATGCGAAGTCGCGGGCAATTACATAAGTAAAAGATACGTGGATGTAATATTTATTAGTAAGAGGGTAAGAAAACAAAAAAAAAGTTACAAGAATAAAAATAACCAACCACTTCTTCGATTACGTATTCGAAGTATACATTTCACTAAAACCTGTCCATACGAAGTAAAGTTAATATTTAACCAGCAGATGAAATTGAAATACGTCGAACTGAACTGCGGAATCGAATGTCTCGTCCTGAGGGAAATCAGGAGAACTTTACAATACTGTAGTTTAAATAAGTCCTGGCTACCGATACGACACAATATAAACAATGCCAGTACTATTACAGGGGGCCTACCACGACATGATGGTTACGTTTTGTCGTCGACGCTGCGCGATCGCTAATCGTATCGCCGCGCAACAAGGTCCATGGTCGCGCAGCCTCGAAAACAAAACGTAACCATTACATCACGTCAATAAGATATCGTGGTACGAGTAGGCCCCATGAACTAGCTACGCCCTCGGTTTCGAGATATAAAATACCCTATCTTCTTTTCTTTGCCTTTGACAACGTCTGTCAATTGAGTAGTTGAGGCGTGAAAGCGTAACGAACATACGAACAAACAAACGATCAATCCAACAAACTCACTTTCACATTTACAATATTAGTTAGGATTAAGATGTTAGAAAGAATTGTAAAATTGTGGTGTTTTTAAAGTGAGTTTGTTTGTGTTTTTTACCGATCGTCGTTAATTTTGTATACACTTTGCCAGGAGTACAGAAAATAACATAGATGTGGGTGGAACCAACAACTTAAGTTGTTAGTTAGTAGTTGTTGTAATTCTCGAAAGACGCAATTGCTCCACAGTATTTGCCTAAGTTGACCCTTTAACAATAACAATCTTTCATCTCGCAAAGGTACCTAGTAAGGTGAATTTGTGGAACTATTTACTTATACAATGAAATATCAAAAATTTTACAACAAAATTAATATTCATTCTAAAACAGACATTGTTAGACCATTGTCCTAATTTCGTGTTCAAAATTCTGGTTCGAGAATTTTTGAACGAAGATTTAAGGCAATGGTTCCAAGACTGCGCACTTACTCTATCAAACCGAGACTAACCGAATCTAATGCAATTGAGTTGCTTTGTAATATTGAAAATGTTTTAAAATAAAAGGTTTTTCCTTTCAGTAACCAAACTGATAAAAAAAACAGGTTGGAGCCATAGGTTAACAGCTATAAACTCCTGTGTTAGAAGACCCGGCTCTTCCATAACTGTATATTATAGTATATATAATAGTATTTTAACATAACATAACATATCATCACGCCTTTCCCCTGAAGGGGCTGGCACAGGTGTATTACAACATCCACACTTCGCCTGACGATATTTTGTCCCAAATGTGAAAGGTGGCGAGCCTGTCGCTATACACCGGGGTCCAGTCATGTAGCAGATGAAATTTTGAAGGCACATTTGTTCGCACAAATTGGCGCGTGCCGTGATTGAACCCGCTCCCTCTGGCTTGGGAGGCGAGCCTTCTCCAGCTAAGTTACCATCGTTTTTAACGCTATTCAAACTGACTTCAAATATGGAGGAAGGACTTCAAAAAAGGATGAGGTTCTCAATTCGACTGTTTGTTTTTTTTTGTTTGTTTGTTACGCAATTACTCTGCCAATTATGAATTTTTTTTTTTTGGTTGGTAGATCATACTTAAGAAGTGGTCTCAAATGAATTATATCGAAATCGGTCAAGCAGTTGTTAAAATATCAACAAAAGTCTAAAAATTGTTTGACGTGGATGATGGGAAGTCGGTTTTTTTAAGCTTTGCCTTTTATACTACTATTTTGTATATGTACGAGTACTTATATAAACAGTATGTCACGTAAGAAATGTAGATATTTTATAGATACATAATAGCGAACTAAATAAATCGAATCAACTTCTAGATAAACTCTTAATTGAACCTATAAACACTAATTGGAATTTCCAAGAGAGAAAATGGAATTAAACTAAAGCCGCAGGTGCGACACTAGTTTATTAACTGACTATAGTCGCCGCAACTATCGCTCAACTGTCGGCCGACTGTCTGCGGACGATGTTAATCTTTGGTGTTCCATTCTAGAATTGTAGGTAAATTGTACATCTTCATGTCTCGGGTGAATAGTTTTGTTCTGATCAAGCGTGCTCCAAGTTGCAATCGGTTCTATGTGTTAGCAGTACATAAAAAAAATGCAGTCTATGCTCTGCTGTGTGACGTTTTCCGAGCGAACTGTCAGGAATATCAGTGGAGTAGCGTCTGAGTCGCCCGCCCCGCCCAAGCGGCTCTTTTCACTGGAGCACGGAACTCGGAAGAGGACGGATCTCGTATTGTTTTTCTTTGGCGTCTTTCTGTCGTATTGATCT
This sequence comes from Peribatodes rhomboidaria, assembly GCA_911728515.1. Lineage (NCBI taxonomy): Eukaryota > Metazoa > Arthropoda > Insecta > Lepidoptera > Geometridae > Peribatodes > Peribatodes rhomboidaria. The sequence goes on from OU452178.1 coordinate 633,245, forward strand.
TGGTGTCCATTCTATTCATACTGAAATTACCAACGTATTGTACATAGTTTGGATTATTAGAAGTATTTTTTGTTTACATTTACATTAAGCTTGTTTTGAATACCCTTCCTTCAGAAATAGCTTACATATGCGATTCTATTTCTACCATCGCTAGCTATCGAACGTCAGCTCCTGATTGGATGAGTTGACAATTAGATATTTATTAGGAGTATTTCGTCTAATCAGCAGCTGATGTACGAGCTATACCGATTGTTGAACCAGCAGGCCTAGCATGTGCAACGCAACAACGGTATGTCGACTCTTTTTATCGAGACAGACGTATGTATACACGTAGCCTTGTCACGTTCTCACACGACTAAAAGTGACGAGAAGAATTTTGTCGCGCGCGCATGCTAGATCTGCAGAATCGTTTGGAAGCAAATATATGTCTCATAGGTATAATATTTATAATAAATGTCTCATATTTGGCTGCCTCGGTGGCTCAGTTGGTAGTGAACATGCCTTCTGAGCGGGGGTGTGGGTTCGATTCCCATCTAGAGCAATGTTTCAAACATTCATGTGATGAACATTAGTATTTGTGTCTGGGTGTTAATATCTATTTAAGTATGTATTTAAAAAAATCTAAGTATGTATATCAGTCTCTGGCAGCCATAGCATAAGCTTTGCTTAGTTTGAGGTCAGGCGACCGTGTCTGGAAGTGTCCTGAATTTATTTATTCCCGAATTTATTTATCTAAAGGGCCCCAGGCCAGATAGCAGTCAAACACAAGCCTATCATTATCAACATAACAGTATTTTACGTCCCTCTGCAGGGATATCGATATCCCTTCGTCGAGAGCGATTAAGCCGTTGTCCACCACGCTGGCTCAGTGCGAGTTGGTGGATGTCACAAGTCTTTCGAAGCCTATACTAAATTGTAACTAATATTATAATTGCGAAAGTTTGTAACAACTTTCACGTCTGAAATTTTGCATACACGTTGTCTGAGATACAGAAAAGGACATAGGGTACTTTTTATCCCGAAAAAAATAACGGTAAAGAAATAAAGTTAAAAATAAATACAGTCAAAAAGGTTAAGGTGAGGTGATCTGTAAGTTTTAAGCGCTAAATTCCTTTAGTTGGCAACTTTTGAACTTTCTTAGATAGGCTTTAAAGTTTTCAGTTGAAAGCTTTTACGGACGAGGGTGAAGCCGCTGAGATAAAATTTCGAGCTGGTATTTGTATTAACTTTAGATTTACTTAACAAAGTGTTTTTGAATTTAAATTTGCTTTTTATTCATGGTTCTCGATGATGTGAGCTCAGTTTCTTTTTAACATATCGTCACGCCTTTCCCCGAGGGGGCTGGCAGAGGTATAATACAACACCCATACTTCGCCGGACGATATTCAGTCCCAAATGTGACAGAGGGCGAGCCTGTTGCCGTACACCGGGCTCCAGTCATGTAACAGATGACATACAATACGCACATATTATGATCACACAAACAAATAATGCGTGCCGTCGGCTGGGTTCGAACCCGCTCCGGCTTGAGAGGCGGACCTTGTCCCAACTAGGCAGACATCGCTTTTTAACCCCTGACGCAAAAACGACGGGGTGTTATAAGTCTGACGTGTCTCGTCTCGTCTGTGTGTGTGTGTGTCTGTGACATCGTAGCTCTTAAAATGGTTGAACTGATTTTGGTTTAGTTTTTTTTTGTTAGAAAGGTGAATTAGTCGGGAGTGTTCTTAGCTAAATTTAATGAAAATCGGTAACGAGGGGTTATTTTAATTTTTAATTCAATTCAATTCAATTCAATTTATTTAATTCAGAATCCAAGTCCATATACATAACATCAGTTGCATTAGAATAAATAATGTATACTTGTCATTTATGTACTTTGTTATGATCATTAGAATAACTGCTTCATTGCATTCTGACTGGTGATCGAAAACGGCTTCATTTTGACACTTGAAGATGGGTCCAAGCGTCAAAATAAAGCTGATACAAGTAGCAAGTTAGTTAGGTTGCCGCCTTCAGCCTTCTCAATCTTCGGCTGATTTTAACATGACATTTACTTTGTCTCTAAATGTAAAAGCTCAATTTCATTTTTTTTTATGTAGAATTAGGTCGGCATTTGACCACCAACTCGCCTGATGTTAAGCGACGTTGTGGTCTAAGATGGAGCACGACGACCTATAAGGTACTTATTCACTCTAGCCTTGAAGTTTTGTAGAGTGAAGAAGTACAAAGATGGCAGTTGAGTGAGGCGCTACAAGTGCGCTACTGCTCAGACTCGTCTTCGGAACGGTAACACCGTTGGTTTAAAAAAAAAATCTAAGTATGTACCTACTTATATCAGTAGGTTGGTATTGGTCGTTGGGGCCGCATACGGGGTGCGGGACCCACATGCTTGCTTGCGACAGCCGTTTTCATTTGGAAGTTTTTCATCCTAATCAAAAAAAACAAGTGCTAGCATTCAGCAAACACATAATGCCGTCATCGGCATCCGTCTCTTTCGAACTTGTTGTAAATTACTTATTTCGGTCTTGCTTAAACATCGATTGACGTCACTACGTGTTTCTGAATGCTATACCTGGCGGAGTATGTTATTTTATCATCTGGTAATCAAGGACCAGGATATCAACCAATGAAATTTAGCGCTTTATTAAGAGCTGATCAACTGATAACGGTTACAGTTTACTTTGTTTGGTAATAGATTTTTAACAATCTTTCAGACAATAATATAATTATCATGATTAAAGGTAGCATTGAGTGATACTCTTAATTTATAAAATTATACTGCGGCAGTGACCATAAAAAGCATTTTAACACTAAATGCTGCCTTGATTATCATGACTTGTTTATTTGTACCTAATTAGGCTAATTGTTTGTTTTAAACAATAATACCTAATAATTATAATCGTTAGAGCACGTTGAAGATTTTCGGGACGCCTATAATCAAGAATTGTGAATGTAAAAGGCCACTTTGAGCAATTTCTTGAAATTATTCATCTAACATAATTAACTCTTGACTTAGGTATATGTACCTATATTGGATGGAATTTTTGTTTCTTTTCTTAAAAAAATAAATAAATTCAGTAATCTATTAAATTTATTTTTACTCGTCTACGGGGAAGCTAAAAGGAGGGCTGTTTTTGTAAATAATAATTCCCGTTCCCACATTTGTAGTAGTAGACTTTAATTAGGAGCGATGATAGCCTAGTTGGAGAAGGCCCGCCTCTCAAGCCAGGGGGAACGGCTTCGAACCCAGCCGACGGCACGCACCAATTTGTTCATTGTGTGAACATATGTGCGCATTGTATGTCATCTGCTACATAACTGGAGCCCGGTGTATGGAGACAGGCTCGCGTCCTGTCACATTTGGGACTGAATATCGTCCGGCGAAGTGTGGATGTTGTATTACACCTCTGCCAGCCTCCTCCGGCGAAAGGCGACGATATGTTTGATTATAAATTTCCATGTGTTCACAGCTTCACAGCTATAGTACTCGGCCACATTAGGACTATGTATATAAAAAAAATAATGTATTTATTGCCAAAACCTATGAGTTAAAAACACATTAAAGAAAAGTACTTATATCATTACACCTAAACTAAGTATAATTTAAAAATTTATATAAATTGTTTTGGCAATTGTATATGTAGTCGTATATGTACTCGTATAAGTACGCACCGTGCCAGCGAAGCTCTTCGAACCTGCTGCATTGTTGCGAATAGTTCTACAATTAATTTAACTGAAGGTACGGGAAATTAGTGGTTTGTTAATTAGTGGTGTGTAGGTGTTTTATGTTAGTTTTCGAATTCTCGGTTAGTTTAGGGAAATGGGAGTATTTAGCCGCTGGCTAGACAGTAAAGGCATAGGATGAGGACGAGCTACGGACGGAGTTAACATGGCACCTTCATACATAACATACTGTCACGCATTTCTCCGGTAGGGACTGGCAGGAGTGTAATACTACACCCATATTTTGTCGGAAGATATTCAGCCCCAAATGTGACAATTGTGAAATGTGAGAGCCTGGTGCCATACTCCAGGCTGCTGTCATGTAGCAGATGACATACAATACGCACATAATGTTTACAATGAACACATTGGTTCGTGTCGTTGGCTGGGAAAGAACCTGCTTCCTCTGGCTTGCGAGTCGGGCCTTCTCCAAATAGGCTCTAATCGCTATCTTCATTTTACATGATGAATTGTATTCATCATGTAAAATGAAGCAGCCCCTTTCAGCTTTGCATAACAGTTCCGTCTGACCATATATTGGACGTAAATTTATCAAAGGATGCACCAGAGACAGCTCGGGGCCGTTAGACAATTTGTATCTTCATACAAAAGCAGAATATCACGTCCACGCCCCGTTTTCTTTATATATATATGTGTTGCTTCACGTTTTCATTATACACTAGCTGCGCCCCGCGGTTTCACCCGCGGTTAAAAAGTATCCTATGTGCTATTCTAGACTATAATCTATCTCTGTGCCAAATTTCATCCAGATCTGTTCAGCCGTTCTGGCGTGAAAGAGTAACAAACATCCATCCATCCATCCATCCATCCATTCATCCATCCATCCATCCATCCATCCATCCATTCTTACAAACTTTCGCGTTTATAATATTAGAAGGATTTTGTTTAAAAGTACATTGAATGGACACCGCGTCTCTCATTCTCGTTTTACGTCTTTTCTATCTGGCTCGCTGCTAAGTTCGTTAATAGGCTAAATTCGATTGCGTTTGGTTGTTTCATCTCCTGAAGGGCAATGATGCGGCATACGATTTCTCTAATGTATTTAAATTGTTTAACCGACTTCAAAAAAGGAGGAGGTTCTCAATTCGTTTGTATGTTTTTTTTATTTATGTATTTTACTCGATTACTCCGCCAAATTATTAATTGATTTCAATGTTTTTTTTTGTTTGGTAGATCATACATTAGAAGTCGAGAATCGAATGCCGGGAACTCGGTTTTTTAATCTTTGCTTTTTATATTATTAGGGTTCTGGGTTTTCTGCGTTTCGTTGTGATGTCCAGTTTATTATAAGTCATAGCCATCTTTCTTACCATTGTCTGAGAAAAATACAACACAAAGGTATACAATGGGATGATTTATAAAGCTTCTCTCTCTCAAAAATGTTTTCGTTGTTATCTCAATAGGCCTTGGAGGAAAAGAAGCTTACTAACAGTCAGTCTTACGAAATCGGAAATTGCAAACTTAACATACATACTTTACCCTATCTATCTTACCTTTCAGATTAGGTCCCACAGTAAATGTAAATTGTTCAGGAGGGCAATTCAATTGACCACATAGCCGATGCTCAACTGAACCAGTAACGTTGCGTTGTCCCTAAAAAACGCACGAAAAAGGGCTCAGCCCATCAGTACCTACCCGGCTTTGCAATGCGGTACCTATAAACTTTCTGTGAGAAATTACCTAACTGGCTGCGAAAATCGCATCAAAACCCATAGCGTCATCTATGAAGAGTATACAGATAGATGGACAGATAGATATACAGACAGACGCGGAAAGCGATTTTGTTTTGCACTGTGTAGAGATGGAGAAGAGATACACATGTAAGAACATCGTATCCAGTGAGTACAAGTATGAAAAGTTTTTCCGATCAACATTTTCAAAACGAGAAAAATACTAACACCTATATTTAATAGCTTTACTGTTCAAAAGGGCCAAATAAGGTGACCTATTAACGTCACTTTGAAAGAAGCTCGTTGTAAATTCAATATTTGACGCGAGACGCCGAGTTTGGGCCATTGTGAGGGACAATGACGAGGCTTGGGGTATTTCTGCTTTTCCCCACCAGGGGGCCTGGTTACAGATTAGACTACAGTTGATGGCTTGGTGGATGAAATGAGTTTGGCCTACTAATCCATTTTTGTAGCGCGGATTGTCCACGCTTTTATAAAATCTGGTTCAGTTTGTTCCACTTGAGCTGGTAGGTACATATCCTTTGATTTGGTAGGAAGTGTTTTTTAAACAATATAATAATAATTTTTAATGATTCTTTTAACTTAATTGAATAGTGGGGCAAAGTCGCCTACACATTTTTTTACATGAAACTATTCCCCACCCTTAGTCTGTTAGGGTTTCTTGCAGAAGCTCATGTTATCTTTTTAATTCGGATTTAACTACTTATCAGAGGTTGAGCTGTTAAAATGTTTTGCGCCACCTAGAGTTAGAAACTAACCTCGTAAATCTAGCTTCTAACTCTTAGCTCACTAAAAAATGTCACTCTTATAAATATTATTATTGTGAAAGCGCAGTATCACAATATTAGAGTGACATTTTTGTAACGTAACCTTGGGTTTAAGAATTTAACTACGTATCTTCTGCAAGTGGGCCGTAGTGGGGTAAAGTGGAGGTGCCCAAGTCTGGGCCATTGTGAGGGACAATGCCGAGGCGTGCCATTGCCGGGACATAATAGTTCGCGGGAACCGTTCACTGGGAAATGAAATTTTAAATTTAGAAATATTTAATTTTAAATTATGGTATCAAAGGGATATTTTGAAGTAGAAGAAACGGTTTGCAATTCAGAAGTTCGATAATATTTTTTATGGTTGGTTACTTTTGAACTTAGGTAGAAAAGAAGAAGGAACGTCTTACAACACAATCTATGTTAGTTTTTATCCATAAAACCAATTATTATAAATATTAATAAACAGGGTTAAAAACACAATTTTCAGACATACTGATAAACTTATGTAAATTAACCTAACCTAAAGTAGTTACTCCAAAAATATTCATAAAAGCATGTAGGTAAGTCTTAAGCCCGCTATTCATAAAGCCCGCCATTCTTAGACGAGCCACGAGCCGTACGCCACACCGTACGAATCGGTGAACAAATCCGTCATTGTACACACATTTCCCAAGTATCAGACGCGCTGGGCGACGAGGGCTCGCGAGCCGATAGCATTCACACTCAAGATTCGACCGCGGATTCAGCACCTGCCAGCGCCAAGTCCGGCGGATTAGTACGCGTGTGTGTAAGGGCTTTATTCTATAGATAGGTACCTATGTCTTTATCAATCAAAACCTCAATGCTCCAATTTCCGTCTTGCCAACTAAAGGTTAACTTTAATTTCAAAGACATTTCAATACCTTTTGAAATATCAAGCAGTGTTCGAGACAAGCCCAGTATTTACTTGCAAATGCCTATCCCGCTAATTATCTACAGTACATGAATACGCGAACAAAGTGGTTCTTGTAACTTTAAGAAAATTGGTATCAAGGAGTGACCACTAACTACGGCTGACTCAGGTTCTAATGACAGTGACTCAGAATTGAGTGTAATTATTGTCGAGCAACGACTTGCTCCTCTATAGCCGTCGCATACAACTAATTTGCGAAGAAATCTACGGCCCGAATGCTAAAATGACGCTCAGCCATGCATGGATCTAGTTTTAAAGTAAAAACTTTACATGAAAATAGCTATAGATAGAGATTCATGACTGAGCGTCGTTTCTGAATACGGCCCTACGAAACATCAATAGATTTTGGTTAATGAATATTGAAGGCTAAGTAAACCTATTGAGTAATTCAAGATCACGAATTTGAAACAGGCGTGCCATTGGTGCGTGCGTGCATGGCGGAGCGCATTTATACCAATGTTTTGTCTGAATTTGTGTCTTATCTATGACTTGAATTCGTTACTATAAACCAAGCTCTGGAAAAATCTGTACAATGTCGCACAGAATTAAAATCACGTTAGTTATGTGTAGCAATAATAAACAAGAATAGCAAATGATACCGGTTCTCACGGATGCTATAGAGAGGCGTGGCACTACGTAACATTTAATCGATTATTGCTATAGTAATACTTTATTGTAATAGCATGTGCTTAGCTGTACTTTACCTTGGATTAAGAGATATTATCGTACAACTTATTCCGGGCAACTTTAAGCTCTACAGACAGGTGATCTTACAAATAATTGAGAAATGTATTGTTTGTTCATTTTTACAAGCTTTTGTTTAACTTTATTTGTATGTATACATGTGTGTATGTACGTATGTATGTGTATAAACCGATGCCAGCCCCTTCGGGGTAAAGGCGTGATGATATGAAATGCTATGTATATCTATGTGTGGGATCAAATCTTGGAAGCTAAATTAGAACCATTTTGTGAAGTTCGATTGGCCAGAAAGGTGTACATGTGTGTTTTTGGTCAAAATGCAATAAATCAGAAACGTTTATTTGCTACACTGTGTACATAAAGATCTTAAATATAGTGTAAAGTCCCAACAGTGGACCCATGTCGGGCGTGCAATATTTAATAGGTTAAACTCTTACATCATCTTGCTCTACTTAGCAAAGTTATAATAAATAAAATACTACTAATGTTATTAAAGTACTACTCAACACTTATCTGTAAGCACTCATTTTAAACAAACGTTAAATAAAAAATATCAAATTTACAAACAATAATATATAGGATTAAAACAAACAATAAAACAATCCTTATCAAAAAATAAATAGTCTCCGTTACCATTATTAAAATACTCTTTAAGATTATAGAATCCCTTAGACAATAGCCATTTCTTTAATGCCCTATTAAAAAGAGGGCCTTCTAAGACTTTTATATCGCCAGGTAAATGGTTAAAAATTTTGATGGCTGTGAAATAAGATTTTTTATGATATGAGGCGTTATTTGCCTGAGGAACAAAAATGTTATTTAGTGCGTAAAATGTTAACTCGGTCTGAGGAACTAAAGAAATCATTACGGTTTGTTTCACGAACACACAAATTTCGTAAATAAATATGCAGGATAATATGATAGATAGATAGAAAAACACTTTATTTTTCACACCAGAAATAACAAAACAACAGAACAGAAAAATTTAAACGGTAGTGTAACAACTGGCGGCCTTTTAACTAAGAGCGATCTCTTTCAAGCAACCTTAGGATGGAGAGGATACGTATGAATGAGTATGGGATATGGGTGTGCAAAATTAACGAAAAAAAAAAAAAAAAACTTTAACAAAAATAAGAGTGTTATATACACCTTCTTAAACTATTTAGTATCAGAAGTTGCTATGCGATAGTTGAATTTTACCATAGAGTAACGATTAATGGTAAAACATGATAAACATGATTGGTTATACATGACTGCCTCGGTGGCTCAGTTGGTAGTGAACCAGCCTTCTAACCGTGGGGACGTGGGTTCGATTTCCACCTAAGGCCAACACCCAGACATACAACAAACACTAATGTGTTTGTTGTATGTCTAGGTGTTAATATCCATTTAAGTATGTATTTCAAAATATCTAAGTATGTATATCAGTCTGTGGCAGCCATAGTCCAAGCTTTGCTTAGTTTGGGGTCAGGCGAACGTGTGTGAAAGGGTCCCGAATTTATTATTATTTATTTATTTACATTACTATTTTTAACCCCCGACGCAAAAACGACGGGGTGTTATAAGTTTGACATGTCTGTGTGTGTGTGTGTGTGTGTGTGTGTGTCTGTCTGTGGCATCGTATCTCCTGAGCGAATGAACCGATATAAATTTTAATATATAAATATACACATACATATATATATGTTAATTAATTAAATTGTAAAATTAGTCGGGACTCGGGAGTGTTATTAACTATGTTGGATGAAAATCAATGTCAGTTTTTAATTTTTTTTTAATTTATTGATTTTACAATACCAAAATATATTTATATACTTCAGCCTAGGCTGATGCTGCTAATTTTATAGGCTGATTCTTAACATCTTAGCAAACAACTTTTACTGTGGGAACAACCTGAAACTAAACTCGCAAAACAAAAATCAGCTGTTCTATATGTAGGTACATATTTTGTCGCCGGTCAATTAACTTTTTGTATGGAATAGCTGATTTGTTTTGCTATTTCAGGATTGGTCCCTTAGTAGAAGTTGTTTGTTATGATGCAGATAATTAGCCGATAATTAGCCTTTCAAATTTTGTTAATATGTCGAAAATAACGATGTATTAGATCTCCTCTACAGGTCACATTTCTCAACCGATTCTCGTGAAATTTTGTGAGTTGGCTTGATAATTAAATTTTACAGTTTTTGGACTTCTTTCAAAATGGCAGAAATTTAAGATGGAGGGTTACAGACTCGCAAGGTCTGAAATAGCTCATAAATCAACTAGGTAGTTGGTAATTTCATTTTGGAGTTCTGCAATAAATTGAATCTTTTTAAATACAAACTACTCAATTATTTCTACGCAATTGTTCACGCAAAACCACGTGGAACTGATAGTATGTACATAAATAATATTCACGAATAGGAACAAAAGTGGGCGTGGAGAGGCACGATTCACCGTTCAATAATGGTAGACAAACTAACAGAGACTAAATTGAAATTTTATTAGGTTAATATATTTTTTTTACTTTGATGAAGACGAATTAGCTAATTATAGAATAAATGCAAAAAGTCTTAATAAAATCGGTAGCGTAGATATTGATTAGATAATTACTTACACAGTTACCTACTTCGGCGTAGTGATAAGTAAAAATTGCAGTTGTTAATTACTAGGCGTCAAGAAATTCATTTTTAGTAGATTTCCGGGATTGGTAGATCGACCAAATCGACTTCTGCCAAAATTGGTCCAGCCGTTCTCAACAGATGTGTTTCGTTTAGCTTTACGCTTTAACTATAAAGTGAAAAAAATATAAATAAATAATAATATAGTATAAAGTGAGTGTGTTTTCACGGCTCCGATCGGAGTCTGATCTACCATAGCCTTGTATTTAAGATAGGTATATTCTGCAAAACACGCAAAAATGAAGCGCATCAAATTAACGAACTATTGAACAATGTGCTAAAATTGCAAGCAAACTGCAAGCCCTCATTAAACATAATTAATCACTGTTATTGTCAATCTATTCGACTAACAAAGACAAACTAGTCAATGCAAAAACACGGGCTTTATTCGAGCCTATAGTTTGATGGATGTGCTTATTAGGCACTAGATGTGAGTTGGGCTGGGTGTTCACCAGAGATGTGCGAGGAGAATGAGCGGTGCGTGGATGTGCACTAATGTGCAGCGGACTCCTTTCAGGGAGCCTGCTATGAAATCTTTTTGCCATGATAGTTACGTTTTGTTTTCGACACTGCGCCTTACAGCACGCTGATACGATTCGCGGTCGTACCGCGTCGGTAACCATCATGCCAATAATATGTCATGGTAGGACCCCAGCTGTCAGTATAGTCATACTCGTAGTTCTAGCGCGCTGCGCCGCCTCGCACTCAGTCGTCACTTGCATCCCTCGCGCACATTCCTCGTCAAGGCCATTTGCACACATTTCTCGTTCTAGTTTTGTCTAAAAATAGTGGCGAACTAACAGAGGGTCCGTCTGACCGCCTGATATACGGTAACCGTCGCTTATGGACACCTGCAACACTAGCGGTGCTGTTGACGCGTTGCTAACCCGGAACTAAATTCGTAGAGATCCTTTTTTAAACGATCCAAGTGGTACCTCGGCGTAAAGAACTTTGGGGTAAGGTCATTCCACATGCGGCAAGTGCGCGGTAAAGAGGAGCGGCTAAAGAGAACAGTATGGGAGGTCCAAAGCCTGCAGGGTGTGGGAATGAGCTCTTAGACGGCTTTCGTTTTTTTGTTTTTACTTAGATACAAATATCTCGTTCCGCCGAAGGGCTCTTAGCCAAAGCTGTGCTGAGCGAGGAAGTAAAAATGAAGTGATCCTGTTGAATTTTCCTCGCGCACAGCTCATCTCCCTCGAACATCTCTGGTGGACACCTAGCCTTAGTGTGTTAGGTATTGACGTGTGACAAATGAGCCGGCTAACAAGAATGCGCGCAAAATATGTTAGAGGTTACTTTGATTTTTGCTCGTAGAAAAACTTAGGAGCAAACTCAGATATTGTATTAATAGGCAAATAATGTTGCGAAATACTTTGTTAAGCTCGCTCGCGTATTACAATGTTTTTGAAAGATTTAATGATTAAAATAGTTTTGAAAAATAGTGAATGGAAAAGTAAAGTATAACTCTACCAGCTTTTAATATAACTATTCCTTAAAATACTGGTGGCTCTGAGCTGGAAACCTCGTGACCGGCGTCTGTCCTCCCTAATGAGTAGGCTCAATAATTAGATAGTTTTTTTTTTGTCGAGGCTGTTTTTGTTTTTTTTTTAAATGGCTGAGATAATCATGATAATATACCACCGCGATATTGAACAATTGTAGACGAAGGCAAAGAACCGGCCAGAGATCCAGACAGAATTTGGACATACGAAAGTATTTTCGTAGTCATCCTCACAAATATTCGTAGGAAAAAAATCCTGAACTAAAAGAAAACTTTTCCGTTCTATATTTATCAGCCCACACTCTCCTTAACCTTTATTTACGAGTTCTAAACAGATAAAAATGTTAAACAAAACTGAACCATCCACTTTATCAAATCCAACTTTCCGCTATCACGAACAACAGACAGACAAACAAAAGAAATGACCAAAACAAAGCTCCCGTCTCGTACAGAAACTGCCTTATGAGAAACCATTTCCTCAGCTCCATGGCAATTTACACTCGCTTCCTGTACTATAAATCTTAACATCGCCAGAAATGAGACGACACTTTCAAAACTCTCAAATTTTACAACATACACTACTTCTATTTCCACGAAGAAATCATTTTACAGTGGGTCTAATACAGCAATGGATGTTATTTTGATTGTGCAGTCGTTCAATGTGATTTAGGATAGTACATTGATTAGGCTTCCTGTAGTATGATTATCTTTTGTTGATCGTGTTATGTTGGAAGGACATTTCCAAATAGAAAGGATTTATTTCATTACACTGTTTCATCCATCCCATCATTCTACTAGGAAAACTGTTGAAAGAACAACTCAACGGAATATAAGCTACACAAATTTTAAAGTTATAGGGGTCGATTTTATTGTCTAGTATAAACTAAACTAATGTAACAGTACTTTTATGTCTTTAGTTGCATTTTAAAGATAATAAACGAACTCAAAAAAAAAAATCTAAGAAAATGCTAGAACTGACGCCTGATATCAGAAAACTTTTAAGAAACAAAATAATAATAATAATATTAATGCAAGCTCCACTTTTTATTTTAATTTTGAAACCTTACTAAATATTATTTGAATGTGTCATGCCTACGTCATACGTCATTCGCATACGTCACATTGATTCAAAACTTTTTCGCTAGATGGCGACACAGGAAAAATTAGCACGCGGTGGTGTTTCGTTCGCGGCGATGAGGAGGAAGTTTGCGTGCGCCGCGTCTCATTGCCATCAGAAGGGTCTTAACTGACTCGACTGAACAGCGGGTGATGATCTGGGAAATGATCTCATTGATTATACTCCGCTCGGCCGTGACTCATCTATCGCAGAGGAGCGGTTCGAAGAACTGACGCTGTTTTTGGCCCATTTTAAAACTAATGTAAAAACAATGCCGGTCCAAATAACAAAGAGGGCTAAGAAAGATCACCCCTATTTGTAATTTGTACTCAATAAAACTTTATTATAACTAGCCTGCAAACTTCGTTTGCGTTTATTCAGAAAATAGTAACCATAAATCCTCCTCGTGAAATAACTATTTATCCAATTATCCTACTAATATTATAAATGTAAGAATGGATGGGTGGATGGATGGATGTTTGTTATTCTTTCACGCCAGAACGGCTGAACAGATCTGGATGAAATTAGGCACAGAGAAAGATTATGGTCTAGAATAGCACATAGGATACTTTATAACCGCAGGTGAAACCGCGGGGCGCAGCTAGTGAATAATAATCCGTTACCAAAGAGATCAGAGTCCAACATTAAAAAAAAACCGGCTGTTTTGAGCGGAGTTTTAATTTTAGTTGTCAGTTGTTATTTTAGTACCAACTACGTACTATTCTGTGATGTTATCGCATTCGGTAAGCGGCACGTTAATTTTTATTAATTTACAGAATTTCATGACAAAAAGATTTATTTCTTCAGAAAAAAGTATCCAAAAACCTTCCTTGTGACATACTGCAACTATCTATCAAACTTCATCAATATACGTTCAGGCGTTTAGCCGCGAAAAGCCTACAAACAGACAGACAGACAGATTTACTTTCGATTTCATAATTAGTAAGGATATTTTGATATTATATACCATGCTCTAGTCCATTGTATAATTTAGTGCAAGTGGGTATTAATGTTCACAAATGAACAAATTGGTGCGTGCAGTTTCTATGATCTGTGGTGCGTGCCTGTTCAAGTAAAATCGGTTAAGTATAAGATTCCTGTTACACATGAATGATTAATTCTCTCTCCGACGGCTTGCTGTTTGAATTCTACCTGTAAACAACCGTTCAACACGAAAACCCTTTCTAAATTAGATATTATACGACGTCTCAAGTTCTATCGCTTCTTTGAGGCCCTCAAAATGCGCATATTTTTAATGTTGCCAAGTTGGGACACTTTTCTTAAAGTATCAGAACTTCTTTTATTTGTTCGGGGCTTGAGGGTTTTTAGGATCGAGAGTTACGGGTTTTTCGAAACTGGCAACAATTTGTGTATTTTTTGTTGGGAAAAAAATTATGGGCACCAAAAATGGTCGGCACCTGCGAATTTGAGAAAAAATATTGATTCTGAATATTTAGATTGTAATTTTTCGAGGTTATTGTTTCTTCAAACTTTCTTTTTTCTACGGACCGTAACCGATATAGTTATAATTTTTTTTATTCACTAGTAAGCTGCGCCCTGCATAAAAAGTACTCTATGTCCTTTTCTGAATCTTTGACAACGTTAATGCAAGATTTCATAATAATCGATTGAGTAGTTAAGGCGTGAAAGCATAATAGACAAACAAATAATAAAACGAACAAACTCACTCTCTCATTTACAATACATAGGTATTAGCTGTTAGGATAGGAAGGATAGGTTTGCGCTTGGCGACCATCTCAAAAAAAAATTAAAAAAAAATTCGGGACACTTCCACACACGGTCGCCTGACCCCAAACTAAGCAAAGCTTGTACTATGGCTGCCAGGGCCTGATATACATACTTAGATATTTTTAAATACATATTTATACCCAGACATAGAACAAATACAAATATTCATCATTATGTATGTTTGCCCTAGGTGGGAATCGAACCCACGCCTCCACGCTCAGAAGGCAGGTTCACTACCAAAACAACTGAGCCACCGAGGCAGTCAATGCTTATGTATTCAGTGCAAGTGACCATTAAAGACACCAAGACGCTATCCAGCTCACTCTTATACCTTACATCTAAAGGTCCATCTCACGAAGTACTCCGAATCGCCTATTTTTGTCGGTGATCCAATAAATTCGTCACATAATCTGGGCGCTTGCACGCGCTTACGACCGTTGTAAGCTCTTTTTATTTACTTACCCTTTTCAAAGTAAATCTTTGTGGTTCGCTTCGGTGCACGGTCATTAGATTGGTAGCTGCTAGAAGGAGCTAAGGTGGTTGTCACACTGCTCCACGCCGCGCGAGAAGAGCGGGACCGCGTTGTGTCGAAGTATATAAGCATTTTATATCAGTGTTAAAAATATTTTATATTAATTTTAAAATACATAATGTTATACTCCTATGTATTTTTGAGGTGTTTATAATATGGGTCTTTTGTTGTTATTTTATAACAACCAGCGCCTAAATTTAACGATTATTTTTAATATTACGGCCCTTTTTCATAATCTTTCTTTCGCAATTCGTGAGAACGATTGGAGGGCTTATTCGTCTGTGATCGACGATTATTGTCTATGCACAGATCAGCGATCAGCGATTTTGAAGAGGGGACTTGAAGTTTCAACAAAGCAGCCTTCATATTGTCCAATTTGCAATACGTTAAGTTAGAGTAACTGAGCGTGGCAGACAGCTACCTATGACAACGCCTTTTCGCGAGCGCGTGTGTCATTGCCGCCGATCGTCCCGCGCTCCGTCGAGTAATGCAGTGTGAGAACAGCTTTAAGGATTTATGTATAACTGTATAGACGTCTGGTATTATGACTGTATTCCTTTGAAGAAGAGTTATGATCTTTCTTGTGAAGTACAAATTGGGTACAAAGGTTGTATTTGTGCAGGATTTTCTTTAATAGCTTGAGTTTGGATAGTAGGCGTACTACTGACTGTCCTCAAGAGATTTTGGAATTCATTTGCTTAAACATAGTGTTTGCATGAACTACTTGCCAGCAAAATGTCATAATGATCGGATCAACGGTATAGGGGGCCTACCACGACATCTTATTGTCATGATGGTTATATTTTGTTGTCGACGTTGCTCGACCGCGAATCGTATCGTCGCGCATTTTGTTTTCGAAGCTGCGCGACCACGGACCTTATCGCGCGGCGATACGATTCACGGTCACGCAGCGTCGACAACGAAACGTAACTATCATGGCAATAAGATGTCATGGTAGGCCCCCAGAAGTTATCAGTCCTCGTAGACTCCGAGACTTTGCTTTCGCTCGGTCAATTAGATATCAGAAATCAGAATTTATTGATAACTCCTTTAGTTCAATGTTAATAATTCAAAATAAATGTCTCAACAATAAAAATTAAAAATGATTTTAAAATAAACAACAATTCATGAATGTCATTAAACAATCAAGTAAAAGTACTTGGTCGAAATGTCATATGTACCTTTAGCTATCATTTTACAAAATAATAATATTTCAAAAATATCTTTATTTAAAATTAGCTCCAATGTCAAAACATGTTATCCAGTAACCTAGAACCTAGTAACCTAGTATTATCTAGTTATCTTGTAAAGTGTTAGTTGTAACATTCAGCATAATTAGCTCTATTATATATTATAATAAAGATAATGATACCATTTTTACTCGGTCCCCAGTAACATTAGACTTATAGCCCGAGGAGTTCGGACTACGGATAATATCCGAGGGTGCTTTACACTCTACGACTGATTTTAATGATTGTAGCATAACACTTTGTTTAAGCTTATACTTAACTTGCAAAGTTCGTTTTATATATCTCTCCTCTTTTCCATAGTCATCATCATGGTAAATAAAGTAAAATGAAATAATTATAGTTACTAAAAATAGGTACAGTATACAAGAATATTTTGACGAGTGAATGTTACGTTTTAGTGATAATTGCTTTATTTGTCCTTACGTTGTTGTTCTTATTAAAAATAAGTATTTATAAGCTCATTAAATTAAGTTACATTACACTAGTTAAATTAATGTATGTTCGATATGAGCAAAACTGTTGTTACTAATCTTTACACATACCACCTTGTACCTACACAGTTTCACAATAAAAAATATTCTATTCTATTCTATACTTATTACAATTCGGAACCACTTTTTTTTCTTAGTAAAAACAAATTCGCTATGGTGCGTCTGTCAGACTCTCTGTCTGTATATCCGCTAACTCCTCGTAAACCACGTAACGGGTTTTCATGCGCTTTTCACCACCCGTTAGACAATTTTTCACGGTTTATAGTTAATTAGTTACCGTGTAACGAGGTTGTGGAAGATTTGGAAGGACAGGAGAATAACCAAAAACACAAAGATTCGACTTATGAACTCTCTTGTATTTCCAATCTTTCTATATGGAGCTGAGACCTGATTCTTGCGATTGCTAGACCGCCGTAAAATTGACGCCCTGGAGATGTAGTGTTGGAGGCGCCTCCTAAAGATCCCATGGACCGCATTCCGCACCAATGTGTCAATTCTGGAGGAGCTCAAAATTAAGAACAGACTGTCGTTGACTGTACAAATACGAATAGTTAAGTTTTTCGGACACATCTCCAGAAACGAAGACCCAATGGAAAGATTGGTAGTCCAAGGTCAGGTAGCAGGAAAGAGAGGTAGAGGCAGATCTCCTACACGCTGGACAGATCATCAAGGTCATCAAGACAGCCACAAACGCTTCCATGATGGAGTGCTCTTGTTATGCAACGAACCGGCTAAAATAGAGAAGCATTGCGAGAGCAAACCGCCTCGGGGAACACTGACGACAATGAAGACCCACCATGTACCACCATCTTATTGATCACGACCACTCTGCGAAGAGTGCCCGATTAAGAAGAAGAGCTACCGTGATAAAGTAGATAAGTACCTAAAACCGGAAACATACTATTTAAACGTAAGTATTATTAGTATTATGATTTAAAACACGGGAAATTACTCACGTACGATTCAGTCGATTATTCCGACTATAGTTTCAACCGCATTCGGCGGTCTTCATCAGGGCGAGTGCGCGCGCGCGGCTGCGTCTCGCATAGCACTGCGGGCCGCCGCGCGGCGCGCACGTGATGACAGTTGCTCGGGTGGGGGCGCGTAGAGTAGTGTTTTGCGCCGGCGCACTCTGGAGCTCTTTATCACCAGAATCTTCCTGTGTGTCAGGAATATCCCAGCACACAGAGCTCACTACGTCGCCACCAGTCTCACGGGCACCACCGCGGACACCATGAAGACACGGTCTATAGGTCGGTGGCAGGGTCCATCCTCCATCTCTATTAAATGTTGGGCGTCTACTAATTTCGATGGCTTCCCTGACTTTCCGCGGCACAAAAAATTTATCCCTTGCCAGCACTGTCGCTCTATCGAATCTAATGTAGTGACGCATGTCGGAGCCTAGAGAATGTTCCGCCACCGCGGAGCCGTTGGTGTCTAGTTTTTTCATGGATCGTATATGCTCCGTGAGCCTCGTGGAAACGTTCCTTTTTGTTTCGCCGACGTAACACTTGCCGCAATCGCACGGGATCATATAGACACCGGGAACCCCCAAAGGGTCTCTGTCTTTAGGAGAACGGAGCAGCTGTCTTATTTGGGCTAAGGGACGGAAGATCGTCTTGATGCTGTAACTCCGGCGTAACAAGTTTCCAATACTGTCCGTTAATCCCTTAACGTATGGCAAATACGCTACTGCTCTCTCCACCGATGTCCGACGTTTCCCGGTCGCCGCGTTTGCAGTCCCTATGAACCGAGACACTGGTGGCGATATGTGGACGACGTGTTTGCTATTGTACGCAGGGATCAGGTAGATTCATGTCCGACGTTTCCCGGTCGCCGCGTTTGCAGTACGCCAGCTCTGCTTCCATTTATACCCGTTGCTGTTTAGCACATATTTGACATGATCGAGCTCAGTATCCAGATAACTGTAGTCGCAGAGTTTCAACGCTCTGTTAATTAATGTCCGTGGAACCGAAGCTAAATGTGCTGGATGGTGGTGTGAATCGGCTCTAAGATACCTATCTGTATGTGTTGGATTACGGTAAACCGTGTGAGAAAGTCGGCCATTAGAGTCACGTTTCACCAACACATCAAGAAAAGGTAGAGCTCTATCTTTTTCACGTTCCACTGTTAGAACGATTCTCGGGTGGATGCTATTCAGGTGTTCCAATAATGAATCTACCTGATCCCTGCGTACAATAGCAAACACGTCGTCCACATATCGCCACCAGTGTCTCGGTTCATAGGGACTGCAAACGCGGCGACCGGGAAACGTCGGACATCGGTGGAGAGAGCAGTAGCGTATTTGCCATACGTTAAGGGATTAACGGACAGTATTGGAAACTTGTTACGCCGGAGTTACAGCATCAAGACGATCTTCCGTCCCTTAGCCCAAATAAGACAGCTGCTCCGTTCTCCTAAAGACAGAGACCCTTTGGGGGTTCCCGGTGTCTATATGATCCCGTGCGATTGCGGCAAGTGTTACGTCGGCGAAACAAAAAGGAACGTTTCCACGAGGCTCACGGAGCATATACGATCCATGAAAAAACTAGACACCAACGGCTCCGGGGTGGCGGAACATTCTCTAGGCTCCGACATGCGTCACTACATTAGATTCGATAGAGCGACAGTGCTGGCAAGGGAAAAATTTTTTGTGCCGCGGAAAGTCAGGGAAGCCATCGAAATTAGTAGACGCCCAACATTTAATAGAGATGGAGGATGGACCCTGCCACCGACCTGGAGACCGTGTCTTCATGGTGTCCGCGGTGGTGCCCGTGAGACTGGTGGCGACGTAGTGAGCTCTGTGTGCTGGGATATTCCTGACACACAGGAAGATTCTGGTGAGGAAGAGCTCCAGAGTGCGCCGGCGCAAAACACTACTCTACGCGCCCCCACCCGAGCAACTGTCATCACGTGCGCGACGCGCGGCGGCCCGCAGTGCTATGCGAGACGCAGCCGCGCGCGCGCACTCGCCCTGATGAAGACCGCCGAATGCGGTTGAAACTATAGTCGGAATAATCGACTGAATCGTACGTGAGTAATTTCCCGTGTTTTTAATCATAATGTGTGAAAACCACGTCAGTTTCCATATTATTAGTATGTTTCGGGCTTAATCCGTTTCAAAATTTACAAACCATTTTCAACCACTTGCTGGTATCCGATTGAGCTGAAATAATATGTAATATTTATTTTACTTCGATAACGACGCTCGATATACGATTTAGAAACTCCCTTGGATTACTCTCGCCTATATTCATTTCATTCCCTTCTCCGCTATTATCCTTTATTAGCAAACTAATAATTATAAGATTACTATGAATCGATAATTTTCAGGCAATCGTGCAAATATCTTCGACCACATCATCGCTTCCCATTAAGTATCAAAGACAAGAGTAACATTATCATCATTAGCATAATTCCAGCCAGAAGACGTCCACTGCTGGACACAGGCCTCCCCAATATCCACTACGACTGCTCTTGCGCTGCACGCATCCAGCGACTTCCTGCGACCCTCAGCTGATTGTCAGTCCACCTTGTGGACCTCCTTATGCTGCATCTTACGGTTCGTAGTGGCCACTCAACTCGAAGTAAGGTTACGATCATGGGTAGCTCATTGTACAAACACATCGTGCAGTCTAAAGTCCCAAAATCCTTATTCCCAGCTGTGTCCGAGTGTGCCGGGCGCTCTACATCTCTACTCCAGCTCTAATTGTCCAACTCTTGGCACGGATGCCTTTAAAGACGAACTCTACCTATACCTAACTGGTAGAGTATACAGCATGTTACAAAAACCCTTTTATACAATTGAAGGGCATATACTCACACTTATAAGTATTCATACAAAAATGCCAAAAAACGCACGTTAAAAATAACAAGAGTTATGGCGGATTTAAGAACGCAAGAAAAATAGGAATTTTACAAATATGTTCACAAATCTGTGTAATATGTTGGCGGCTTTTATTCTAAGAAAGTAGCGGCACGACGCGCATAGTTTATAAATAAAACCAACGCAATTAGTGGCTGCGTTCGCGCCGCTCGGAGGACAGAGCGTGATGTGTGTGCAATTTTTTAGAGCCAATTTATACAATACAATATTACTTTATTGCACACCAAAAACTACATGAAAAACTTAAAAACTATAATACATTTTTCGGCAGTACAAGGGCGACCTTATCGCCTAAAGCGATTTCTTCCAGGTTTAATGTTTAATTTAAACTAGCAATTGCATCCTCCAGTCGATACTGGATGCGCACCTCCCGCATATAACAGGGTTTTTGTAACACCCTGTATATAACTGTTTGTAGCGTTATTCATATTCAGAGCTCTAACTTCTACAGGGTGAGTGCGAGAGTGTGTTGTTTACATCTTCATGTTGAAACGGGTAAAAAGATCTATTAAATTTGGTGTGAATGTCGAAAAGTATTTGATTATATTTATCAAGATATCGTTGCTTTAAGATTAACTGAATCTAGGTTAATAGACAAAATAGTAATCCACACTAATATTAAAAATCCGTCTCCGTTGTCGGAGTCATCGAACTAGCTGTTACTCGTAACTTCGCTCGCGTTTATTCAGAAAATTGTATCCAAAAACCTCACTCGTAATACACCAACTGCAACTAATTATGAAATTTCATCAAGATCCTCTGTTGTTTACTCGTGAAAAGCCTACAAACAGACAGACAGATGGAGTTACTTTTGATTTTATGTATTACATACAAACGTAACACAACGTTTGTATGTAATACATAAAATCAAAAGTAACTCTTCTTCTTCTAACGTTTGTATGTATGGAAGAATCAATAACAATAGGCGCCTGTAACAAGCAAGTGACTCCGATCAGTTAGTTTAATGCATAATGTGAATAATGCTACATAACTTTATGATTCAAAATCCGGTGTCCATGAGTGATTTAGACGAGCTCCGTTTGAACAGGCGAGTCGGGAGGCAGGTCACTCGCAGTCAGTAGCGCCACTTAATTCAAATAGATTATGTTCCCTTAATTAAATTGCGTTTTGGTGGCGACGGGGACATAGTTAATTTAGTGGGTCAATTTAGGGAAACGTAACTTCGGTTTCGCAGAGAAACAGCGCGCGTTCGAATACCTAATGCTTACGCAAAAAAATGTACAACATGCTTTATATTACAAAACTAGCTTTTAACCGCGACTTCGTGTGCGTTTATTGTATGTCATCTGCTACATGTAATGACTGGAGCCCGGTGTATGGCGACAGGCTCGCCACCTGTCATATTTGGGACTAAATATCGCCCAGCGAAGTGTGGGTGTTGTATTACACCTCTGACAGCCCCCTCGAGAGAAAAGCGTGACGATAAATGTTATTCAGAAAATAGTACCAAAAAATCTTCCTCGTGATATACTGCATTGATTATCGAATTTCAACAAGAAATACGTTCAGCCGTTTAGCTACAAACAGATAGAGAGCCAGAGTTTCTTTAGAACTTATAATATTAGATTGGCTGGATATGATTAATAACAAAACTCAAGTAACAAAAAAATTACGAGGCAACAGTGGATGGTCAAATCAGTAAGGGTGGACTGCGGAGAACGTATACCAGGTTTCAAATCCATGACGTTTTGAAGAAATGCCCGAGGTAGGTACCATGACATCTTATTGCCATGAAGGTTATGTTTCATTTTAGACACTGCGCGACCAGAAACCTTATTGCGCAGCGATACGATTCGCGGTCGCTCAGCGTCGACAACCAAACATAGCCATCATGGCAATATATAAGATGTCATAGTAGACCCCCTGGTCAATACTTAATATATACCCGTATCCGACTAGCATGTTTGAAATTACTCATGGAAGCAGAAAAAGGGAAAGATGGGTGCCCGGATCATGCCTTCTCATACGGGTAAAAGGCGTGACTATAATACAATACAATACAATATATCTTTATTGCACACCAAAAACTACATGAAAATCTTAAAAACTAAAAATACATTTTTCGGCAGTACAAGGGCGACCTTATCGCCTAAAGCGATAATGTATGAATGTATGGTGACAAAGTGAGGTATTGTAAGGGCTCTCCCAGATGGACCATATTTTAACTGCAATTCTGGCCCGGCAACACTAGCAACCCAACCATCTCTAACCATGCTAGAAAATCTATGAATAAATGACTGAAAATATTGTCGCAATATTGCCATATATTCCATCTATGAGGCTTCAGTACCTCCCCTCCTTATGCCTTCGTAATAGTTTGTTAAACAACCCAGTAGTTTTTCCGATGTCGAAGGGAGAAAAGTAAGAAACGCTGACCCACAACCATGTGGGATACTTAGAAGCCACAGTTATAGAGAAAGACCTTGAGTCAGTTCCTAGTTAGCTTTTGACATCAATTTTATAGAATGCGAACTCACATTTAACTTGTGATTTATGGGTTAAAATGATTGATAATGTCTATAATAATCACCTTGGTTATTGCAATAAATGATGAGTAGCATTTATAAAACTGTGTAGGTATTAATACTATGTCACTTAGTTTATAAAATTCTGTTGACTACCAGGTAAAATTTTTGCTATTTCAGCTACTTACCTAAAAACACAGTATACTCCGGATGTATGTCTGAAAACTACAAACGATAGATTGCTAAATTTAAATTAGCTAAAGTATTGTTGTCCTTGTCTAATACACAGCAGTGGCCTGGCAAAGACTGGTATATTTTTAGCTTGTTTTCGATTTAGCAATTTAGCGCTCTAAATAAGATCTAAAAGTGGATTAAATCCAAGTAATAATAGGCTTGCGTTTGAGCGCCATCAAGCCTTTTAACGTAAGAAACTGTAACAGAGGTCCAAACAGATTCGATGTAAAAGCATCTTTGCAAACTCGCCCCTTGATGAATGTGCTTCTATTATTTACTTTATAGCTCGAGTTCATTCGACCTTCGACTGGCTAAATAACTAGCTATTGCACCCTGACCTGTGTACCCCTACTTTATATTCAGCGGACTTCAAATTGGAACGTCGTCTATCATGTTGAGTGAAATCGTACAGAGTATTCGGACTTGGGCATTATAAATAGAGGAGTGAAGTGGCTAGCTGATTGAAAGATGAGCACTCTCGCTTGAAACGTAGAGACTTATAGAGAGAGAAAGAGGAATCAATCATTCGAATATACGTTTTTAATCGAATTCAAACTCAAATTCGTTAAATCTCAGTACACTTTCATAAATGGAATAGTAAATCTTCTAAATATTACTACTACCTATTATCAAGAAATAACATTTCTGACTTTGTATGTTTCTAGGTTTGTTTGTCGGGGGTAGTCTCCGAAACTACTGAACTGATTTTAAAAGTTCTTCCGCTACTAGAAAGCTACGTTATCCCTGAGTGTCATAGACTATGAAACGCGAGCGAAGCCGCGGGCAGAAATCTAGTGTAAATCCGAAATTCTTCCGAATTTTCTTTGAATCACATTCCGCATTTATAAGTTCAAATCACGTTTAAAAACTTATGAATGCGGAGTAAGATTCATAGAGTTTGAGCTTAACATTTTTGGGAAA
Source organism: Peribatodes rhomboidaria (assembly GCA_911728515.1). Lineage (NCBI taxonomy): Eukaryota > Metazoa > Arthropoda > Insecta > Lepidoptera > Geometridae > Peribatodes > Peribatodes rhomboidaria. The sequence goes on from OU452178.1 coordinate 657,928, forward strand.
CGTTTCCGAGGGCAGGACTCATTGTAATTCGATATAAACCACTATGTTAATGTAAAAACAAATCTTATACCTCCTTAATAGTTTGTGCCAACCTTTGGCGTCAACAGACCTCAGAGAAAGAACAAAAAATGACATAGACAGAACTCTTCTAATGCATGTCAAGTGGAATCTGTCAAATCACCAAAACACTTTTTTTTAGTAATGTCACGAAATGTTACGTTATTTTTACATTATAGTTTGTATCCAAGCGTGTTTTTGTAGTGTGTACGTTGATAGTAATGACTATGAGATATTCGATAGGCGAGTTAGAAGAACTACGAGTTTGCAGAAGAAAGAAACTAGAAGTCCGAAGAAGTCGAAAGTGGTTCAGTTTGACGTCCAAAAGTTCATGCAGTCTGACAGCGAGCCGGTGGAGGATCATACAGTTAAACGAAATAGGAGTAAGAGGAGACAACACAGGTACTTAAACGGGGTCTTTTTGTGTAAGTACCGGCTCAATTTCATTGGTCGATAACTCGCTCGTTAGCCCTCAAAGGGCGGGACACCTCGCATGCGAGCTAATGACTAATGAAAGTTCGTCATCCATACCTCGGACTATGTACAAGCATGCGAGTATTATCCGAAAGTGGCCTTGACCTATGGCATACGAGAACACAAAATTTCTTACACGCCGCTTGCCAAATCCATCGACCAATGAAAACATAACTATAATCTGACCCTATCAAGGCCAGAGTAATCAAAATTTTTATCAAAATTAGTTTTAATTTACATTAGGCGAGATCTGAATATAATATTGTCAGCGCAATTAATCAGGTTTTTGTGTTAGCTTCTATTAGAGTGATGTTGCTTTGCTTACTATTTATTGTCGTGTCAGCAAAAACCTTAGCAATAAATTACAGTCATTAGCTAAAGTAGGTCCATTGGGTTACGAGGCGTGTTCATTTGCTTGATTTTTATCCGACTGCGCAAGAAGGTACCTATATATTTTTCGAGTGTATGTATGTATGTGGGGATGTATGTATGAGGTTTCTTTGGCACACCCTACAGCCTAAACAGCTTGATGGATTTCGACATGAGAGATGTCATTTGAATTACCTTGATAGTGATATAGGATACAACATTTTCCAGCCTGGTTTTTGTTTTCTTTTTTATAATAATGTTACTTGTTATACGTAACTTACCTACAATGGACTGATGGGACGAAAATCATCGCTGGCCTGTTAGCGCCACAATTTTTTACTTGCTCGCATTTACTCACATTGCTATGTACAATTTTAAACATTAACCCCTTTAAATGTTGTATAGCCTTGGAATCTTTATACAGTGTTTTGTCTTTTTCGATCGAGTTAAAAATTTAAAACACAAAACACTGTATAACTATTTCCGAGGCTGAAACGTTTATCAAGCGTTAGCGAGCGAAGCGTCTATGCTTCAGCTTCGACAAAATTTGCTTTCGTATATCACAATTCTGTCTGGATCTCTATCCGGATCTTTGTCTTCGTCAACAGGTCGCATTCCTTAACCGATTCTCTTGAAATTTTGTAAATAAGTTCGATATTTATATTAAAAAAAAATCTTTATATTTATCAAGCCTGTTCACAAAATTTCAAGAGAATCGATTGAGTGATGCGACTTGTAGAGTAAGACGGGCGTCGTCCGCGAGGTATCCAGCTCACAGAGCACTAGTTATTTATAATAGGTAGTAGGTAAGAAATACATATTAACACCCAGCCATAAAACAAACACAAATGTTCATCACATGAATGTTTGCCGTAGGTGAAAATCGAACTCACGCCCCCAAGCTCAGAAGGTAGGTTCACTACCAACTGGGCCACCTAGGCAGTCGAATACAGATTATCGTAATTGTTATTTTCAGACTGATACCAAGAAACGATGCTTACATAGTCGAGCCATACGACAACGCAAAGAAGAGAACGGTCGACACGAAACTCCACACGAGATCGAGCCCCGAGAAGTATCCGAACCCGAGACACCTCGATTTCCACTCGCATGCTTTCGACGACAAGAGTCTTGTTAAAGTTTCACATGATCATAAGAAATCGACTAATTTAAAGAGCAAGGTCGATGAGAAAATAGTCAGTGATCATGATAAGAAATGGTAAGTAGCAGTAAAGGAGTGGGGGCTGAGCTCCCCACGTCCGTAGGAGTGTACTCTATTCTGATTCCCTACACGTGGTCCCCGGGTAGTGCTAACCGGGTAGCAAACTCTGGTGGGAGGCTTCGGCCGTGGCTAGTTACCACCCAACGGACCAAGCCATGCCGTGAAGTGACCTAGTCGTGTTTCGGGATGTAGTCCGGTGTAACTTGTAGATAGTTACTTTCAGGGGCCGTGACTTTTTTAGCCGCTAAGGGACTCATGCTCCCGCAAAGTATCTATCAAATTCGACAAACCACAGCAGTCCATAATGTCTCGTTTTTTGTGCTTTTGGGTTAACCTATCTTGATAAAGCTAAGTTATGTCCTACCTTGATAGCTAGATTACCTTTTTTTTTATTTAAAAATTATACTCACGGACTCCGGGGACCGTGACTTTCGTTAACATAAATCTTAAATTATTATTTAAGGGGAAAGCTAGCTTACCTTGCTCCCCCCCCCCCCCCCCAAACAAAATTCCTGGAACCGCGACTAAAAGTAACCTGGATATATTTGATACCAGGGTGAATAAGTTCGTTCTAGGTCTCCATGCACCACAACGTCGTTTTACTACAGACGAGTTGCTGGGCAAGCGTCGTATTGTAAAATTGTTTGTTTTAGAACAGAGAAAGAAAGAACCTAAGTAGGAATCGAATCCACGCCCTCAAGCTCAAAAGGCAGGTTTACTACCAACTAATCCACCGAAGCAGTAAAATTCTGTTTATTTTAACTGTTTTACTACATAATATTTCTTTGTTTACAGCTCTTTCCGGAACATGAAGATTCCGTTTTTTTCCCATAGCAAGGCCACAGTGAAGTCCAAGAGGCACAAGAAACGAAGAATGTTCTGTTTCAACTGTGCCGACAAGACCACTGCGACTCCTCTGATTGGTCAGGCCGTGGACATTATTGATATCAAAACCCCAGACTTTAACAAAGACAACGCTGACGGAAAACCAAACACTGGCTTTAAATTAAGTAAAATAAATAAAAGAGCCTACGACCAACTCTGCCCCAAATGTGTCAGAGCACTTTTCACGAATTTCAAGAAGAAAACAACGAAAAAAGTAATACATAACAGTAGTAGCAAACTTAAATATGATTCTAGCACGTCCCCCAAAAAGAGAACAATAAAACAGAAAGCTGATCTATCAGACAGTTTGGAAGAAGGGTATTATAATGAAGACAGTGACAGAGTGAAGAGGAATGAAAGCGAAGAAGCAGAAAGAGACAGAAGGTTAAAAGAACTGGAAGAAGTAGAGAGGAAAATAGCAAATGTCCAAATCCAAATCACTACACCCGAGAGTTTTCTAAAAAATTTGATAAAAGGTTGATTTCGTTGTACTTTTATAATTTGTTAAGGATCTTTATACGTATTTTAGAATGTAATTTAGTGCAGTTCATTAATGGGTATTTTGCTGTCAAAGAAATAAAATAATGTGAGTAGTATTTTGATTTGTTTTGAGACTGAATTACAGGAAATTTAAAAGCTATATTTCTCTATTATACTACACCGCTATTTGTAATTCACTAGCAAAATGTTTAAGGCTGATTATTAACATCATAAAAAACAAGTTTTATTATGGGACCAAGTCTGAAACCGCGAAACAAAAATTTGATGTTCCATACAAAAAGTTAATTGACGGCGACAAAACATAATTAAACATGTTTTGTACTAAAATCACCTCTTATATGTAAGAGGTGATTTTTGTTGTGCGATTTTAGGGTTGGTTATTTCTTTGCACGATCCTTTAAATATATTTCTTTGAGATTCTTAACTTTATGTGCTCGATAAGCGAATATTTCGGAGTAGTTATACAAGGGCTTGGGCAATTCTTATATTCAGAGCAAAGAGCCATACGCCGTAGTACAAAGTGGTAACAAATACAACACAACACTACGGGGAATCTTATCAAATTCAAATAATTAATTTTGCAAAACATAGGCAATTGGGTAGTTAGTAATTAACCGTTTTCCAAATATAATGATTCTTCTCAATTCGTCATTTTTTTTTGTATGTACCTAAGTTACGCGATTACTCCTCTAATTGTGAATCGATTAATGATTCCTTTTTAGTTTGGTAGATCATTCCTCAGAGGTTGGTCCATATTAATTTTATAGAAATCAGTCCTGCTTGACTGATTTCTTTTAAAAATATCAACAAAAGTCTAAAAATAAAAATTGTTTACTTGGATGACGGGAAGTCGGTTTTTTAAGCTTTGCTTTTTATATTATTTACAGCGTTCAAAAACACTATAACATAAGGTATTCAAGGGTTAAAATAGAGGTAATTTATCTGTCAAACGGTGGCTAGTGCAGGAGCAGCGGGAAAAGTACACAAATTGTACGCCACGGCAGAAATGAGAAACGTCACAATCTCGCCGGAACAATAACGTACGACGTCAGTAGATCACTTTGTTCCACTAGGCTGGGAGCTGCTGGGGAGCTTAATAACTAGTTAACGGATGCAATATTACCTTCTAGAAGGTCGTGTCCTTACAAAATTGTTAAATTGACGTATGTATTATTATGTAACGGCCAGCAAAAATAAGAATGATCAATTCCAATCTACTCGTATTCATGAAAGTTCTTTCACGAAAAAAAATTGTTTGTCCGTGTTATAAAACTACAAAAAATATAAATACTCCTTACACTCGCCCAGTCGGGTGGAGTATTATAACTCGTTTGATGGACTATTTCTATGTTTTTATGTTTAGATCTAATCATAAAGATATTTATTTTATCTACTATAGAAATGGTAACAGCTAACAAAGCCAGAAAATAACTCCCTTACATTTTAGTAGATATGCAGCATTTATTAGTTAAGTGAAAGTGTTATTTGATAAAAACTTTTAGCTTGTGGTTCAGTAACTATAGTAAGCAGTAGCTCCTACACTACACGGACGCCCCGGGTTTTTCTCGCCTCATTTGCATCGCACCTTACTAGATATTTGCGAGATTTTCTGAGAAAATAGTTGGACGATGAATTTTGTTCAAAGCTTAAAAAATGCTTTTAGAAACATTTTCGATTTAAAGATTGGAAGTTCTAATAAATTCTACAAATTATTTTTGAACTATGCAGACGTTATTTCGATGAGAAATACTTTGATTATTTTTTGAGTACGTAGAATATGAGCATTAAAGAGTTTAGAAGTTTTATTTTTAATATAATCTGCAAGAAATAATAAATCTGAATATTTACACATGAACAAAAGGCACTAAAAGATAAGAAGATTTTAATAAATTATGATAATACTTGTATTTAAAGATGCTCTGAGTAGTTATAAATCTTTTAGTTTGAGATATATTTTACAAAATAACTATTTGTGTACGATGAACTGAAAAAAAAAATCTTAAGCAAGTCATTAACTCATTCATTACCTACTCAAGGTAGGGTTGTTTTTGTTTGTAATTATCTTAATGAGCTCTATTATTTTATCTCTATTTGTACACAATGAACATTTCATCATCATAATCTTCATTAGCCCGTAATCGCCCACTGCTGAGCTTAATAATTTGCCTCTCTTCTCGTACACCACTCGTCCCGGTCCTGTCCTGGACAAGATTGGCATCTTGTCCAGGTTCGTCCCGCGACATTTACAACGTCGTCGACCCAAAGTGCTGGAGGCTGACGAACGCTTTGTTTGCCGGTACGCAGATCCATCAACATTTTAGTCCACCTGCCAGCACTCTGCCTGGAACATGTCCTCCCCATGTTAGGCAATGTACATTTAGCACTACGTAATGGCTGATTTATACATCAACAAGTAGTAGCAAGTTAACTTGCCATTTGTTGTCAGCTGTTATGCCAGTTTTCTTTCGCGTCCAGACTTCCAAATGCGGCTAACAATAACAACTGAACTCGCCTGGACGGCAAGTTAGCTAGCCATTGTACTTGTTGAAGTGTAAATCGGCCTTTCGTCTCTGCATTCACTTTAAGACAGGACTGTATCGGAACTTTGAAATCTGGAGCACTCGAAATACAGTTGCTGTCCGTGTACATTCCGGTCCGGTTTCCGAGGACCAGTAAGTTAAATATTCTATGAAAAATGTCACACCGAAAGCTGGGGGGCTATTCCTGCGCGCGAGATGAGATGAGATTTTATCTTTGTCACTCTCATACCTATGACGTTTCAAATGAGAGAAACAAGGACGTAAAAAGGTGAGTCGAAAATCTCAATCTCCGAATAGGGCCCCTGTCTTCTTCCAGTCCGTTACAGTAGCTGCGGGTCGGACGGACTGCTCGTTGACAACGACAACCTGACTGCTTGCACACGGAACGGACTGCAATTTCCTTTTTAGTTTATGCTTCAGCCATAAAGGCTACTATTATTATCATACAAAATTCTGAAGGAGAAATCCTAAAATCCATTGGTGGAGAAAACGAGGAGTGGATTTAAAAAAAAGTAACATCTCTCAAGACATACTCTACTTTCTCGACATCTCTCTAAGCCCCGGTTAGAAGCCCAGAAAATGCAGAGATTTCGCGTTGAGGCGCGAATTGCAGGCAGCCTGACAAGTTACCCCGCGCTACTCGGACTAGCATCTTTCCGGGCATTAGAGATGGTTAACTTTTCAACGGTTGTAATATTCGAATGAATGATTCCTCTCGATCCTTCATAATCTTGCTATTACATATGTGTTGCTGCAGTCTAACTTATGCGTTTTTATTACTAAATTTTCACACTGCGAAAGGACAAGTGTTTGTTTGTATTTTTTTTTTGTTGTCACTGATCAAAATAAACACAGATTATAATATTATACAAATAGTTGACTAGTGTTCATTTGTATTTTTATTTCGTTAATGAAGGCCCGTAAAAAAAAAAATCGATCAACAGTTAATCAGCCATTTGTAATTTTAATGTTCAAAACGAATACAGGGAAATGAGTAGCTTGTAAAATAAATAAGAGGCGCTACACATTTTAATCGGGTCGACACATTAGATACGGCAGTATTTGTCTATGTTTCGCCTCAAGACATTTAACTTTTCATTTTACTTTCATTTTATCTTCACATAATTGTTAATTAAGTTTTTTTTTTTATTTAAAATAGGTCGGCGTTTGACCACCAACAAATTATAAATAGTGTCTCCAATTGACACTACTTGTAAGCCAGAAGTGTCAAAAGTAGACAATTCATTAACAATTTAAAAACAATTGCTTAGAAGAATCGAGGGCGATCCGTCATTCGAGTGGGCATTCGAATAAATTATTCCATTTCACTGGCATCTGAAATATGATCTTTATGCCATGCACGAAGAGATATCCTGCTCGAGTCGTGATCCAGCTTGTAAAGTGGAGCTACCTTGTATCTTTATGGTGATTGAGCACGGTCGCAGTCGACTCACGTGACGGGTGTCTGTATATTGTATGAACAGGGTAGTTTGTTCTTTTTCCTTTCTATATTTCATAATTTGTTGGACTCCTTGTAATAGACATAAAAACACATAATAGCACAGTCGAGTATTTAAAAATTATTATGGGTTATTATAATATAATCTTTTCTGTATTTAATGAAATACATAGGTAAGTGCCTGCATAATTATAACATAAGCTATGATTAATTTAGATATCATTTTAACTAAGTGATATAACAATTTAACAAAATTTATATTCATCTGTTCTGGTGGCCGCATTCAGGCAAATAGTCTCCGTAGTTAGCGGCCCATCTGAAATTAGTAAAAGTTTATTATAGACAAAGAAAAAGATTTAAGCAAATACGAGTACGTCATGTTTAGACATTTTTGCAGCTCAAATTTTAGAAGTAGAAAGAATGTATCCAATAAAATATACAGGAACACTACAGCCTACGTACATTTATTTATCATGCAATCATTGGCTACTGTCATTTTCTTCGCAGAATGGTCCTTTCGCAAAATGTTCCCAGGTATCAGAATGTCTCTTTCATAACATTCCTTTTCGTAAAACGTTCTGCATCCAAGAGCCATCGTTAACACTGACGCTTACACAATTTTCTCGTGTCCATCAACCAATTAGTATTACCGAAAGGAAACCAGCGCGTGGTCGGTATCCCGGAGTCAGCCCTCGCAGCGGTCACAGCTGCCCGAATCGCAAACGCAGTCACAACCGACATGCACATCGGTGGCTCGCCTATCGCTGAAATGTTAAAATTATAATTATACTACAGTATTTCACTGTCTTACTTGCAAGCTTCAAGTACAAGAAACGCATACTTTCAGGAATAAAAAATGACATGGTGGCCTAAACCAAAGTATATAATTATAGTTATTCTAAACTTAGCTACCTAAATCTATCATCAACCATTTTCCACCAAATGCTGAGTACATATTATAAAGGTCTCCTCTTTAAAGTGTCATTTTTGTCAGTTTTGTGTTCAGCCAGTAAGAAGGCAGGAAATCAACATGTAAAAGGTATCAGTTTGAAGTCTTTTGATTTATGAATAGAATTCACAAAAATTACCTTTAGATCCAAGTATAGCTTGATTACCGTAGGAGTTTTTTCTCAAATACACCCTGAAGTCTTGCGGAATATCAGTAGCTTGCGGCACGTAGTAGTTCCACGTACGGTCCGTCAGCAGCTCTCCGGTGTTCTTGTCGTAGACCAGGTTTTCCATAGTCCAATAACCGATCCCCATTACAAAGGCACCTTCCACCTGAAAACGATTATAGTAACGAGCAAAGTTTCGGGGATACCCAAAAGAAAGTGGACTGACTGTGGACAAGGACAGTTTTAAAGAAATAGTGAAATTATCAGCACTTACTTGCCCAACATCAAGCTCAGGACTCAAACTCTGTCCTGCGTCTTCCATGACATCAACCCTCCTAATTTCTACTTCTCCTGTTAGCACATCTATTTCCACCTCCGCAAAAGCCATCCCATAAATATCATAACTTTGCTTATCCTTTAAGCCTACGAAATCGTGAGTTTGAAGATCTACGTCTTTCATATAAGCTTGCGCTATCAGTTCTTGCCAAGTTGGATTTTTCATTTTTTGTCTTACAGGTTCCAGTCGTGCCAGAAGTGCTTTGCAACATCTTTCAACCCCGAGTCCGATAAACTGACTCGTTAAGCTTCCACCCGTCACGGCGCCATTGGGAGAAAATATTGTATTATTACTTTTTATTTGTATTTTGTCTAAAGGTATTTTTAGAAAATAAGCAGCTATTTGAGCAGCTCTCGTATTGATTCCTTGCCCGATTTCCACTCCACCGTGAACAATGGACACTGTTCCATCTGCGTGGTATACTGATAGATTCACGTCAAACATTCTTCCGTAATTGTGAGTCCATCTCATTGGTACAAATCTGAGTCCTCGTTTTTTCCATCTATTCTCTCTATTGAAATTTTCTACTTCTGTTTTCCTGTCCATGTATTGTGTCTGCATAAGCATAGCAGTAAGCATTTCATCTATGTTTTTCCTGTACAGCGAGTCTACATTTGCGAGTCTTACTTCCATAGGGTCTAGTGATAGTTCGTATGATATTTGTTCCATTATCATTTCTGTCATGGCTATGTTTTCTACTGTCCCTGAAATAGTAACAAAAAATGGAAATTAAGTACACCAATTTTGTTTTTTATTTTCTGTCTAAATCAGTCCACTATTAGACTTAGGACACTTTTAACATTATGTAAGTCCTAATTTTTTACCATTGTTGTACATAATTATCAACGTATCCTTGAAGTCAGCAGGGTGATTGAAAACTGGTAAGATTACCAGCAGATAGTATAATAGCTATAGATAGATAGCGTAAGTCAAATGCTATGTCATTTTTACCTGGTCCTCTAAACCAAGTATTCTTAGCTGTGTCTGTCTTGGCGTCGAAAATTCTAAAGTTCCACCTTGATTTGTCATAACAATTGTTATAAACATCAACACCAAACGTCGTTAGCTTTTCGTTTATTGTATATCCATTGTCTTCGTATACAAAATGGTTTCCATATTGAATAACGCCAGATTTATTGACCCCAAACTATAAAATAAAAATAAGATGATAACTATGGCATGCACTCTAAAGAATATTGTACTGAAACTTTTTATTTACTAGTCTTAATCACAAGCAAAAAGTTCTAATAAAAAATTGTGAAGGATTTATCAACTACACCTACACTACAAAATATCAACAACAAAAATATAATATATATATATCTATTGAAAATTACTTCATTATAGTACTGAACGCAACTAATTTTTTTAAAATAATCTAAAACTACATCACTCTAATCACTCTAATATTAGTTTGGATTGATGGATGTTTGGATGTTTGTTCCTAAATCACGTCAGAATGGCTGAATGGATCCAGCTGAAATTTGGCACAGAGATAGATTATAGTCCGGAATAGCACATATAATACTTTTTAACCACAAGCGAAGCCAAGGGGTGCAGCTATGTTTTCATACTTCTTTAAGCTAGATATTTATTTTTATATTTATAGACTGCCTCGGTGACTCAGTTGGTAGTGAACCTGCCTTCTGAGCTTGGGGGCGTGGGTTCGATTCCTACCTAGGGCAAACATTTATGTGATGAACATTTGTGTTTGTCCTATGTCTGGGTGTTAATATCTATTTAAGTATGCATTTAAAAATATCTAAGTATGTATATTAGTCTCTGACAGCCATAGTACAAGCTTTGCTTAGTTTGGGGTCAGGCGACCGTGTGTAGAAGTGTCCCGAATTGATTTATTTATTTATTATTTTATTTATTTATTATTTAGGTTCTTACATTTCTTTACCGAAACGAAAAAAATCATCATAGCAGGATGTGAAAAGGGTTATTCCCAAAGTACTCCATTCTCTTATTTAAAAACGTTATTATCAAGTATAAATTTAAAGTTTAAAAAACCTCCGACAACGATTTTCATCAAACATACTAAAAACACTACCCGACTAATTCATGTTACAAACGAAAAAAAAAAACATATCGAAATCGGTTTATACGTTTGGGAGCTACGATGCCACAGACAAACATACACACACACAGACAATCAAACTTATAAAACCCCGTCGTTTTTGCGTCGGGGGTTAAAAAAAAATACTCGTAGGATTTTGTATTTGAAAAACTGACCTCATAATCATTGGAGCAAGGGTACCTTTTCCCGAAAGCCCTGGTGATGGCCTGCATGGACTGTATGAACCTGCAGGGCCGGTTGAGCTTGGTGACCACGAGGCTGGCGGCCACGGCCACCAGGATGTTGCGAGATATCTTGATACCAAAGCCGCCGCCACACCGACGAATATACACATCTATTCTGTAATAAATACGACACCAAAATTACTAATAGTGTGTTTTCAATTTATAATAAAAGTCTTAACCATTAAATAACGATTTCCTATTGAGCGTGCAATTACTACTATCATATCATTATACCCTAGGCGTTGAGACAAGTTTCTTAAGGTGCTAATGTAATCTACACTAATTGTTGTAAAATTGCATCTTGCTTAATATCTAAAAGCCGATCAGTCTCCTAAGCAAATTAAAACGGCTGCCTCCGTTGGCGTATGGGAATTTGCGGAGGTATAGTCACCGCGTTTCGGGATTTAGACTAGTTTTCAGCGCCATCTACTGCAAAATGTATGAACTAAAAATATCTCCATAATGGTTCGATAAAAAGTAAGACTGTACAAATCTTAACAGGTAAGCTAACTGGTTCAACAACCATTTGTACAAAATTAAGTCAATTTGGCCTTTGTTTCGCTTGCTATTTTATGCGCTTCTGTACGTTATAAAGCATAATTTCACTACAAGTCTAAGCTAAGTAAATCAGTAAGTCTAAGTCTATAGCTCTTACCTATTTTCATCCATATTCAAAGCTCTTGAAATCATGGTTTGAACAGCATCTGTCCACTGCGTTGTTACGTACACTTCAATCCCTTCTTCAGTAGGACGAACTACACATGATATGGTTTCTAACGTAAAGTGGTACTGGCCATAAATTGTATTATTTCCACCAATCACTTTCACCACATCCGTTCCTTTATCAGTTGCATCTATCTTTTTTAGCAGTTGCACTCTATTTGGATCTTTTTTTGCATCTTTTATGTTTAGAACTGGTTTTGTAATATTGTTGTAGTTAACTATTACTAATTTCGAAGCGAGTTCGGCTACGTGTCTGCTTTCAGCTACGACAATGGCTATTGGTTGGTTGTAATATTTTACTTCAGAGCTGCAAAGAACTTCTTCGTTAAGAGTGTATTGAATGTCGTCGGCGGGTGTGAAAGAATTAAGTCCAGGGATATCTTTTGCTGTGTAGACTGCTAATACTCCAGGATGTTTCTGAAACATGAAAATAAGAATATTATTATCACAGAGAAAACTGCAGTAGTTTAATTTTAGTTAAAATTTAAAAAACAATTGAATTAGTGTACTTATATTTTCTTTACCAAAGCATTTGTACTATCAACAGAGACGATTGTTCCTCTTGGTACGGTGCTAAGAACTAAATCTCCAAATACTTCATAAGGAAACTTAGGCATGTCTTCAGTGTAAAACGCCTCGCCAGAACATTGAATCTGAAATTCATTGTTGTATTAATTTATTAAAATTATGCTATAAAATAAATTACAGGTTCCCGAGACGCAGTCGATTGTCGAATAGTTTGTATTTGTCTCTAAAAATATTTTGATACTTACCAAAGCTTCTACTTTTGGAATTGGTTGCGTCAAAGGCCACAAGTCTGGTTTTGTATCAAAAGATCGCTTGGCTATCGATATGGGTCTTGTGTCGTGGAGTCTTATTGCACCAGATTTGTAAAACGGATTTAAAAGATTTTCAGGACACAAAGACAGCAGACTCTTGAAAAACATTAAAAAAATATTAAATTATTAAAACTAATGCATTATCCTTATAATTGTTCAAAATATACTAATTCGTACGAGCAAATATTTTGTCAAACCTATTAAAATTAATGATTTAAAAATCATTGAAATAATTCTATCAAGTGTTGTAAATGCACATACTTTATAAAACAGGCCAACGGCTAATCTTCTTCTGTAAACGGATGAAGGTTCTGGCGGCAGTTCAGTAACAACCAATTCGTTTTCAAGAATCCTCACAGCTCCTTGCAAGGTATCGTTCTTGAACAGTGGTTTTCCAACTAAGTATGATTCAGTTGCTGTGGCTCTGGTGCAACCAGATGTTAGACCTCCAAAAGCCAGTCTACTTTGGACAAGACTTCCGCAATTTCTAGAAAATTTAAAAAGACCTCCAAAGTTCACTATTGCGTGAGCGTTTTGGGATCTGGGCATGATCTGCAATAAAAAGGTTAAGGTTAATTCAGGTTTAAATTTCTTTATTTCAGGCTTTTAACCATAAACATCATAATAAAATATAAAATGATACCTAGTTAAAATCAAAATATAATTAAAATTAAAATAGGTAAGAGAGGTTTTTCCCAATAATTGTCATGTTCGTCATGCAATAGGATTACAACACACATTCCTAACGATAAGTTGCACTGGGCGCTAATCAGCCAGACCTTTAAACTTAAATTTATCTCTGCTCATGCCCTAGCCACCGGCCTCATTGTATTCACGAACTGTTCCACTCGCATCATGTAGCAAGCGAGAGGGCACACGATTACCATCGCCTTTGCCAATATATAGGTATGTATATACAATACAATATGGCGCCAGGTTCGCCATAGTGCGTCAAGGAGAAAGACATGCATAAAAGTTTCAAAAGTTTATTTACCTTCAATGTTTTTACTCTGACATCATCACCAAGAGGTGGAAGTATGACGTTCAGTATAATAGCACCTCGCATATCAGTTTTCAAAAATTGCTCCATTGTCACGAGTTCTTGGTTTGATCGGTTATTCACTGGAAATTATGAAACTGCTATAAATTATAACTCTTATACTCGCTGTTGGAAATCATTTTACTGGCTTCGAAACAGGACGCCACCTCTAATTTCTAGTAAATCAGTGTATAGCGCTTCTACTGGCCTTTATTAGTTTCATTTTGTTTTTTCAGTTTGTTCAGTTTTTTAGTGCCTTTGTTGAATTTCAAACTCGATTTGCTTCATATTGTTAAATTTTTATATTGGTCAAGTTTACGTAAAACATTTATAAAAATCAAATTGAATCAATACTCACAAATAGTCAATTCAGCTCCAATAGTTTGGAACATAAGATACAAATCAGATGAGAACTCATTGTGCTGGTGTTTGATCATCAAGTTTCCAGCAATAGTTCCAATATTTCTCACGGGTATATGCGCCACCATTTGCAAATGATTATAAAATTCTTTCAAATATTCAAAATTACTCTTCTGTGACATGCTTTTGTATAAATTTAGAAGCTTAGTTAAAGTTATTCCCGATCCTAATATAAGATTTTGGTCTAGTACAAAATCTTTTAGTTCTGATATTCTATTTATGTCAATAAGAATTCTTGGATATTCGACTATTGGATATGCACCTGAAATATAAGATAAAAAATTAGACAATCAAATGAATATCAGAATAACCGACTTAAAAATCTTACGTTAGTAATTCCTGTATTTTAAATCCATGTTGATTACATCAATTTATCTGATGGATGATAATTTCTCGGTCCGTTTACAATATTTTATAACTATATACCTACTATGTTATCAGTGTATTTACATTTACCTTTTGCAGTATTCCCACCAACAAGCATGTAAGAATCAATTCCTTCTCTTTGAAATACTCGAAGTATATCGCTGACCTTATTAACTTTAAACCACTTCCTTCCATCTTTCAGTGTAATACATTTTATTTGGTCATTAGTTAGGTGGTTCTTTGTAATGACGCACCAGTCTTCATCATCACTGTCTGTGTCAGTACTAAAACTATATTTATCTCTATCGGTATTGAGTGGCCTAAAACTTTCACTTCCATTACCATTTTTAGATTGACTACATGTTGCTTTTGAAGATTCACTGTCATAGCATATTTTGTTAGCAGCACGAGGTTTACCAGGATTGTCACATATATTTAAGTCTTCAATGTCAAGAATATCAGTCGTTTTAGGACAGTCTTTGGCAAAAGTCTTGAAAGCTTCCAGTATGGGTCGATATCCCGTGCATCTGCAGATGTTGCTTCCAAATGACTTCTCTATTTCAAGCATGGTAAGGTCTTGTTTTGCGTAGAGAAGACTAAAATATTTTTAATAGCTGTTACGTAATCTTTAACAAATTTAGTAAAGTCAATAAACATTATGTTCCACTAATTTTAGTATTTGAATGAAGACATTTGATTTGATTTGATTTAACGTACTTTTTGATAAAATTAAAAGATGGAAAACAATGATTGTAATTTTTTTTAAATTTGTCTACATGCTATCCGATGTAAATTGATAAATGTAAATTGGCTTGTATATCATTTAAATTTAAATTAAATACAGGTTTTACAGAACCTAACATACTCGTGTAAGTGTACACTTGGTAAAGTAATTTATATATTAACATTTTTGGCAGTAAACATTAAAACGTTGAAATATATAGGTCATTCCTTAAATTGTAATAATAAATGAGGTTTTAAATTGAGGATTCTGAAGAGTCAATAGATAAACTCTTACCAATACATAGACATAACCCAGCCAGGTGAACAGTATCCACACTGGGAACCGTTATGAGTAGCCAGGGTTTTTTGAATGACGTGGTATCCCTTCTGTCTGTTCCCTAACCCTTCTATGGTTTGAATCTCCCAATCTTGACACGAAGTTATGGACACCATACACTATAACAATATAGCAATCGTTGAGTTACGAAAACTTTTCTTTCACTGAACTACGATAGCTTTAGCGGAAAGTTGTTATGCTTACGATCTAGCATAATAATATATGGCCAACTGGGGCTAATGCGTCTCTCGAGAATTACTGACAAACCCTTCACAAATTAGGCAACTAACGCCATCTCGTACAGATTTTTGCAACTAAAGATAGAAGGTTGTGTCAGTAATTCTCGAAACATGCAATTGTTTCACAGACGCATTTTCCCAGTTGATCCTAATTGCTTATCTTTAATTTGAATGACAACAATAACAAGACAATAAAGTTGCTCGCTACAAGTTTCCAATACCAAACAGAATTTTGCCTTTCATTAGTCAATACCACGCCACTGCACTGCGCTCGTAACCTAAAAACCGAATTTACATTACAAAACTAGTGGCATGAAAGTAGTGCCGTTGTATTAATTTCACAATCAACAATTTCACGTGAATGCGTCAAGTTCTACAATGAATGTGTCACTTTTACGACACTGAAACAGTTTCGTGTCGCGCGCGATTTATAACACCCGACGCAAACAACAACAACAACTCTTTATTAAAAACATATAATAATTACAATAGTACTTAAATAAGGCTTAACTAAGTTTTTAATGGGCGGCCTTATCGCTCAAAGCGATCTCTTCCAGACAACCTGAATGGACAGGAACATTTATATAATAGAGGCCTTGAAGTTCTAAAACATAACTTTACAAGACGTATAAAAATAATACATAAATAAATACTAATAAGTAGACGAAATAAATATAATATAAATACTTTAAAAATGTTTAAAAATAAATGTCACTAATATATAAATAAATAAAGACTTTTGTGACATACATATCTTACTATCTTTCGAAACGGCTATTGTTTCGAAAGATAGTGAGCCTTGACACGACTCTTAAAGACGTCTTTAAGAGTCCGGCGACCTAACTAACTTCGACTTAATAGGCGACCTAGACTAACTTCGCATTGGCTTAAGGTATTCTATAGCCATTTCGTCTAAAAGAAGAAGGCGAGCGAAGAGAGCGAGTAATGATACTGACGAGCCTCTAAACTTACCTACAGAGTGACAAAGTGCAATTTAATTTTTTTTAAGACATTTGCACTTCTGTAATAATTCTTATGTAACTTAGAATTTCCCTAGTATAATGGACTCATTTAACAGCTAATGATGTAGAAAACCTCCCTATGTAATGAAATTTATGATTTGCTTTGTCTATCTATTGAATAAATCAGTCAAAAGTGACCCCTTAAAAATGCGGATATTTTTCATATCTCTATTTTCGCTTGAGAACGTTTTTAAAAAAACCAAGAACATAGGGGTGGAGATATTGTTAATTTAATTGTAAATGCTAAATTTCATCATAATCTGACAAATGGTTTTCAAGAAATTTGAGAAGCGCGTTTGTATGGAAATTTCAAAACGTCGCGGCCCTCTTAAGACGCAAAAACGATGGGGTATTAAGTTTGTGTGTTTGTCTGTGGCATCGTAGCTCCAGTACGAATGAACCGATTTTTTTTGTGTTTGATTTAAATGTGAATTATTAGTCGAGATTGTTCCGAGATATGCTTCACGAAAATCGGTGTTGTGTTTTTTTTTATATTCAATGTATACTTCTTGGATAAAACTAGTGTCATGCATCTAATGTCATCTTATACGCTAGTGACGCGAATGCGCCTGCGCTGATAGGACGTGTGTTATATGCCATGGTGTGAGCGGTGTTAGGCTCTCCCTTCTCAGGGTGTCACTTAGGCTCTTACCTCTTAGACCAATTGACCAATAATTGGCAACCAGAAATAGCAGACGGTTCTTTGATTAAAATAACCATTGCTCAAAGGGAAACTTGTTCACATTAATTTCTGCAAAAGGCTTAGTAATTTTCTTGAACGGAAACATAAGCGCGTGCTAATTTTACCTGTGCCGCTATTTGTTTGGATAACTTAGAACTAAATACTATTTTTAAAATTTCATTAAAGTGGCATATGACTCTGCGTTGACAAACACATTTTCCCAAAAAACTAATTGTAAAAGCGTCTATGTCTAACTATGTCGTAGCTATCACCTCCTATGTCGTAATAACGAAATCAAAATAAAACTTGACGCGACGTACAACAAAACAACAACGTCAAAAACAACAATAGCTTTGTAAATAAAAATAAAATAAAAACCGCCCAACAACGATTTTCATTAAACATCCATAAGAACAATCCCGACTTATTCAGCTTTCAACCAAAAAAAAATAAAAAAAATTGGTTCATCTTTTCGGGAGCTACGATGCCACAGGAAGACACACACAAACAGGTAAAACTTATAACACTCTGTCATGTTTGCGTCGGTGGTTAAAAATACTCTGTAATAGCGTTAGAGTTGTGTTTGCACCTGCGTTGATGCCTACATATCCCCATTAACGGATTGTAGGCCTGCTATGTCGTACAGACTACCTCCTATTTTGTAGTGACAATCTCCTTTGTCGTAGTCACAAAATTAAAATAAATGTTGACGCAACGTATACGCAGGAATATATTATGGTCGCAGTAACAAAAAAAACCTTTCGACTAAACAAAATCAGATGAAAGGTCATAGTTTTACAAAACGCAGAGTTCAAACCCGAAGTCAGAAGCACAAAAACAATCGATAACAGAATTTAACAACATCGTCGACTCTTTTTTTTAGTATTGTTTCATAATGTAAATTCGGCTTAAATTATTAGCGGTAGAATGTCGGCATCATCTTTTACTATGTCTTATGGTAAAAGAGGCCTGTGAGACAGCATAATATATTGGGCGTTAGGCAAGTGCAGGTGGCGCAGGGCCTTAACAACGTTTTTTCCATCTATCGTGTTGATTATAACTCTTCACGCTCTAACGGATAACGGATCAGCTAAAATTTGCAACAGGTACAGTTTATGTATTAAAACACGTGAATTATGCAACTTTCTAGCCGCGGGTGAGACCGCAGACCATGCTCCCTTCTCACCGAGTTCACTGCCTGCACTGAACCCCCTGGTTTCTTCGCGGCCACGATGCAGGCGCCGCAGCCCGCCTGCCGGCACATGTACTTGGTACCGCGCAGCTCCAGACCGTTCCTGATGTAGTCCAGCAACATCACGTCTGCACTCACTTCCTGACCAACTGCGTGTAAAAATTATAAAGGGTATCAAGGCGGGATTTTTAAACCAAAAATGTTATGCTATAAAAACAATTACTTAATGAGAGCTAAAATTCTTAGTAGGTGAAACAGATAATAAATTAATCTTTACTAATATTATGATGAGTGGCGTACAAGAAGAGAGGCCTATGCGCTGCAGTGGACGATTACGGGCTGATGATGATGATGCTGAATATTATATCGTCCGTCTTGACTGTTAGAAATATAGGGGCCGTATATAGAAACGGCGCTTGGTCATAAATCTCGATTTAAAACTGTTTTTATGGATGGTAAAACCAGACGACTTAGTGTGGTTTTAGCATGCGGGCCTAAGACGCATTATTAAGGTCTTTCTCCTGCATCATCTGCCAATAACCTTCATCTATCGTCACTCTATCGAACAATACTAAGCATAGGTACATTGCAAATTTTAAACAGCGTTAAGAGATCAATGAGCTAAATTAAAAATAAATATTTTACCTGAATATCTAATTCCATTGATGCAAAAACTTATTCGGTCCATTGTTCACGACACATTAATAGACAATATTTCTCTTTAATGCTAAATGCTGAATAAATAAATGTAGGTAAGCATATAATTGAAACGGTTGCTTAAATTGTAATCGCAAATTAGCACGTCTTTGAAACTCTTAGGTATGAACCCACTTCGAACATAAGTATGTACTTATGTAATTCTTATATTTTTTTACAAGTGCATCTTTTCAAAGGCAACTTAAAAAAGGTATAAAGTTCAAGTAAAGGTTTTATAAAATGCAGGTATGAGAAGCGAGTATTAGATATGAAGTATTTAATAGTTTTAAGTTTAATAATTAGTTTTTAAACATAACATATCGTCATGCCTTTCCCCCGAAGGGGCTGGCAGAGGTGTAATACAACACCCACACTTCGCCGGACGATATTCAGTCCCAAATGTGACAGGGGACGAGCCTGTCGCCATACACTGGGCTGCGGGCTTAGTTTTTAAAACAAACTAAATAATAATGTTTCACACTCTTAGCTCCCCCAAAATGTTTCCGTGTCAGGAATGCAATGGAATACATACAAATATGGACACATGGAAATTTACGCCCAAACTCAGAACAAATATAAAAGAAATATGGTTGAGAGATGGTATTCTTATGCAGAAACGGACATTCTTTTGAATAAAATTACAAAGAATACATTTTTATTTCACACCAAAAATACAAAGAAAACAAACAAAGAAAATATTAAAATAAAATATCATTCAGCAGTACAATCACAAGTGTGTTCAAGCATTAGACAAAAACAAACGCCAAATGTATTAAAAGGAACATACAATAAAAATAGCCTGCTGTTAAGAAAGTTAAATTTACGGTTTTGTTAGGAGTTCTACACGTGTAGTTTAGGCACGGTTCTGAGTCAATCGATAAACTGACGTTCTAAGGCTCACGTTTCGCTCATTGCAGGAATTTCAAATTGTATCCGGTATTAGAAGACAGTCAACGCTCTCCGCGTGCAGTACAACAACGCGTTCAGGATGCTGTTGGGGCTGCCTTGGCGCTGCAGCGCGTCGGGCATGTTCGCCGACGCCCGGGTGGATGGCTTTCATGCCATCATGCGCAAACGGGCCGCCTCCACGCTGAGCCGTGTCCGGGGCAGCACCAACAGTATCCTGCGCGTTGTTGCAGGGCGAGCTGACTGTCCTTTCATACATCACGCGGTTACGTTACATGTTAATCATAAATAATCAGATTTTCACATTAATAAGTAATTTTGACATTTAATTTGATTTAATTTTTATTTTACTTTATATTCGTGACATATTTTTATTATTTGACATCTAAGATTGACATGTACCAAATCAAAATATTATTATTTATTTTTTAACTTTAATTTTTCATTTTAAATTGTATTTAATTTGTGATGTATTGAATTGTTGATGTGTAAATGAATTTTTAATATGGACATGGTCTGAATTAAATGATTATTATTATTATTATTATTTTTATTTTCGGAGCTCTACCGGATAGCTAAATTCAGTTATACGAGTAATAGAATTTGCGGTCATCGTAGATCATTTCCTATATCTACTGTACGATATGCACAATAAAAATGAAGTGGACTGTAACTGAGGTGCGTCCAGACCCCAGTTCGAACGGTAAACCATCCCGCACGCTTACAAAGGACAAATGAAATCACTCCACCTTAAATCCACGACCGCAAATCGATTTCAGTCGAAAAGCAATCCAGGCGAACAGCTCGGCACCGCCTCAACTGCTGGTTTCTATATGGTCCATCGTATAACAGTGGCACAGAGTCACGGACACTGGGTCCAATGAGGGTCTGAGACTGAGTCCTGCGCACGCGCCTCGAGTGCGTTCGCTTCGGATGCTGCGACAGAGTACTTCTATCCATCGACGATAGGTACGTATATAAGTATTAATGGAGATAAGTTCAATCTACTCTCTTTAAGTTTGAGGAGATCGAACATCTACCTTACGATATTTTGTAGAGATATTGTACACACAACAAGCACCAGATAGTAAGGCACAAATAAGCAAATTAACCGATAAACTGACGAGCCTAGCTTCCATGAGTATCAGGTGCACATTTTTAACCCGACGCGACCCGTTTTTAAACGACGGGGTTATTATTTTTGGCGTGGCTGTATGTGTGATTGTGTGTGTGTGTGTGTGTGTGTGTGTGTGTGTGTGTGTGTGTGTCTGTCTGTGGCATCGTAGCTCCTGAACGGATGAACCTATTTTGTTTTGTTTTTTTTTTTTGTTTGAAAGGGGAATTGGTCGGGAGTGTTATTGGCTATGTTCGATGGGAACCGGTGCTGATGAAAATCAGTGAGGGGGGGTTTTTTATTTTTTTAATGGATACTTGTTAAACATATCTGTATAATAACGAGAAGAATAATACTTAGTCTAATATAACCGCCAATCCCATGATCTCCTTCAATAGCTACCCGATCCAAAACAAAAAAAAACTGTTTAAAATTAAAATTTCGCGCCATGGGCGAAACGTATCACCTTAGAATAAATCGACAACTTTGTACAGACCAAAAAAAGAGACGAAATCCAGGACTTTGTCGAGTTTTAACGTCACTTTAATTATTGACAAAGTTTCATACTTACCTATTTGAACTGCCTTTTTACCCGACAGCGCAAGAAGGAGAGTTATGTTTCTCGAGTGTATGTATGTATGTATGAGGTTTCTTTGGCACGCCCTACAGCCTAACAGCTTGATGGATTTCGACATGTGAGGTGTCATTTGAATCGTCTTGATAGTGGAAGTGACATAGGGTACAACATTTTGCAGCCGAGTTTTTTGTTTGTCTCTTAATTATGTTACTTGTGAAACTTTTCTACGCTGACGTCATCCATGAAGAAACTTAATGTTCACACCAAAAAATCCAATAAAATATAATCATATCTTTAGGATTTGTTTTCAGTGTCCAGTTAAAACCAAACAGACTCAAGTATTCATAAAAATAGGACGCAGGCTGTCTAGAACATTACAGAAAAAGTTTTAATTCAAAGTGGAAAGAAAAACAATACAAACACCAGTACTAACAATAATAATACACTTTATTCATAAATATAAAGTTTTTAAAACAATTTTTCAAAATAACGAAACTTACAAAGAAGATAAATAAGTATTTAACATTTTATGTCAATTTGAAATCTTCTATCCTTGTTGAGGCAGCTAGAGCAATTTTTTCAACAGTGTAAGGTCCATCTGAAAATTCAATTTCCGATTCAAGTATCGTAATGAACTTTGAACTACAGCGAATCGAGTATAAATTCGATCGGAAGAATGAATCACGCTTAGAAACTTATGAATTAGGACTGAGATTTCAATAATTTGGGTTTAAATTTTTGGGATTCGAACGGAAATGTTTCCGAATGATTGTGAATAGCTATGCTGAATTTATAGAAGTTTTAGTAACATCGTAAGCATAACGCCTCCCTTACCTATCGAGAACCAGTTAGTTCTGGGTATGCCAGCCTCTTGTCTCGCCGCTGCGATGGCTTCTCTCATTGCAAATGCTATGCCTATGGATAGACACATGGGTGGCTCGCCAGTGCCTGAAATAACATTACAGTGACCATTTTGTAGAAACTGTTTCTAAATGATTTCCTAATCCTTCTTAAGTAACTACTAATTTTATAAAATCGAAGTAACTCAGTCTGTCTGTCTATTTGTAGGCTTTTCACGGCTAAAGGACTCGGGTTTTGATAAAATTTGATACTTAGTTACAGTATACGAGTATGATAAGAAAGGTTTTTGGGTAGTATTTTCGGAATAAACGCGAATGAAGTCAGATCATCTTAAAATTCTGCAAACACGTTGTCAGGGACACAGAAAAGGACAAGAGTACCTTTCATGTAGAAAAAAAAAATACGTTTTCTCTGCATCGCCGCAGTTAGTTTTAAAATTATAAGGGGGTTCAAAAGATATCTTTCTGATTACTTTAATAAGTACTTCAATATGAACATTTTGGTATTAGAAGATTAAATACTTTAATTTTTTTAATATACTACTAAAATACTACCAAATAAATTAGAAGACATAGACAACACAATAACTTACAACAGTTCTAAACAAACCCTTACACATTCTACATGCATTAGTGCAGCCAAGTTACATAGAACCAACTACAAGTATATTCGTCTGAATTACTGGATAGGTAAACCTATAATTAACTTAAATTTTGAACTTTTGGGTTAGATTCAAAATGGTTTTGTAGTTCTAGTTTTAGTTTAGTTTTTCTTATTTAAACTTAGAAAAAAAGTGCATATAAAAAAGTTCATTTTGCCCCTTGTGCACATTTTTTAAAGGACATATTTGGTTTGGACTCAACGCGAATTTTCATTTATTATACTTACAAATGTTTGTTGCTATATTTACCTTTAGCTCCAAGTATGGGTTCCAAACTATACGATCTCTTTCTAAAATAAACTCTGAAGTCCTGCGGGATGTCCCTCGCCAGGGGTACTTTGTAGTTCCAGGATCGGTCCGAGAGCAATTCACCAGTTTTTTTGTCGTAAACCAGTTCCTCGCAAGTCCAGTAACCGAGGCCCATGATGAAAGCACCTTCTACCTAAAATATTAATGCATGTTTTATATAACGTATGTCGTGTAAGTTCAAACGAAAAAAATAAAAAATTGAATAGTTCATCATATTCATCAGTAGCCAGTAATTGCCCATAGCTGAGTTTATTCTTTTTTATCTTACGCCACTACGTTTACCATCCAAATTCTGTGCTAGGCTCGACTCGCAATGTTTATCGTAATAAGTATGTATTTATCGTTGACCTAACGAACTGGTGGTCAGCCTGCGGTCTGTTTGAATAGTTTGACATCCGTTTTATTACTCATTTACTCACTTGACCAACATCAACTTCAGGACTGACACTCTGCCCCACATCTTGCAGTAAATCAACTCTCAAACACTCTGACTCCCCAGTAAGTATATCAACCTCCACTTCTGCTAGCGCTACTCCAAAAATATCGTAACTGAACATGTCAGCGAAACTGACAAAACCATGCGCTTGTAGATCTACATTTTGTATATACGCTTCTGCGATTAACTGTTCCCAAGAAGCATTCGGCATTTGTCTTCGTACAGGTTCCAGTCTCCTTAATAATTCTTCACACGCTCTTCTTACTCCCAAGCCAGCGTTCTGAGATCCTATACTACCGCCAGTTATAAAACCATTTGGTGCTATGATAGTATTGTTTGCTTTTACTTGAATTTTTGTGATAGGAATTTTGAGCAAATAAGCAGCTATTTGTACAGCTTTAGTGTTTACCCCTTGACCCATTTCTATTGCGCCATGAGTAATGACAACTGTTCCATCTCCATGGAAAGCAGTTACGTTGACGTCAAAAGTTTGGCCTCCAGAAGGGGTCCATCTCAGAAAAGAGAATCTCAAGCCTCTCTTTCTCCACCTGTTCTTTGAATTAAATTTATTCACAGAAGCTTTTCTTTCACTGTAAGAAGCAGTTGTTCTTAAGTTTTCAGCCATTTCTCTTAAAGCACTATATCTGGTATTGTCTAAGTTGGCCAATCGGACATCGTAGGAGTCCAGTTCGAGTTCGTAAGAAATCCTTTCCATGACGTATTCTGCCATTGAAATGTTTTCAAAAGAACCTGAAACAAAAGTAGTAAATAAAACTAGTCAATGTACCGATAGTTCAATTTCAAAACCGGTAGAATTACAGAAATAACTTTTGGAAATATTGTTGTTGGCACGGAGTTATTACTCTTTGGTAACAATACATAATTCTAATTATGTACAATTACAGTTGCTGATCCCTAAAAGTAAAAATCATCAATGTAAAAACATGTCACATACCATTAAATGGTTAAATCACATCAATCACTACTTCGTTTATTCATTTTTAAAATAATATATTTAGTCTAAGTTTAACTGAATTACCTGGGGCTCTGCACCACGTATTTTTAGCATTATCCGTGGTAGCGTCGAAACATTTGTAGTTCCACCTTGAATTATCGTAGCAGTTGTTGAAGACACCAGTGCCGAGCACTGTGAGAGTTTCATTTATTTTGTATCCATTATCTTCGTACAAATTATAGTTTATGCGTTGAATAACACCTGAGCGATTCACTTCGCACTGAAAGTAAGGGGAATAAGATTCACTTGTTTACTATCAATTACGTTTATTATAAATTTAAATATTTAAACGTTAATTTAGAATACATATGACGTTAGAAGGACAGACGAGACGATACCAGAAAATAAAATTGATAAATGGTAGTCCGAGGTATCGTCTCGAAGCGAACTGTGAACGACTTACTTTCCGACTCTGAGTCGTAAATTGGGCAAACAAAATGCAAATCTGTTGCTTACTGAAGAATTAAGCAAGCGATACGCCGCAAACTGCATACAATGGGTGCTGTTCGGACACTCCATTTCTAATATTTAGGGTGACTAACTGGAGGTAAACAGTCAGTCGCTCACACTTTTATATGTTAGGACAAAGCCTAATGGTATTGGATGATAATATACGAGTATGTATGTTATAATTACATTCAAATCATCAAGAAAAAACCTAAATCTCAGCTTACCTCATAATCGGTATGACACGACAATCTTTTCCCCATGGCTCTCATGGTGGTGGTGAGTGGTAGTACGAATCTGCACGGGCGGTTCAGCTTCTGAGTGACCAGGCCACAGGCGATAGCCACCTGCGAGGGACGAGATATCTTAATACCGAAGGCGCCACCAAGCCGACGAACGTTAACGTCTACACTGAAAATAAATGCGCCATTTAAAAATTTACGTAAAGTGATGTTAACGTAAAAAAAATTATGTTTTAATGCAAACATTATTTAGGGCACGGAGCATGTCAGTAAAAAGTTACTAAGATATATTACTTTTTTATTCATTTTTAAAAGTTCCTTTCATTCAATTCAACGATGTGCTGTTATTATTGTAGGTTTAGGAGTAACAATTCATCGAGCTTTTTAGCTTCCTACACGTTCTAGAACTTGTCAGTCTGAACGTTTTGCGTCTTAAATGCGTCATAAAACTTACCGACTTTGGTCAATATTCAATGCCTTCGCTATCATCATATGCACTCCATCCATGAACTGCGTCGTACAAAACACTTCCAAGCCTTCCTCCGTAGGTGTCGTCACACAAGCTATGTTCTCCATCATAAAATGATACTGTCCATAAATCGTATTCTCTCCTTTGATCACTTTAAATACGTCTGTACCTCTATCTGTGGCAGCCATTTGTGTATGCAATGTTATTCGTGCAGGATCATCTTTGGTAACTTTTATATCGATGGTTGGGGCTCTGACGTTTTTATAAGTGGCTGTGACCATTTTGGCAGCAGAATCAGCAATACTCTGACTTTCAGCTACGATTACGCCGTATGATTGGTTGAAGTATTGGACAGCGCCACTGCAAAAGACTTCTTCGTCGGCCGTGTAGAATGTGGTTCCGGCTGGTGTGAAAGAATTCAGGCCTGGGATGTCTTTTGCTGTGTAGAACGCAATAACGCCTGGTTGTTTCTAAAAGGCAAAGTGTTCTTAGTATTATTTAATACTAACTATGCCATTGGGTAACTACATAAACAATAATTTCAGAAATTACCGAAACTAAGTAATTGGAATCCCTCAAAACCAATAGAAATGTGAATTTTTCAAAAGCTAAGTTACAACAGCTAACTAACAAACTTCATTGGTTTAGTAAGTACGAACTTAAGAGGTAAGATAAACTTTGCAATTTTTAATAATTCATTTGAATCGATTCAAATAATCTTACCAAAGCTTTGCTAGCATCAATACTGACGATCTCTCCCAAAGCAACAGTAGTTATTGCAAACGCTGCGTAGACTTGATGGGGTTGGTTTGGAAGGTCGTCTGAGTAAAATGTTTCTCCCGCACACTGGATCTTATGAACAAAATAGTAAAATAAATCGAATAAGTAATTGACATACATGTCGTCTGAGCAGAAACTATGAGAAACACATATGAAAAATAAAGTAGATAACGATAACTTTATAAGCAAACTATAAAATCTTGCTACTGGATCGGCTTAAAATATTTTCAAAGCATTTTTTAACTCATTTAACCATACCACCACGTAATCTTCTTATCTACACTTTCCCTCATTCACACTCAAACTAACATAACACCTAGCGTATAATAAAGTAGGCAGGTAGATAAACAGAACTTATGATGACGGTTTTCATAGTTTTATTTTTGTAAAAGCAAACTTTAATGCCGATCGCATCGCTCCCGCTTAGAATTAGAATTAAAAAATCATGATACAATTTTAACATACCAAAGCCTCAATCTTCGGTATGGGTTGATTCAGCGGCCACAGCGCCGGGTTGGTGTCGAATATCTGCCGTCCATCGGACACGGGCCTGGTCTCCCGTATCTTAGACCCCTCACGACTGTACCGTTTATTTAGGATGTCTTTCGGACACAGGTTTAAGAGACTCTGAAAACAAGGTCTGTATAAAATTTTCGTAAAAATAAATCTGATATTTCTAACTAACTCACAATGTAATAAGGGAGTGAATTCTAAGATGACGAGTGATAGACATGAACGGAGGAAAGGTACATCCTATACCAAGTAGTGACCAATAAGGTAGGAAGATAATCCTACTAATATTATAAACCAGAATGTTTCCAAGAATGGATGGATGGATGTTTGTTACTCTTTCACGCCAGAACGGCTAAGCAGATCTAGATGAAATTTCGCACAGTGATTGATTATAGTCTAGAATAACACATAGAATACTTTTTAACCACAGATGAAATCGCGGGGCGCAGCTAGTAAACTAATAAATTTACAACAGAGTATTTTTATTATCCTTAGAATTTTACCAGGGCTCCAACACGCATGCTCGAACACTCATGCCTAGAAGAAACCAAGGTGCTTGTAGATAATCTTTGCTTAACACCGGACGAGAGGACAGTCTAATGGAAACCTTATTTATATTTATTTATTTAATTTCGAGAAATACTAATAACTGGGCGTACCTTATAAAACAACGATAGTGCTAGGTGCTTCCTATACTGCACTGAAGGCGCAGGCGGCAGCTCGACCACTATGACTTCGTTCTGCAGCATTTGAAGCGCTGACTGAAGAGTTGCGTTGGAGAACAGCGGCTTACCAATCAGAAACCTTTGGAGATTTTTATAGTTACAATTCAGGACAACATAATCATTTATAGCAAGTATCACTATTTCCCGAGCGACGCGAGATCTCAGAGTCTCGGCATACGACATGACATTCGGCATTTGTTTGTCCGAAGATAATTTTAGTACCGTTGTTGATTCGATATTTATGAAATTTGTGCTTTACCTCAATGGAATTTTCAAGTTCGTGTTTGAGCTAAATTGGACGATGAGCTATTGAAATATGTGAGGCCTCCGTTCAAGATGAACTAAATAATTAAAAAAAAAAAACAAAAACTGCAAATTGTAGCTAAACACAAAATTGGTCAAGCCATTTAGACTGTAGAGCGTGCCAAAGAATTAGACATAATATTTGCATACATCCACTCGAAAGAACATAACTCTCCTTCAGCAGTCAGATATTTTTTTATGTAAATGGAATGGAACCTCTCTGTGTTTGTAGCCCTGGTGAAGGAAGGCGAAAGGCCTCCGTACACTATCCTGGCTTCCAGCACTCTGTTACTGGACGAGAGCTTGTACAAGAAGCCGCCGTTGACGATGGACTGTGCGTTTTGAGATCGAGGCGTCACCTGAAATTTGAAACATATCACAGTCAGAATAAGGATACAAATTCAATATTAATAAAACTGCTAATCAAAATAGACGCTAGGGTTGAGCTGACCATTTGTATTTACAAATGGTCAGCTAGTCTAGTCTAGGCTAGTCTAGTCTAGGCATTTGCCTAGATATAGCACAAATGCAGAAACTGAGTACAAATCGTAGATCCAGCCCAGGCCCCCATTGTCGCTGGATTAAGCAGACGGCGCAGTAAGAAAAAGGCCCAAACTTAGTAAGGCTAGAGACGGCGCAGTAAGAAAGAGGCCTAAACCTAGTAGGGCTAGCACGGGCCGGAGATAAATTGTTTTTCAATCGATTTTATCTACACTTAGATGTGGCAAAGCTAGCATACGGATATGTTTATCTCTTTCTTGCAGGATAATTATTATTATATCTCGTGTAATAAACGGTTGAATGACAACTTGTCTCCGGCCCGTCCATCTACAGCAGTGAAATAAAAAAGGCTATGAATTAAGTGAAAAGGCTTGTGGTTCATATTTTTAAACGAAAACCAGAAATGTTCAACCAACCTTGTATGTAAATAGTTTATATTCATCACTAAGAGGTGGCAAAAGTGCGTTGACTATTATTTTCCCTCTCATGTCTTCTTGTAGAAACTGCTGCATTGACACTGCTTTAGTGGATCCTCTGTTGTCAACTGCAATGAACAACATTTACATGAACTTAAAAAAATGTAACGAAACTATAGAGGATAGAATACCAACAGTCACAATCTCTGAGTGACAACAGTCAAAATTCACCCGAGCGTCGTTATACGTACTTAGTGTACCTACATCCACAACTAATATTAAGTTATATGTATAACCGAAAGTAACTTTGGATGTTTGTAGGCTAGTCACGGATAAACGGCTGCACGAATGTTGATGAAATTTGATAATGAGTTACGTTATATCATGAGGAAGAATTTTGGATACTATTTTCTGAATAAACGCGAACGAAGTCGCAGATAACAGATAGTCAGTTTTTATTTTTATCTTGAATAATTCTGCGTCAGACTACCAACTCGCCTGTTGGTAAGCGACGATGTTTTCGATAAAGTCGTAACACCACATTTGCAAATCCAATAAAATAAAGGAAAGATAATGTTTTTTTATGTATTATAAATAATGTTATATTATTTATGATACATAGTGTATTATAAATAATATATAGTGGCTCTGTGAGCTGTAGAGCTTGCGGCTAACGTTTGTCTTCCTCTACAGCTCGCATTCCTCATTTCTCCTAAATTTTGTAAGCAGGTTCGATAATGAAACAGATTTTACGAAAAATTTCAAGGGAATGCTTAAGAAATGCGACCTGTAGAGGATGACAAAGATCCGGACAGAGATATTTTGGACAGAAATCGGACATACGAAGGTATTTTTGTCGAAGCTGAAGCAGAGACGCTTCGGTTGTTACATAATTCTTATAATTACAAATCTCAATGAGCAAAACAAAACGACAATACAATGCCGAATAGCAAGCTTTAAAATCTTACCCAAAGTAATGTAAGCGCCGACTGTTTCCAAAAGAAGAAAAATATCTGATGGGAAGTCATTGTGCTGATGCTTTATCATTAGATTACCTCCCATAGAACCGAGCTGAAAGAAGCCAATTTTTATTGAACTGTACTGAACTCTAAATTAATATTTTTTTTATTTTTTAATCAGCATGTTGTTATTATAACATAATATCGTCACGCCTTTCCCACGAAGGGACTGGCACAGGTGTAATATAACACCCACACTTCGCCGGATGGTATTCAGTCCCAAATGTGAGCCTGTCGCCATACACCGGGCTCCAGTCGTGTAGCAGATGACATACAATACGCACATATGCTTACACAATGAACAAATTGGTGCGTGCCATCAGCTGGGTTTGAATCTGCTCCCTCTGGCTTCAGAGGCGGGCCTTATCCAACTAGGCTATCATCACTTATGATTACTCATAAAATGAATTATGAATATGAATACATTAAAAAACCATTATTTTCTTGTGTCGATTGAAAATGTAATGCCTAATCGACACAAGAAAATAAAATGCCTAAAAATGTATGGCCAAACCTAAGCGTCTAAAATGCGAAAAGCTAGATGCTTCGATCCCGCTCCCGCTTGTCACGTAGAGGACGCGCAGATTTGGTCGTAGCTTACATTCACAGAACTTACATTTCTAACAGGAATATGAGCAACCAAACTAATATGCTCATGCAACTTCTCTAAATACTCGAAGTACTCCTGCTGGGCTGCAGTCTTGAAGTTATCCAGGACTTCTGTGAGCGTCAGACCAGCTCCGATGACGAAGTTCTGGTCGAACTGCACAGTCTTCAGTTCTGGTACCGAAGTGATATCTATAAGTATGGTTGGGTACTCGTCTATCGGATATGCCCCTGAAACGTTACAAAAGCCATTACTTAACAATTAAGTTATCATCAACCAATTTAAATTGCATGTCATTTTTATCTTCAAAAATTCCAATTTACCGCATTCTAATCATTTTAAACTCAATAAAGATTAGTATTTAAAGAAATTATGAAACCGGTATATTCAATTGGACTGGAGAAACTTGTTTAAGTGCATTGAACTGTTTCATTTGCTGGGACCGCAAAAAATATAATAGCACAGATATACAAAGACATGCATAGTAGACTGTAGACAAAAAATATTAAACTTACAGAGGTTTTTTTTGTCTGATCATAGATATCATTTATAAAAATGAAATTTAATTCCTATTAATCTGTGACGTGCAAAAACTTACCTCTATTTGAGATCTAGTAATTATAGTTAAAGCAACTATAACTCTTTTCTATAAAGTCTAGCAATAGAACCATAACTTAGCCTTGATGACACCGATTAAATTGCAACCATTGCGTTTTATATTCTAATATAGTCCCTCATTACAGACATCTAAATACAATGGCATCTCGCAATCGCATGATCTATGGCTTGAAAGAATAGCCTTACCTCTAGCAGTGTTTCCGTAAACCAGCATGTAAGAATTGTAGCCTGTCTTGTTCAGAATTCGGAAAATGGAATTCAGAGAAAACACTTTGAACCAGCATTTGTTATCTTTCAGCTTTATATCAATGATTTTACTATCTTCAGCATCTATCAGACACCAGTCGTCTTCATCACAACTAGTCTTGTCGCAGGCTACTCCAGTCTTCTTACAGATAGCCAAGTCTTCTATGTCGATGATTTGTTCGTTTTTAGGAACATCTATAGCAAATTTTTTGAAAGCTTCGAGGATGGGTCTGTAGCCAGTACATCTGCATATGTTGCCGCCAAAAGATTGTTCTATTTCAAGCATAGTGGGAGCTTTTCCGGTTGTCTGATGAGACTTTTCGAGTAAACTGGAACAAGGGGTTTGATAACAATGACATTTGCATTTCAAGCTGTACAACAAGTGCAATATGTTTATTTAATTGAGGTAATTAACTTTACAAGGCTTTTAGCGATAAGGCTACCAGATGTTACACTATATACGTTGTTAAACGATATACGAGTAGGTCCACTGTTAACACTTTACGCAATTATTTAAGGTCTTACGAGTATGTCCAAAGTGTACCATATACACGTTTCTCATTTCTGATTATACTTAGTTTTAGTGATATTCTTTTCTTGTAGTCTTGGTATTTCTAGTGTAAACATACACCTCCTAAGGAATAATCGATATACAGCCATGAAATAGTTAAAAAGTGTTTTGGCTTTTTCTTTCTTTTAATTTAAGAACTCGAACGAAAAGGACAAAACAGTGTAAAACTAAGCTATACAATGTTTATTGATAAGGGGGATAGAGTTTATCTATCTAAGAAACTCAATGAACAGCTAAAGGTGTATGGTAAGGCACGGCAGTGGTCTCAATGTGAACATTATTTTGAATACTTTGTTAAAACACAGTTCATAAGTCATCAATAAAGGAATATTTATCAAAAATACATTTTTTTTTTGATGACTCTTTGCTTTTGGCCACTGAGGCCTCGACAGCGTACCGGGCATTAGGCAAGCTCAGATGGCGCAGGGCCTCAAAAATGCTTACAAACTAAGGGCGACGAGCGCAAGGGCACCTCTGAGGTACAGCCTCGGCTTGGGCTGTCGGTCGCCGAAGGAGGGGCGACAAAAAAAAAAATACATTCTAATTTTTTTATCTAATATAATAGTGTCGTGAACAAGCGAGATAGCCGCTAAACCTCATCATACCTCTTAAGTTAAAATTCCCTCTCGAGTTGAATAGACAGAGACACTCTACCTGTACATGTTCATTATCCAAGATGGTGTGCAGTAGCCACATTGAGTGCCGTTGTATTCAGCCAGAGTCTTCTGTAGGATGTGGTAGCCTTTCCTCCTATTACCCAGCTCCTCGATGGTGGTGATCTCCCAGTCCTGGCATGATGTGATTGAGATCATGCACTGGAATAAAGGAAATCAAAACTAATTGCTAAAAATTAAAGGTATTTTTAACCGACTTCTAAAATGGACGAGGTACTCAATTTGAATGTATATTTTTAAAACAATTGATGATATTTATGTATTTTTTTGTTTAATAGATCATATAAATTTTATCGAAATCGGTCAAGCGCTTTTTGAAATATCAACAAGTTTAAAAATTGTTTACAAAATCTAATTCGGATGACGGGAAGTCGGTTTTTTAAGGTTTGCTTTTTTTAATTATTTTTTTTGCGTTTTGCTGCCCTCGCACCTGATATTGAACAATGACGCGGCCTAAGACGGAATACGCTTGTCCAGATAAATAAATAAATAATATTAGGGACACATGCAAATGCGGTCGTCTGACCCCAAACTAAGCTGAGCTTATATGGCGGCCAGAGACTGATTTACATACAAATATATTTTTAAATACATACTTAAACAGAAAATTAACATCCAGACATAGAACAAACATAAATTGTCATCACATGAATGTTTGCCCAACTTATGGGAATTGAACCCACGCCCGCAAGCTCAGAAGGCAGGTTTACTATCAACTGAGCCAGTCATGAAACCAATTTACTTGAGTTTTCAAATTGACTTATATTTTAGCTCGATACTTAACTCAGCGGCATAGATACTGAAGTAATTATGTCTTTCGCAGTATTAATGGATTATTCTACTATCGTTGATAAGTATGATTAAGAATGTTTGTATGCTTTGATGTTTATTACTTAATAACGAAAAAACGATTTTAATGAAATTTGGTATGTTGGTAGCTTATACCCTGAACAAACACACATAAAATACTTTAGAGCTTGAAAAAAAAAAACGGTTCTTATCCTAAGTGCTAGTCAGTTCCGACACTAGTTGACAAATATTTTATTTTTTGCCCTATAAAACCCTTACTATAATACCCTCCTTAAAACGTGTTGTTCGCCATCTCCGAAATGTTTACTTTTGGTTTTTAACCCCAAATTTAAGCAGGATAGACAGACTGATATTTTTTGGGCGTGACTCTGAGTCAAAGTGGGTGTACTTGTAAGCACCAGAAGTGTACCCTACTACCTGTCTACCCGCAATCCCTCTTCGCGCGTGCTAGGGCACATGTGCCTCGAAGTGGTTCACCGGTAGTATCAAATATGCGAACACATACAGCATTGACAGAAAGATTTGGTCCTCCAGGGCACTTGACGGCGGAGACGATACAAGCACCACAGCCCGCCTCCCGACACATGTACTTGGTGCCGCGGAGCCCCAGGTGGTCCCTGAGGTAGTCCACCAAGGTCAGAGTAGACGCTACGCCACATCCCACTGGAAAAAAAAGTATAGAAGAACTGAAACTAAGCTGAAGAACTCGCGACCGGCATCTGTCCTCACAGGTTATATTCCTCAACCGATATAAAAATCATATCTCCGCCAACTCCAGAGCCCCTCGTTACGCTTAGGGTTCAACAAGCCGCTCGCTTGATTTTTACTTTTAAAAGTTCTTTAGTAACTTAGCAATCAAATACTTACAAAACAGACACAGTCTAATTATGGCCTAAACTCGCCTATTTAAGCCATTTAATAACTATAACGTTGAATTTTAATTTATGGTGAAACATGGATGTTACGTGGTTCTAAGGCATACAGTTCATGATAGTAGGTACTAACTTGTTATGGGCCTTTTGTGCCAGACTCATTTTTAGACATTTTTTTTATGTAGTGTATATTTTGAGTTTTGTTTTCGGGCTAATTTGTTTCTATGATTAATATTGGCATGTTTGTAGTATTTAATAGTTTGTTTTAATTTAAATATTTTTATTCTAGGAAATTTTAACTTATTGCATATTATTT
This sequence comes from Peribatodes rhomboidaria, assembly GCA_911728515.1. Classification (NCBI taxonomy): domain Eukaryota; kingdom Metazoa; phylum Arthropoda; class Insecta; order Lepidoptera; family Geometridae; genus Peribatodes; species Peribatodes rhomboidaria. The sequence goes on from OU452178.1 coordinate 693,480, forward strand.
TAAGATTAGGTAGTGTAAAATTGAGTACTGTGGGAGATTTTTAAAATCTTGTTTTGAAGAACTTGTAACTTGTTAAAATTTGATAGACAGGCGCTGCGTATGTGAAGCAGGGTCTTATTAATGTAGTGTTTATTTTGAGTTTTGTTTTCGGGCTGATGTGAGATTTTCTATTCATGATAGGGCCGAGAACTACAAACGCTTTGACTTTGACGTAAGAGAGAAGATTGATATAAAGAAGAGAAGATTGTCCTCTCGGTGCATAATCTACTATAATAGTATCACGATAGTAATACGTAAGGATGTACAAAACTTAAATATAGATACATTAGTCTTAAATTGTAAGTACCACTATACTTATTTATGCCGCCAAGTGATGGATCAAGCTCCAATCATTATTAATCCAAACTTACTTTGCATTATTTTTATATTTTTTAATAATTTGATTTAATGTACTGATATTGGTTTTGTTGTTTTTTTAATGTTTACGTCTTAAATTTAATTCTCGTGTTTATGTATATCACATTGCTCGACGTCCGTGCGTGACGTCACCATCCGGTCCCAGCGGAAGACCAGCGCCGGTTGCCTACAGCTGCCGGCATTATGCTGACTTGTATTTATTATTATTAGGTATTTATTGTTTTTAGCTACATATAAATCATTGTCTTTTATCTATAATGTGGATTTCAATGTCAGTAAGAGCGAAATGAAGTAAATATTGTAGAGTTTTTGGCGGGAACCAAAAAGGTGTTGTCCTACTTTGTATTATTTTTTTAAAATCTTGTGATTCTGTGAGTACTTCTTCAAGTGCTAAAGTATAATAATGATAGGTTTATTGGTTCGCTAACGTGTACGAGTGTCGGTAAATGATACAAACAATGCGAAACTTGACTTTTCGTGTTCTCCACAAAACGCCATTTAAAGTTTCAGTAAATTATCGATCATTTAACTGAAATGGGAAAAGGGGAGGGATTCGTCTTGTCATTATCACCTCATAAACTATACTAACTTGACACTAGCAAATGCGCAAGACGTGCGACGCCAAATTCCCCTAGATGGGGAATAAAAAAAATTTAAAATGTATGACATGCCATGAAATGTGACATGAAATTACAATGGCTAAATTATTACGATTTTTATGAATGTTGTCGGACGACTGTTGAAATGTGATTAATGTTTTAGGAGCACAGACTTCCAATACAGTAGCAATAAATTCCAACTAGCAATGAATGTTTGGTCTGCTACTGTATGTAAGTCTTAGTCTGTGTGGTGAGTAAGGAGGTGGCAAAGAAAAAACTTAAGGCCTCTTTCAGGGAAACACGAGGCCTTGCGCTTCACGTGGGCAAATCAAACATGCCAATGTATGAGAGCGTTCAAGTACCACGCTCACCACGTAGCGTCGAGAACGAAACTTTACCATCTTGGCAACAAGGTGTCCTGGTAGGTCCCCTGTTTTGTTCTATTTTTTGCGCCACTCGACGCGACGTTGCACGCGCCGCTCGACGCCCCGCGGATTCTTGAGCGAGGCCTTATACAAGTGACATTTCAACCTTCTAACCGGTCATACTATGCTGGTAATTCGAACCTTGTTCCGAGAAATCGTGCCAAATTACAGTTTGGTCGACTTGCAAAAAGTGCAGCGGCGAGTCACGGAGTCACATTTTTCCTTGTAATTTGCTCTTAAGATAATTATGACCGCAAGAACACATTTACTGAATAAAAAAGTATCACGGAAAATAATATTTATTACTCAAGTTTTATTTAAATGAATGATAAATAATTTCCGAAAATATAATATCTGTAATGGAAATATTATACCACACAATATTATTTACGGGGCTCAAAACTTATAATGACAAGAAGAGTTTTGAAAGTTTAAGTTAAAGATTGATGAAAATTCTATAAGTAGATAATTCTTTGTATGTCTTTTTAAATAACTACTACCTACTGTGAGAAAAGGATATCAAATTGTAAATTTGTGCTTAGTTTCGAAAAAAATCATGAGACGTCACTGACGTCATGCTGAGTGAATTAATTCACAAAAATATAACGCGTTATGAACATCATTATACTCTTAGTTCATTACCATTTACTAAAGGCACTCCTAGACGAGCCATATTTTTCTGGCGCGGCAATACTGGCAATACCGGCGATTGCAGCTCGGCTATCGTCAGCCAGTGCCATGATGCGGTGTAACCGTTCCGAAGACGGGTCTGAGCAGTAGCGCACTTGTAGCGCCTCACTCAACTGCCGTCTTTGTACTTCTTCACTCTACAAAACTTCAAGGCTAGAGTGAATAAGTACCTTATAGGTCGTCGTGCTCCATCTTAGACCACAACGTCGCTTAACATCAGGCGAGTTGGTGGTCAAACGTCGACCTATTCTCCGTAAAAAAAAAATGCTTGAAATGTTTGAATATAATATATGTCTGGGCTACTCTCAAAATATTGTCACAATATTGCCGGACCAGTTTTGCAGTAAAAATATAGCCCGTCTAGAAGCACCCTAACAATGTCACTAATAACAGTCTATTTTAAAAAGTAGGCATTTAAATACAAGCGGGCGATTAAATCTAGACTAATTTCATAGTTAGAGAGAGACTTAAGTTATGACTACTTCAGTCCAATAAAAAACGTCACTTTTATTATAATAATACCTACTTAAGTGAGTACCTGCTTACTTCCCTCTAGATTATTTGCTAAGTAGATTTTATCACTAAACTACATTTTGACACGGTTAAAAGTCGCTTATCTAAGTACTATCTACATAAATTGGCCAGATGCAACTCTTGTCACAAGTGTAAGTACAGTATAAAAAAATAAATAAAAAACTGAATTGAATCGTTAACAACCGTTAAGACAAGTAACCAAACTGGTTTGAGACAAAGAAAGTTGAGAAGGCTTTAAATTGTGCTCTACTTATTTATTTTATGGTTAATAAGCGAAATTTAATGATAATTTTTGATAACTTTGACTTTGACTTTGACAGGCGCAGGGGGCCTAAAATTACATCTTATTGCCATGATGGTTACGTTTTGTCTTCTAAGCCGCGCGACCATGAACTTTATTGCGCGGTGATACGATTCGCGGTCGCGCAGCGTCGACAACAAAAAGTCAAAGTCAAAATGTTCTTATTCAATTTGGGAATCAAAGGTACACTTATGAACGTCAAAGTTTTCTTTTATAGACTTGTGTGCCTTGCTCGGATAAAGAGCCTCTACTCAGAAGAACAGGCAAGAAACTGAGGGGCATTAGTTTTTCAAAGAATAAATAGTTTACTCTCTAACAAATTTTGGCTTACAACTAGGTAATATCTATACATACAAGTGACTACTTGGCGGATGTGGAAGCCTCCAGACATCTTTCTTTTCTAAAACGTAACCATCATGGCAATAAGATGACATGGTAAGTAGGCCCTCAGGACAGGCACCTTATTTAATTATCAGGGGGGCTATTCATGCGCGTGAGATGAGATGAGATTTTATCTTGGTCACTCTCACACCTATGACGTTTTAAACGAGAGCAACAAAGACAAAGAAAAGTGAGATGAAAATCTCAAATCTCCGAATAGGGCCACTGATGCGTAAGATGTCATCTTGGTCACTCTCACTCCTATAACTTTTCCAACGAGAGAGACAATGACGCGAAAATATCTCGACTAGGGCTACAGGGCCTGGATTCTAATAAGCATTTGTTTTTTTATTGTTATTGAATCGTCTAATGTTGATACAATAAGATTACAAAACGTATCAAAACAATTGCTTAGTAGAATCGAGGTTCTGGAAGATCTGATGACGCTAAAGAGAATCGACCGAGCGAGCGTTGGCGAGCCAAGCGTCCAGATCTCTGTCTTTCTCTATAGGTCGCATATCTTAACTGATTTTCTTGTTATTTTGTGAGTAGGTTCAATATTTATACAGATTTTTTTGTCGAGTCAATTTTTGGTAATTTTCAAAATGATGCAAAATGTATGAATTTTTCAAAATTATCCAAAATTACGCAATTTGGGGAAACATTTCTAAAAACTGACTCTGAAATACTTTTTTTCCCAGTAATAATGATTGAACCTGCGCACAAAGCTTCACGAGAATCAGTTGAAGAATGCTACCTGTAGAGGAGTACAGACATCCGCCGCGAGGTATATAGCTCTCACTGAGCCACTAGTAACACATATAATCTTCAGCTCCATTAAAACTAAACAGATTCGAATCAGATCGAAATCATTTGTCTTAAAGACCGGTTTGTATCTGTCTACCTCAGAGGCAAGAAATAAGTTAAAATTATTCTTCAAAATAAGAAAAAAAATACACAACACAGATAACTACACTCATAAATCTTTCTTAAAATACTTTTAAAGTAAAAATAAATACCTGAATGTTCCACCCCGTTAACTTTAAACCGTATCTGATCCATGTGCACTTTGGCGGCGCACGCGCAGCACTCACTGACTGCCGCGATGCCAGCGAGAAATAATGATACACTTTCAATTTTAATGGGGTTCCGTGCAAAGAACTTGAAACCATTTTCAAAATCTGCACTCAAGTCGCTGGTTCAGCCAGTAGGTACATAGAGCACATATAAATGCTGGTAGCCTACCAGCATTTATTATTGTGTTATTTTATTTAAAGGTTCTTATGTTACGCTTTCACGCCTATGTACGTGGATGTGAAATTTCTTTGTAATTTATTACTAACTATTCAACAGATTACAATGAAACTTTGCATACATGTTGTCAGGGATGTAGAAAAAGACACTCAAAAGTAAAAAAATAACGGTAATAAAAGGGTAGTAAAAGGGTAAAAAAATAACGGTTCTTTTGGAACTGCGGGTCGCAGTTAGTCAATTATAAATAAATAAATAAATAAATTCGGGACACTTCCAGACACGGTCGCCTGACCCCAAACTAAATAAAGCTTGTACTATGGCTGCCAGAGACTGATATACATACTTAGATATTTTTTTAAATTCATACTTAAATAGATATTAATACCCAGACATAGAACAAACACTAATGTTCATCACATGAATGTTTGCCCTAGGTGGGAATCGAACCCACGCCCCCACTTTCAGAAGGCAGGTTCACTACCAACTGGGCCACCGAGGCAGTCAAAATTATAAAAGAAATACGTTTGGTGCCAGTGCCGGTTACTAGTGGATTTGTGAGCTGACTACACAAAAAAAACGTTTTCGCCTCGAAACATAAACCTACTTTTAATTATGGTTATCGAACCTGCTTACTAAATATCACGAGTTCGTTTGAAAAATTTGACCTGTAGAAGAAAACAGCCGTACAGACACCGAACATAACATGTCGTCACGCTTATCCCCCCCAAGGGGCTGGCAGAGGTGTAATACGACACCCACACTTCGCAGGACGATATTCAGTCTCAAATGAGACAGGGGGCGAGCCTGTCGCCGGACGATCATACTAAAACGCTTCGCTCGCTGACGGTCTCTCGTTCGACTATTATTTTGCAAGGCTCAGATAAAATTCAACAAAACCACAAGAAGCGGTTGAGGAATGGGACCTGCAGAAGAGGTAGACAACCGAACAGACATAAATAATTATGAAACCACTAGCTACGCCCCGCGGTTTACATTTTTGCGGGAAACTTCACTTTTCGAAATAAAAGTTAGCCTATGTGTTAATCCAGGGTATCATTTACCTCCGTAACAAAGTTCATTGCAATTGGTCCAGGCTTTGCGCGTGGAGAAATAACAAACATACACACTTACACACTTAAGAACGTTCGCCTTTATAATGCTAGTTTGATTGCCGAAGCTAAAGTAAAGACGCTTCGCTTCACTTGCTGACGTTCGCTCGGTCGATTATGTTGGTTGCAACAAATGCCTCTACCGACATACAAAATCTATGTAACCACCTCCTATAGGCAACGCGTTGTAAAATCTTTCTTCTGAGAAATACGCACCAAAATTTAAAGAACGCTCGAGTTGCGACGCGACAAAGACGACGCGGCAACTCCGACGCGTCGTCCCTTATTTGATCAATTATTTCCTTGGCTTGCTCAGACTCTCTACGACTTTCCTAGCCTCGTCGGAATGCGACTGCTATAAAAACAAGAGGTTCAATCCCGACCAGGCAGATTTTTTACATGACTGCGCAAGAAGGAGGGTCATATTTTTCGAGTTGATGAACAGCTTGATGGATTTCGATGTGTGACATGTTCGACATTTGAATAGTTTTTTTTTTATTGCAAAATAGGCATGCGTTTGGCCGCCAACATGCCTGATGCTTGCCAACATGCTTGCCTAGAAGAAACAGATTCACTCGAGACTTGAAGACACCTAGGTAAGTGTCAGGGAACACACACTCTGGCAGACTATTCCACACTCTAGTGGTTCGTTTATGAAATGAGGAACCAAAGCGTTTTGATAGTGGAAGTGACATAGGGTACATCATTTTGCAGCCGAGCATTTTCTTTTTTCTTTTCTTTTAATAATGTTACTTGTTTGATACAATCTGTTCTGGGTCTGGTTTAGTTGTTTATTTTTGTGTGTGTACCATGGCATTCACGACACAGCAAACCTAGACGTAGTGGTGAGCTATGATGTCACTAACGTGATACGCTGATAATGATCGCGATGATGGACGTCAAAGGTTAGTGTGGCAACGACTTGTCGCGTTAATTTTACAACGGCATTAACATTTGACGTAAATGTGCATTGACGTAGACCGTTCAAGTGTGGCGATCCAATTTATGATCGCGATGGCTGTTGCATGAGTGATGAACGTTACTTAGTTGCGACGCGATTTTCCCATTGGATACCTAATTGAACGGTTTTAAGTACTCTTCTCCTATTCGCTAGCGAGTGTTAACAACCTTGTTAATCTCCGGCGGCGTTCATTGTGCCCCGCGGCGATCACGGCGACCACTGTTGGTTTAGGGCCAGCACTAACAACTAACTCGAACCCTCAGCCAGCCCCTAATGGCTATCGGCCACATTATGTCCCAAACTGGAAGGATTAAACCCTTGCTGATGGACGGTATCTATCTTTACATTTAATGTGTTGGACGTGCGGGATAATAATCGGGGTTTATGATTGACTTGTTTCTGCCCGCGGCTTATGTGTGAGTATTACAAAATCAACTTCCCTGCTAATGCTTTAGTAGACTGGCGACACGCCCCTGCTTTGCATGGCACCTACAAACCATGCGGAAGAAATTATCTGAATAATGTTAAAAAAAAACCCCATCAAAATCCGTTGCCTATACATGGACAGAGAGACAAACAGACGCAAAAAGCGAAAATTTTTTTTTTTTATTGCTTAATAGGCTTGCGTTTGGCCGCCAACATGCCTGATGATAAGCAGTGATGCGGCCTACGATGGAGCACGCTTGCCTAGAAGAAACCGATTCACTCGAGACTTGAAGACACTAAGATTATAAGTGTCAGGGAACACACGCTCTGGCAGAGTATTCCCCACTCTAGCGGTTCGTATGAGAACTGAGGAACCAAAGCGTTTCGTGCGTGTTGTTGGTATGTCGACCATAAAACGATGCCACTTTTTTGTACCCTTGGTTGTTTTATAGAAGAACGGGCTCGGGAGATTAAGATCATGCAAACCAGATGCACACTCTTCGAAATATATCCGATAAAAAACTGATAGACTAGCAAACTTGCGCCGATGGTCCAAACTTTGTAGTTTGGTCCTTTCTCTGGCACATAATAGTTTCCTTAGAATTGATTTGTACTATGTATAGATTTGTGGAGCTTAAGTCCGCCTACAAGGTATAGGTTCCTCCCACTCCGTCCCTATTATCGCACATGTAGAGTAAATCTATCCAATTTGGCTAAATCGAATTGATTGCAACCTGGGTTTGATTCAGTCCAGATTAGGGCGAGCCTAGTAGCAACTAGGTAAATCCTATATTGTTTCATTAATTGTGTAGTAAGTGATCGCTTTAGAGCGTTTCCTCACTTATCCGATCCGAATTCGATCCGTGAAAATTAGTAGGCATCTAACAAACTCGGGCCGAATTTGGATAAGTACTGCTTACGCACAAAGAAGTTTCGAATTGCGTCCGATCCGAATACGAGAAATGTCGGTCCGAAGTAGCCGTAGTACACCGATGTAGAAAAAAGCATTTTTCATGTCGATGCCGTAGTACTAATTGCATGAGAGATTGGGCTCTGATCCAAACACCGTCATCCGATTTTATCCAGATTTTCCTTGTTTTCTCGCATTAGGACCGGACGCTGTATGCGAGTACTCATGCAAATAGTACTATGGTTACTTCGGTCCGTCAAAATTAGTACAAAAGAGTTAGACCGGAAGACGCAATGTGGGAAGGCCTCCCACAAAGTGGACCAACGATCTGATGAGGTTCGCGGGAAGCCGCTGGATGCGGGCAGCGTGAGACCGGTACTCTTGGAAATCATTGGGGGAGGCCTTCAGCAGTGGACTTGGACTGAAATAATGAGTAGCAGCATTGATATTAATTACATTTTCCTAATACATAGATGTATCATACCTATGTATCAGGAAGTCTCATCTATAGTCCCGGAATTTTGGCCTAATTATTTTTGGTATTTACTTACACTTATAAGTGTGTTCTTATTTCGTGACATTGCATAGCCTCAGAAAGGTTTCACAGTGTTTTTTTTTTTTCTTCTTAAATTTCAGACTAATATTATAAATGCGAAAGTTTGGACAGATGTTGTATGGATGTTTGTTACTCGATGATGCCAATATGGCTGAACGGATCTGGAAGAAATTTGGCATAGAGATAGATTATATTTCAGAATAGTATACCGGTTTCTTTTTAACCGCGTCACACCGCGGGACGCAGCTAGTTTATAATTTCTGTAGGAAGTAGGATTAGACAGTGGTAATCGTAACGATAAGTCTGGGGCTAGACGAGCGCAATTTTGGTCGCGTATTTGGCGCTCAGCAGAAATCTGAGGCCAAGTGGTGAGCGTAGCTTTTGCTATAGAGGATGGAAGCAAGTGCACCGGAGCGTGCAATCATCGGCTCACCTCACGTACGGACGTCCGGCCGACGAGCAAACTTACAGCAACTTGGAGCCTGTTTGCTCGCCCGCATGCAGCGCCTGTTTGACTTGCCCGCATTGAGGACTCCGTGTGTATGACAAAACTAGTGGCTCTGTGAGCTGTTATGTAGACCTCGTGGCGACTGTCTTCCTCTGTAAGTCGCATTCCTCAACCGATTCTCGTAAGCATTTGTGAGCAGGTTCGTTAATCATATTTTTTTTTGCTACTCAGTTTTTGGATTGTTTTTATAAAGTTTCAAGAGAATCGGTTAATACGAAAGCATTGTCGAAGCTCAAGAGAAGCTTCTCTCGATAACGCTTGCTCGGTCTTATAATACAAGAGAAAGGAGATTTTTGCTGAATAAGTACTCGTTCCAATGGTAGTACCTATCCAAAGGATTTTCCTGGGTAAAACAACGGGATACTGACGATGCCTTCTGGTCTTTACCTTCTGGTCATTATATTATTATAATACCTTCAAATTTACATTAGCTTCAAATTTCTAATTTTTGTGACTTCCATACCTAACAAAAATTAAAAATAAAAATGAAAAACGCCAATTACTTTAAAAAAAGTCACATATGCCTAACATATATATATATATATATGTATAATAACGTATAGCTATAACATTACTTTATACAAGTTTTACCTACTTACTTACCAAGTTAGATCATTTTGAAATTTTCTTAAACTTTTGGTTTATGAAATGTGTGCGCCAAATATTTTACAATTGCCTACATTGCTTCAGAAATACCTACATCTTTGTATAGATGGCGTTTGAGGTAAATACATATAGAGATAAAATACATGACACACAAAATTATGTTTTAGTCTCGGTAACGTTCCATCACAACTTTTTTATTTGAAAAGAAGCCAAAAATATAATTAGACATAATTATGTATCTACTACATTTTATAAATCCACACAAATTACAGGCAAATAGCAGTTTAGTATACCACTAGGATTCTAGATGGCGGCCAGGTATATTCCTTAGATCTCTTCCTAGCAACCATGAAGGAAGAAGAAGAACAAATGAATGTTAAGGCAGAAGTTGTTTATTAATTAATTAAAATCTACTCCATCCTCCTAATACTGCCCTACCCTTCTAATCTATGAATACCATATTATAGTGCAGATACATTAGCGCGCGATAATTCGTGTCACGTTGTCGTACTAAAATTATCGTTATCGGTTATCAGCGATGTTCTTGTCTACATTAGCGACCAACTTGTCTCCTTTCTGCGAAATTGTCGCGAAATTCGCCCGATACATCACTGAGTAATAATAATAATAATCTTTTATTGCATAGATATAAGCCACATAAGTCACATAGGAAAAATAGTCACATAGATCACCTGAAAAATAAAAATTACTTAAGGTATAATTATACACTTATAGAAGGTAGCTAACAGTATCTATGTACATTAAAGCTTCAAAGTACATTTTAGGCTTATTGTAACGAGTAGGTTGGTCCACAGAACCTACACTATGCAGAGCTTGTGTTGCAGGTATCTGTATTCCTTCATGGAACAATAAAGAATCGTGGAATCGCTCTAGATCTTGTCGAGTCATATTTAACTGATAGACAACAAAAAGTGGGAATTAATGGCGTCACATCTTCCGGATCTTTAGTTACAATGGGAGTACCACAAGGTTCTATCTTAGGCCCGTTCTTATTTTTGGCGTATATAAATGATTTGCCGTATATGGTTAAGGACCTTACAGACATAGTTCTATTTGCTGATGATACATCTCTTATTTTTAGAACAGATAGGAAAGATAGTGAACTTGTGCATGTGAACAACGTACTGACTATTATTTCGAGATGGTTCGCTGCGAACAATTTGTTACTAAATGCAAAAAAAACTAAGTGTTTAAAGTTTTCCATGCCTAATGTTAGATATATAGAACCAAACGTAATGCTTGAGGGCGATAAACTTAACATAGACAAGGCGACGGTGTTCCTGGGTATAAGCATTGATTCCAAACTGCAATGGGGTCCACATATTAGTGCTCTGTCTGGGAGACTTAGTTCTGCTGCTTATGCGGTTCGCAAGATTAGGCAACTGACGGATATAGCTACAGCTCGGATGGTTTACTTTGCTTACTTCCACAGCATAATGTCATATGGCATTTTGCTGTGGGGATCAGCTGCTGAAGTAGAGGCCATTTTTATTTTGCAAAAGCGAGCGGTCCGCGCTATCTACGGAATGGGTCCCCGTGAATCATTGAGAGATTTATTTAAAGAAATAAATATATTAACTTTACCTTCTTTATATATCTTTGAAAATATTATGCACGTTCGCAAAAATCTACATAAATTTAAATTGAACAGTGACTATCACAAATTATAACACTAGAAATAAGGATAGGATAGCTGTACAGAGATTTAGACTGACTAAGTCAAGAAAGTCATTTTTAGGCAACTGCGTTCGTTTTTACAATAAAATCCCGAAAAATATAACAGGGCTCACCGAGGGAAAATTCAAATCACATGTAAAAACTACATTAATGAAAAGAGGATATTATAAGGTTAAGAACTATTTAGAAGATAAAGATGTCTGGAGCTTTCCACTTCCGCCAAGTAGCCACTAGTATTTATAGATATTACCTAGTTGTAAGCCAAAATTTGTGAGACTGTAATTTATTTATTATTTGAAAAAAATAATGCCCCTCAGTTTCTTGCCTGTTCTTCTGAGTAGAGGCTTTTTATCCGAACAAGGCGGTCGAGTCTATTTAAATAACTTTGACGTTCATAAGTGTATCTTTGATACCTAAATTGAATAAAACATTTTGACTTTGACTTTGACTTTGACTTTGAAAGAGCAGATATTTTGAAGCTAAAACTAGATACAAATTTAATTGAAGTATTAGTTAAGCCAGTGACGAGCTAACCGGCTATACTTGTCGCGATAGTCGAATAATTGCCAAAGGCCGCTAATGTAGCCGCACCATTAAAACTACGAGTACAAAAAATAATAAAACATAACGAAAATATTAGAAAAATAACGTCAATTCAATTTAAAATCTTCACAGTTGGTCGCTGAGCAAAGTGCCACTTTTTCAGTCGTTACTGGTCCATCTGAAAAAAAAAAGAAAACGATACATTTCATAGAATATCAAATTTCGCCACATTTGAATCTTTTGCAAAAGTAGTATTTGCTAAGGCACTACTTTAAGAGTACACTAGAAAAAAACTAACATTTCTTAGTTTAAACTTTATCATTATCATCATTCAGCTTGTAATTACTCGCTCTCTCTCTTGTACGCCACTCATCCCGGTACTGAAGCTTTTTTTTGGCTTGACTAATGCTGTTGGCCACTGAGGCGTCTACAGCGTACCAGGCATTAGGCAAACGCGAATGACGCATATCTTTAATGCGCCAATCGTGCCTAACCCCCTTATTTTATAAGCGTACTGACAATGGTCATCGTAATATGCTCTCACGCTCGCTCGTATGACACGGGTACATCGGCTCAAACGGGATGACATGCGATAAACATTGTTATTACGCTTAGAAAATAAGGCACAGGTTTGACTATCGTTGAGAACATTATTTTTACAACGAACTTGCTGACTGCCACTGACTCGCCTTATTTTTTAAATTAAAGTTGATGAAATAATTAGTAGGTACTACGAGGTATAAAAACTGAAACTCGATATCGAAAGATGCAATTTCACATTTGTGTATCTTTTAATAGAGAGTTGGATGAAATTTTGTTCTTACCCATCGTAAAATATTCTGTTTTTGGTTTTCCGGATTCCTCTCTTCCTTCTGAAATGGCTGCCCTCAAAGCAAATGCTATGACAACTGACAGACAAATTGCTGGCTCTCCAGTCGCTACAACAAACATTATCAACATCATTATCATCTTAGCCCGTCCACTACTGGACAAAGTCCTCCACCGAAGAACTCTACAACAACTGATCTTACGCTTCCCGTATCCAGCGGCTTCCCGCTAACCTCACCAAATCGTTGGTCCACCTTGTGTGAGACCTGAATTGACCACTGCTGAGAATAGGCCTCTCTTCTTGTACGCCACTCATCCCAGTCCTGTGCCAATCTCGTCGGGGAAAAAATCAGCTATTCCGTACAAAATTTGGTCGTTCACAATATAGCGTTTCTCTTTTTGGTGCAGTAACGTCCAGGCAGAGGTCTTCTGCTAGTGTATTTAACTCATTCTACGAAATGCCAACTGCCTTACTAATAATATTATAATTAAGTAATAATAACAATGTACTGACTGCGCCCCGCGGTGAGTAACCCGCGGTTACACAGTAGCTTATGTTTTGATCCAAAATATTTACTACATCCGTTTTGAATTTTATCCAAATCCGTCCTTCAGTTTGAGCTTTAAGAAGTAACAAACTAGCACACATACACACAAACTTTGTAATTTATGATTTAGTAGGATTAGTGTGACTTAAATATCACAGCAAGCTTGTACGCAAATATTTACCTTTGGCTCCTAATAGTGGTGGAAGACCATATGAGTCCTTCACGAAACTAACTTCGAAAACCTGAGGAATATCAGTGGCTAGAGGCACGTAATAGTTCCAGGTTCGATCAGACAAAAGCTCTCCTGTCTTTTTGTCGTACACCAGGCTTTCGCAAGTCCAGTAACCTTGGCCCATGATAAATGCACCTTCTACCTAGAAGTAAAAAATAAATATACTAGCAATATTCTTTTAGAAGTCTTGACCTAGATCTTAGAGGAGAGATGAGGCGCCGGTTGTATCGTCTTTATACGTTAGCATCACTAAACTCATCTGCTTCTGGTCTTGCAACCGAATGCAGATAAAGTTGGGAAAAAAATTACAATATTCTTATGAATCAGGTGCATAGTACTGGCTTTATCGTCCTTTACTACTGAAGACTATGGAACTCCCTCCCAGTTAATATTAGATTTGCTCAATCACTTCATAGTTTTAAAATGCAGCTCAAAGTGTTCTACTGTTCCAAAATGGCTCATTCTATGTAGACTTGATTCTTTTTTTACTAAGTATTTGTCATATTATTTCATTAAATATTTTAGTCTATATTTATTGATTTAGGTACTTGTGTATGTTTATGACAGGGTAGTTTATTTGTATATTTAGTAATTATTTAAGAAGGTTGTATTAGTATGTAAGTTTATTATTATTCACAAAATTTGTAAGTACACAGTAAGAAAAAAAATAGAGGCTAAAATTTTTTTTAACCTTAATTGTTTTTTCTTTAGCACACACCACCGTCCATGCTTAATCAAAATGTATGTATTTATTCCATTCAAAGGTTGTCTGAAAGTAATCGCTATTAAGCGATAAGATCCACACCGGGACTTTCACCTACTACGCCGATGACATCGAAGACGATGCCATCAGCCGGTTTTTACGGCGAGCATCGGCTGCATCACCGAAGACCATCAAGGAATATAACCTGCAGATGGCCATCAGAGATCGGAACGCGGTAGTGATGGAGGCTCTGAGTCGGGAGGAGGCCATGATGTTATATTAATTATTGTAAAAATTGTAATAATTTCTATAAATTGTTCTCGTTATCGTTTTATATAAATTGTGGGTCCATCTCGAGCATTCATGCTCACTATCGAAGGCACCTTCTTGCGGCGGCGTCGTGTGCCGGGTCTTTCTCTTCCCTCAAATATGGTTGAGGAGAGCGACGGCTGGCACATGCGTCATACTCGTGATCGGGTGCTGCTTGCGGGTCGCTGGTCTGCTCGTGGTGTACTCACAATGCAATAAGTAAATCTGAAAACCTTTGACCTAACCTTAGATTAAGACTTAATAACTAACCCCCCTCTACCTGTATTCCCCTTAAATAATTATTTAAGATTTATGTTAACAAAAGTCACGGTCCCCGGAGTCCGTGGAGTGTAATTTTTAAATAAAAAAAAAAGAAAGCTATAAGATCTTTTGGGGGCTGAGCTACCCACGTCCGTAGGAGTGTACTCTATTCTGATTCCCTACACGTGGTCCCCGGGTAGTGCTAACCGGGTAGCAAACTCTGGTGGGAGGCTTCGGCCGTGGCTAGTTACCACCCACCGGACCAAGCCATGCCGTGAAATGACCTAGTCGTGTTTCGGGATGTAGTCCGGTGTAACCGTTCCGAAGACGGGTCTGAGCAGTAGCGCGCTTGTAGCACGTCACTCAACTGCCGTCTTTGTGCTTCTTTACTCTACAAATATTTAAGGCTAGAGTGAATAAGTACTTTATAGGTCGTCGTGCTCCATCTTAGACCACAACGTCGCTTTACATCAGGCGAGTTGGTGGTCAAACGCCGACTTATTCAACATAAAAAAAAAAAAAAAAGATCGCCCACTGCGCCTATATTTTTGAGTGTTTAGTTTAGATTTATTTTGTATTTGGGGTCAATAAAAAGTTTTCGTATTTAATTGTATTGTAATATTCAGTACAAGTATTCCATCGCGTTCATATAATCTGAATTTCATATACATACTGCGCCTTGCGGTGTTACTTGCGGTTAAACAGTAGTCTATTTCAATCAAAATCCATCCACCCGTTTGAGCGTCAAGAAGTAATAAACATCACGTCCAAATATATTTAAAGTTTAATCTAGTCTAAAGATTTATGACGAATCTAGACGAATGAGATCTAGACGAAAGTTTAGTCTAGTCTAAAGATTCGCACACACACACAAACTTTCACATTTATAATATAAAAAATTAGGAAGTAGAGTTGCGCTTTCAACGCGAAAATATGTTTCATTTTGGTTCATTTCAATCTAAAGCAATTAAAACCGCTGTCTTACAATATTAAACTTTTATGATCTTTTCAACCTACCTGTCCCATGTCGACTCTGGGGCTAACACTCTGCCCAACATCCTGCAGAATGTCAACTCTTTTAACTTGATATTCTCCGGTCAAAATATCAGTTTCCACTTCAGCGAGAGCTATTCCAAGTATATTATAGAAGAAAGCATCTTCGGAGTTAATGTAATCATGGACTTGCAGATCCACATCCTTAAAATAAGCTTGCTTGACCAGCTCTGGCCATGTTGGGTCGACCATTTGACTCCTTATTGGTTCCAGTCTAGCTAAAAGCTTTTCACAACATCTCCTGACTCCTATACCGACGTCCTGAGAACCAATGCTACCTCCAGTGTTATAGGAGTTTGGTGCAATAGTAGAAGTATTTGCTTTGACTTGAATGTAGGAAATTGGAATTTTTAAATAATACGCCGCGATTTGAACTGCTTTCGTGTCGATTCCTTGGCCCATCTCTATTCCACCATGGGTTATAACTACTGTTCCATCACCTTGGAAAACTGAGAGGTTGATATCCAAAAATAGATTTGCAATGCAATACCATCGAACAAATGTACATCTCAGGCCTCTTTTTCTCCACCTGTTGTTTCTATTGAACTGTTCTACAGTTGTTTTTCTTTCTTCATATGAGGCAGAAGATTTTAAAGTTTCTGCCATTTTTTTCAAGTCACCAGATTGCGCAGTGTCAAGGTTAGCAATGCGAACATCAAAAGGATCTAGGGAAAGCTCGTAACAAATTCGCTCCATAACATCTTCTGCCATTGCAGTACCTTCTAATGACCCTGAAAATAGAGTGCAAGTTAACTTACAATTTTTTCATTGACTGAGCGAGTGCAAAGCGTCTTCATTTTAGCCTGAGCAAAATAATTTCGTATGTCCGGTGGATTTTCGGCTCTTCTCATATACACCACAGTACAGTATAGTACAGGTTGCATTTCTCAATCGATTTTCGTGAAATTTTGTAAGCCAGTTAGGAGAGTTTGTCATGATGGCGGACATAATTATGTTTTTCAATGTTTTCGCGAGACCTCAGCGCTCAAAGTCACTAGTATTATCGACAGTTGTGTTGCAATACTTGAGGGTGTTGTCTTACCCGTCAAAGTGAACAACTTTTAGAACACACTTTTGCAAAATTCGAGAAAAAAAGCCAAATCATCATACATACTCGTAATGAGCTCGTGACTAGTTATTTTGTACGAAGACTGGGTTATTTTTCTTTTGCAGATATTTCTTAGTTTAGCGTCAAACTTTTTCACCTTTATAAAACGTAATTCACATTACCTGGGCTTCTGCACCACGTATTTTTTGGAGTATCAGTGAAGGTGTCAAATAGTTTGAAATCCCACCTTGCGCCGTTATAGCAATTGTAATAACCACCAAGTCTAATCTGTACGCCGAAATCTTCGGTTTTTTTGAAACCATTGTCTTGATACATTGTGTAGTCTATGTACTGGATAACGCCTGAACTGTTAACTTCACACTGAAATAGGAAATATAGTTAAATCAGAAGATTTTTTTTATTTTTATTAATCAAACAAATAGCTAAAAACACGTTCAAAATTCACTCGTCATAGAATTTCACGAAAGAAAATGGCTTAGATGGTAGTGAACCTGCCTTCTGAGCTTGGGGGCGTGGGTTCGATTCCCACTTAGGGCAAACATTTACGTGATGGACATTTGTGTTTGTTCTATGTCTGGGTGATAAATATCTATCTAATTATGTACTTAAAAATATATTTGTATGTATATGTATCAGTCTCTGGCAGACATAGTACAAGCTTTGCTTAGTTTGGGGTCAGGCGACCGTGTGTGGAAATGTTCCGAATTTATTTATTATTTATTTATTTATCTACAGTATGCCAACACACAACAAAACCTGAAAACAACAATATCATGTACGAGCTGTTACAAAATGATGGTGAAATTCATTACCATCATCTTGTAATCGCCCACTGCTGAGCATGAGCCTATCTCCTCGAATGGTGAAAATTAAATTACTTACAGTGTAATCTGTATGACAAGGCAGCCTCTTTCCCATTGCTTTTGTAGTTGTGGTCAAGGGTACGACGAATCGACAAGGGCGGTTTAGTTTCTTTGCGACTAGGCAGCAAGCTACTGCCACTCGAATGGACCGCGTGATCTTTATCCCAAAACCACCACCGACCCGGCGGACGTAAACATCTATTCTGAAAACCATAATTATCAGTGTATTCTTCAACAACAAAAAAAAAATGATTTCTTGTGGAGCTTCTCCTTCTTCTCTTATTGACGAATAATTGGACAAATGTATTACAAATGCGCAAAATATTGTGAAAAGTAGATAAAATTTAAGTGGAGCGGGTGCAACAGGCACGACAGTTCAGATAGCATATTATAATTTGAAGAAAGTTCTTAGAAAGAACTCACATATGGCAAATATATTTAGTCAACATTTTGAGTCTATCATAAACGGTTTAGGCTGAAAGTTGTCCTCAAGAAAAAAGTTTCTTTTATAGGTAGAGATTACTAAAACTTACTGGTTTTGTTTCATATTCAACGCCTTCGCTACCATTTCCTGTATCCCATCAATCCATTGTGAAGTAGCAAATACTTCCAAACCCTCTTCCGTAGGTCTTGTCACACACGCCATATTCTCCATCGTGAAATGATACTGTGAATAAATCGTGTTCTCTCCACGAATTACTTTGGTCACATCGGTTCCTCTATCAGTGGCCGCAATCGTAGCACTGGGACTGAGTCTTGAAGGATCATTTTTAGCTTCTTTAACATCAATGACTGGATCTCTGATGTTTTTATAAGTTGCTACAACCAATTTGGCTGCCAATTCGGCTATGCGTTGAGTTTCTGCTACGACAATGCCATAGGGTTGACTGTAGTACTGAACGTTACCGCTGCATAGTACTTCTTCGTTCGCTAAATAAAAAACGGGATATACCGGAAGGAAGGAGTTGAGCCCGGGTATATCTTTTGCGCTGTAGAAAGCTATAACTCCTGGGTATTTCTAAAAAACAAATTTAAATTGAATTTTGATTTGTGAACAAACCGCAAAGTCAAAAAGTCATAAGCTCGTTTATTTTGTATTGAGTATTCGTTTTGTGATTTTTTTACTGATCCTTTAATACTTCTCTTTACTAATTTAACATTACTATTTTTAAGTTAATACCATTAGTAAAGATTTTAGTTCAAATAATTAGTAGGTTACTTAGTTCATTGTAAAAAAAACCATTAAGTCTTACCAAGGCTTTACTAGCATCAATGTCAACGATATCTCCCAAGCCAACTGTGGTTAGTGCAAACGCTGCGTATACTTCGTACGGCTGCAAGGGAAGATCTTCTGAGTATTTTGTCTCTCCAGCACACTGAATCTAAAAAAAATACTCTATTAAAATCTCTATAGATTTATTGATTTTGAAAGGTTATGTTATATAGATTGAGATCCTTTAAGGTATTGAACAATTTTAAAATTTCGAAAATTTTCATTTCAGACTGTAAGTAACTAGCTGCGCCCAACAGTGTTACCCGAGGTTAAAATTTAGCCTATGTGCTATTCAAGACTATAATCTATCTTTGTGCCAATTTTCATCAAGATCTGCTTAGCCGTTCTGGCGTGATTGAGTTACAAACATCCATACATCCATTCAAACTTTTATTTTTGATGCCAGTGTGATGAATCAATGTTAGGTACATTGTTGGTACATGTTGGTGGAAACCAAAAATCACAGCTGGCTTCGGTTTCAAATTTTTCTTGAATGTTAACAAAATACCATAACTCTTAAAACACTTTACTCTCAAAAACATAGAATAATTTACTAGATTATCTTTATCATGTATATACTTACCAAAGCATCGACCTTTTGAATGGGTTGGTTCAACGGCCACAGCTCTGGGTCCGTTTCGAAAGCCTGCGTCGCTCGCGAAACTGGTCTCGTTTCACGAATTTTGGTCCTCTCGGATAGATACCTTCTGTTAAGAAGGTATTTTGGGCACAAACTAAGAATACCCTGTATGAAAAAATGTATTATTAGTGGCTTTGTGCGCTGTAGACCTCGCGGCCAACGTCTGTTCCACTCTACAGATCGCATTAAAAAAAAAAACTCCGCAAGTTTGGTAAAAAATCCAAAAACTGGCTCGACATAAAATATCTGTTTAGTAATCGAACCTGCTAACTAAATTTCACGAGAATCGGTTAAGAAATGCGACCTGTAGAGAAAGACAGAGATCCAAACAGGGATCCGAATAAAGAATCAGACCGAATTTGGACATTCGAAAGCATTTTTCTCAAAGCTGAAGCAAAAGCATAGACCCTTCGCTCGCTACGCTCACTCGGTCGATTATTTATGATATTCATTTATCTTGATCATCACCATTGCGTGTATTTCACGGAATCCCCAACCACAAGGAAACCTAGCGGGAGGCTACGAGATTGAAACGATTTTTAGTTTTTATTTCATATGCAATGAATTGGAGTTTGTTAAAAGTCAAATCAAGTTTTGTTAAATGCATGTTTGAAGGATAATTTTTTAAGTTTTATTTGTACTTATATCCTAGCGTAGTCAACATTAAGTTGAATACTGTTATGATGGTTAACACTTTTATGATTCTTTTAAAAAACCTTCCTACATATACAAAAATGCCTTCCTACTTTTTGATGTAACTCAGACTTTATTTTCAATCAAGATATAAATCTTAATTTTTTTATTGACACAAATTACAGGTTTTTGGAAAATCGACATGCAGTTTATATTTTATCTCTTCATTAACAAACTTGTCTACGAAGTGTAAGTCAAAAAACAAAACGAAATGATCTTGTTTTTGTTAAAATACAAATTAATCAACTAATAGAGTAGCCTTTTTTCAAAAAATCCTTATCAATTTATAAATTCTAGCACATTATACTATGTGAAACCAGTTAGTAAAAAGCAAGTGATAGAAAGTAGTTTATTAGGTGTTTTAAAAGTTAATATATGCATAGAAGCAATTGTTTTGTTAATCAGGCTTAAACATAGTATGTAATGAGCAAACAAGTAACATTATTTAAAAGAAACACAAAAAATCCGACTGCAAAATGTTGTACCCTATGTCACTTCCACTTTCAAGACGATTCAAATGACACCTCACATGTCGAAATCCATCAAGCAGTTTAGGCTGCAGGGCGTGCCAAAGAAACCTCATACATACATACACACAAATGCATACATACATGTATATAGGCTCACGCTTAAAAAATATAACCCTTCTTCTTGCGCAGTCAGGTAAAAATAGCAACAGCATACCTTGTAAAACAACGCCAGAGCAAGATGTCTTCGATATTCCACAGAAGGTTCGGGTGGGTTCTCCGTCACTACAATTTCATCTTGCAGTATTTTCAAAGCCGATTGAAGGGTATCGTTTGTGAATAGTAGCTTCCCAACGAGAAATCTTTTGAATAAGAATAATGATAAAAGCAAGCAGATTCGTATAAAATAGGCCGAGTGGCTAGCCCTAATGTCAGAGTTTCAAGACCGCCCGAAGACCTCTGACATGGCTTCACGATTGTTGTTACAGATTAAAAAACTAGGATGCAAGATACAAAAACGGATACACGAATATAGATACGGATTCGGGATACAAATAAGAAGAATAATGATAAGAAAGTTAATTAACACTGCGAATCTATAAGTTGTAATTTGAATAGAATAGAATAATTTTTATTGTCATTAAGTAACAGTTCTTAACAATTTTAGCTAAAAAATGAACTAAGGATGCTCCTATAATAGACTCGTCAAAAAGGTAATTACAAACAATTTGATCGCTTAGTTCTCTACAGTGAAAAACTAGAGACTCTGTGAGCTGAAGACCTCGCGGCCGGCGTCTGTTGGGTCCTCCTCTACAGGTCGCATTTCTAATTCACGTAAATTTTTGTGAGCGGCTTCGATAATTACGCAAAACATTTTTGTATATTCATTTTGTGGAAATTTTTGAAAATGGCGGAGATAATTTTATACGTTAAATATGGAACATATAGGTAAAGGAAGACAGCCGGACAGACGCCGGCCATATGAAAGCATTTTTGCCGCAGCTAAAGCATAGACTAGACGCTTCGCTCGCTAACTCTCGCTCGGCCGATAAACTTAATGTTAGAGTAGTACACACATACCCTTCAGTACATGTGGCTCTGTTGAAGAAAGGAGAGAGGCCTCCATACACTATCCTGGCCTCCAGCACTTTGTTGCTAGACGAAAGCTTGTATAAAAAGCCAGCGTTGACAATGGCGTGAGCGTTTTGGAAACGTGGCATCACCTGAAATTGTAAATAAATGCTATGATTATCACCATCATCATCATTACCAGCTCTTTCTGAGTTTAGGTCTCAATAAATTACTAACGTAGTCCGAACAAGGCTTTATTATCGGAGACCAGGAGACCTAACATGATATCTTATTGCCATGATAGTTACAATGATAGTAGATAAAAATATTAATGGTACTTAATAGTCCATATTAGTATTATAGACGCACAATTGTGAATACAGTCGCAACCAGGCAGCGGTAGCATTTAGTGCTATTCAATTACTGACCTTATATGTGTAAATATTGTATTCATCGCTTAGAGGTGGCAATAGTACATTAACTATGACTTTGCACTTCATATCTTCTTTCAGAAACTGTCGCATTGACAGTTTTCTGGTGACTCCTTTTGAACTTACTACAAAATTAAAACAAAAAAAGAACTTTAATTGTAAAATTTCTTGTAAAATTATGTTTTATGATTTTCAAGGCCTCTATTTTATAAATGTTCCTGTCCATTCAGGTTGCCTGGAAGAGATCGCTTTGAGGCCGCCCATTCAAAACTTAGTTAATCCTTATTAAGTACTATTGTAATTATTTTATGTTTTTAATAAAGAGTTGTTGTTGTTAATTGAACGTGAATCTTTAAAGGCAATAACAATTTTCACTTGTAGTCATACCAATTGTTAAATAAGCACCAACAGTCTCGAACAGGAGGTAGATATCTGATTGGAAATCGTTGTGCTGATGTTTTAACATGAGATTTCCTCCTACGGAACCAATCTGAAAGAAGCAATCATTGTCAGAAGGTACTTTTCATTATAAGTTTTCTGATCATTTCAAAATGTATGAGGAATAAGCAGATCGTTTGATGATTACTCCATCAAACGCATCATCATTCTTCATAAAATTCCATGGGAAACAAACAAAGAAACAAAAATTTAGGCATTTTATGAAGTATGGCACGTTGGCAAGTTTATATTGTCAAATTGTTTCTTTTTCTATCAATCACTCTGTAGCGTCAGGTCCTTTAGTTTTGCTTCAGACCTTGGTTTAAATGTAGGCATAGGTATCTGACATTTATGGCTGCACACACGAAACTTGAGCCAAACTTTGGTAGAACTTTGGATTTTTTTTTTAAACTTACATTTCTAACAGCCACATGAGCTACAAATCGAATATGATCGTATAACTCCTTCAAATATCCAAAATATTCCTTCTGTGATACATCTTTAAAAATGTTAAGAAGTTCAGTAAGCGTCAACCCAGCACCTAGGACTAAATTTTGATCAAATTCACAGGCTTTGAGTTCTGGCATTGAACTTATATCTACCAATACATCCGGGTAATCAAAGATTGGGTATGCACCTGTGTTTAAACAAAATAATATTTAAATTAATGTCAAAGCCAAGATTATTAAGTACATGCATGTAGTATATTCGCTCACCTTTGGCAGTATTTCCAAAGACAAGCATATAAGAATCGCATTCAGCTTTGTTTAGAATGTCAAAAAGAGAGTGTAGATTAAAAACTTTAAACCACATTTTATCGTCTTTTAGTTTAATTTTAATAACATTGTCCTCTTCAACATTCAATATACACCAATCGTCGTCATCACAGCTGGTTTTGTTACAAGCAGCGCCAGTTTTCTTGCAAATAGTTAAGTCTTCTATATCAGAAACTGAATTTCTTTTTGGAGCATCTATAGCAAATGTTTTGAAGGCGTCAAGAATAGGCCTAAAGCCAGTACATCTGCACACATTGCTTCCAAAATGTTGTTCAACTTCAAGCATTGTCGGTTTGTTACCATTTTTGAGCAGACTGAAAAGTTAAATATTTACTTACTTATGAGTAATGACTAGTAAATTGCAATAGGTTCAAAGCCTCTTTAATTTAGCCTTGTTACTCACCAAGAATTCGATGGTACCTAGTTGCTACTACGAACTGCACAATATATTTGTTTGAAATTAAAAATATTGACCAAATAACAAATTTGATAAATTTAAACATACACTTTTAAAGACCAGATAAAATATCAATTATGAACTAAATTTGAATACCTGTACATATTCATAATCCATGCCGGAGAGCAATAGCCGCACTGGGTGCCGTTGTATTCAGCCAGGGTCTTCTGCAAGATGTGGTAGCCTTTCTTCCTGTTACCTAGCTGCTCGATGGTGGTGATCTGCCAGTCTTGGCAGGATGTGATCGAGATCATACACTGAAAAAAATAGTACCGATGACAAGGGATATAACTAAAGAAGTGTTTTGTTTATGCAGATTCTTTATAATACTTTCGTGTAAATACAAGATAATCTTTGGTTATTATATAATATACAGCTTTTGTTTATTCAGTGGTATGAGGCGGTAACTCAAAATTGATCAAAACTCTTTACTAAAAATAACTCTTTTGTTCAACAATAATAAAACATCCTAAAAGTTATAATGATTGCATGAAAAGCAAAAGACGAAAGAACTGCAATGAAGATCGTTTCATTTGATGAAGTGGAAAACCAAAAGTTGATGCGATATTGTGCACAAAAATAGTGAAAGGACAATCTAAGACTTTTTATCCGATAGTAGGCTTGCGTTTTGTAGCATCGCATAGACTTGAAATCAGGCGGGATGCCAGATGTTAAGCGGTGATACGATATAGATAGAGCACACTTGCCACGAAGAAACCAATTCACTCGAGATTTGAAGATACCTAGATACTAGATTATAACTTTGACTGTCGAAGTCCATGCTTGTAAAACTGTTACTGTTATTCTCAAATATGTCATGACTGTATTACTGCATTGACAGAGACGGTAGGTCCTCCAGGACACTTGATGGCGGCGACGACGCACGCACCGCATCCTGCTTCCCGACACATGTACTTCGTCCCACGCAGCTCTAGGTACTCCCGGATGTAGTCCAGCAAAGTCATGTTGGAGTCCACCTCGCATCCCACTGAGAAAAAAGTTAGCATAGGCTGAGAACTAGCCCTGGTGTCATAGCGTTTAGATACAGCTTGAGTATTGTTGTTGTAAGGTGATTGATTTGTGTAACTAATTAGGATGAGTCTTCAATGTAAAAAGGTGATAAGGTAGAATAAGTATACATATTAAATAGATAAATAATGTGCCAAATCTAACCAATTTTTGGGTAAGTGAATACAAAGTCAACGTCAAAATGTTTTTATTCAGTTTAGGTCTCAAAGATACAAAATTGTTACTTGAACTAATATCTAGTGTAATTCCGCTTTAACGTCGCATTAAGTACATCAAGGAATATGAATTTTCTATTCTATTCTTAATTTAGAATTTTAAAATAATTTAACAATTAAATAATTTAAAGATATTTGAATCTTCATACAAATACCAATTTGTATGAAGTTTTCTAGTAAATGTCATTAAATTATTTTTTAAATTCGCCTGATTCAATCAACTATATCAAAGATACACTTATGAAGTGGAAAGATGCGTGATGTCGGAAGTGGAAGGCTCCAGACATCTTTATCTTCTTAATTTATTCTTCTTGTATTTTTGGTGTGCAATAAAGATGTATTGTATTGTAATAATTCTTAACTTTATACTGCACATTTTTCATTAATGTAATTTTGACATGTGATTTGAATTTTCCCTCAGTGAGCCTTGTTATATTTTTTGGGATTTTATTGTAAAAACGAACGCAGTTGCCTAATAATTACTTATTTGACTTAGTCAATAAAGAGTGAATAAATCAATAGTACAGCTATCCTATACTTATTTCTAGTGTTATTATTGTGATAGTCACAGTTCATGAATTTAGATTTTTGCGAATTATGTAGATTTTTGCGAACGTACATAATATTTTCAAACAGTGGTCACAAGTGGCAGTTACAACTGAGGGCTAGCAGGGATCAAATGACACGGTATATTTGAAATTTCAGTCTTTCCAATGGTAATAATGTTTGATTTCCAGACTAAACAGCATTATTTTCATTAAAATTATAGATAAATATAATAATAACATACAATACAGCTAATGTTCATTACCAACAAAATTACGACAGTAAAAGGCATGACACATTTTTAAGCCCCATTCACTCATTTTAAGTCACCAAGCTTGTCGCACATCAAAGTTCTTCTATGTAGCAAATATTTCAACAAAACTTCATTGAGATCAAAAAACAGAAACCGAATTAAAGACTGAAATGACTTGATGATTATAATCATGATGTGTGAAAACTACATAAGTTACATAGATTTGAAAAAAAAATCCCTCTCAGCATTGGAGAGGGAAAAGGCTACAAAGCAAGAAGACAGGTTATTTATTTTTGTATCCCAACTTTTTAAAATAAAATAGGTAATAGGGTTGCCTTTCGCCGCCATCTTGCCTTGTATACCTACCTAATTATTTAACCTGTGATGCAGCTTACGACGCAATCACAAGGCACGGCCTAGAATTTAAATAATGACTATCTTAATTAAAACTTTATTTTAATTATCTTTCTCTACCTACATTGTTTTAAATCGTTATTTACCTGTATACCCCACACCATTAATTTTGAACGTAACTTGATCCATTAGCACTGGTCTAGAGTTTTTCAGAACAGCCACTCCAGTCAAAACTTCACTGTTATTTATTTCGTTTATGTTACTTTAAATTACCATTTTATCTTTTTTCTTGAAGTCTTTAATTTATTATTAAACATTTTATACTTATTAAGCGCAAAACACACTGCACAGGACACCGCTTCGGCGTGGGGTGATGTAGGTTTGAATTTTGACTGTAAATCCGGTTTGAATATGGTTATGGACCAAGTAATAAATGGGTCATTATATATAATGCCCGGGCATTATAATAAATTAACAATAAGAGAGGGCATTTTGATAATAACTATTTCAATAATTAAATTGTGCCCGGACAATTTAATTATTCAAAATGCATAATGTCCATCACCTATGGGGCAGAGGCAAAAGTCATTTAAGTAAAGGAGGGTTCTTGTTACTATAAACAAAATAACCACGAAGGCTAAGGCAAGAGCCCCGCTCCGCTTTGCTACCAACCTTTATTTTTTTCACCTTCGGAAAATCCTTAATGGATACCACCAACACCCCCGGGTGCGGGCACAGAGTCGTATGTGGAAATCCCGCCACTGACGGTCTACCCACTAAAACCAAAGGGTACGTATTCCACCTCGGCGCAAAATGTCGGGGCTACGGGGACGCCTTCGGACTCTTCCGCAGCCTCGACAGCGCAAGCCCCTTCGGGCACCTCCTCGAGCTTGCGCTCTCTCCCTCTTGATGACGATGTGTCGAACACCAGACACATCGTCCTTATCCACCTCCTCGGGGACCAGTTTCGCCCGTGGGCGCCAGCCAGCACCCGTGCCTAGGCGCCCATGGTCCCCATGCGACGGGTCAGATAAGAGGCTCCACCGCCTGCCACTTCAGCCGCAGAGGATAGGGAGAGCGGCAACGAAACACCGACACACCCCTTTCTCTGCGGCTCCACCGAGTCCGCCATCAAAACGGTGGCGACCCCGTTTGGGCCGCGGAAGGTAAGGAAAGTGGCAACGACACACCAACCGTCCTCTCCCGCCGCGGCCCCAGTCTTTGGCTGCAGTGTCGCCCATGTGGCACTGCCCCCCGCCTTAGTTGTGGGTCTGCCTATACAGACCCACACCCTGCTGACCACCAATGGCTTTTGGGCGGAAAGCCCTAAGAAGCCCTAATAAGCCCACCACGACACGGTGGGAACCCTCGGGGGAGGCTTCAACCAATCCAAACAATAATAACCAATCCAAGTCGGATTTGCTATGATAGAGGAGTCGGGCAGGGAAGATGCTCTTGGTCATTATTTATCAAAATGATTGGATGATATTAATAGCCGTAATAGCCCGTAACACAATTCCAGTATCTGATTGAACAACGCGTGTCACGCGTTTGTTTCTCTCCCCCACCTCGTCTAATGTAGCTTTATTATCAAATTGTCCAATGGTCACGTAGCAATATTAATAATAATGACTTAAATAGTTAAAAACAATAAACATAATAGTAATTTATAATTTGATAATAATGAAGTTTAGATAATAACTAATCAGTTGGTCCGATAAAACTAGCAATTATTCATAATGCCCGAATTCCGTCGCTCCGCACACCGCAGCGGGATGCGGTTACAGTGTGCTACCCGCCTTACTAAACTAACACGGTCTGATAGAACTACATTTATTTGCATCTTTTTATGTTTTAATTTATGAGGAGGTCGCAAATGGTTTCGAGTTAGTTTAATTTAGTGAGAAGGAACAGAATCGACGCTTTGTTATTTTACGGCAATTGAGAAAGTTCGTACTTTGTGAAACAACTAAGTCAATTAAGTTTAAATATTACTAGCTGTTCCCCGCGGCTTCATTGGCGTTTATTCAGAAAATAGTGTCCAAAAACCTTTCTCGTGACATACGTAGCTAGTTATCAAATATCATCAAGATCTGTGCAGCCGTTTAGTCGTGCCTACAAACAGACAGACAATTTCAACTTTCGATTTTATAAAAAGTAAGGAAGGACACCTACTGCTACTACATACTAATTAGTTGCGTTGAATATATTGAAATTATACGGTCATTTATTTTTAACGTTTTACAACACACACAATTACACTCATTTACTTCACCTAATTTACATGCATATGTTTTACATTAGATGTTGTTTATAAATAATATCATCGTGAAACTTTTTGAAATCCTTCGCTTATTAATAAAGAAAAAAGATAGCAATAACGAGTCGAAAAAACATTGCTAAATGGAAATGTATATTCTTAGAGGCGCCACTTTCATCTTTTTTCTATCTTTAGTTACATTAATCTGTACAAGATGGCGTTAGCTGCCTGATTTGTGACGGGTTTGTCAATAATTCTCGAAAGACGCAATTGCCTTAAGACGCATTTGCCCCAGTTGACTTTACTGTATTCCATGGTATCATATTATTGCATTGTCACCGTAGATACGGAAGTATAACTTTGAGGCCAATCTGACGTCAAGAAGTGGTTTAACTTCTTGGTTTAGGTTCTTGGTGGAACTGATTTAGCTTCAAAGATTTGACTAATTCTTAAACTTAAATTCCTAACAAAAAAATAATCATAAAATACGATTCATACAGAATTCATTAAAAACATACAGTCGAATTGAAAACCTCTTCTTTTTAACCCCAAACGCAAAAAGTGTTATAGGTTCGACATGTGTGCGTGTGTGTGTGTGTGTTTGGTATGTGCGTGTGTCTGTCTATACCATATTAGCTCCCAAACGGATAATCCAATTTTGATTTAGTTTCTGTTTTGTTTGAAAGGGATTTTGATTAGTCGGGAGTATACTTAGCTATGTTTGATGAAAATCGGTGTTAATGAAAATCATTGTATTTTATAAATGTTTAATTTATTTTTGTAAGTCGGTTGAAAAAATACAGAAACAAAATGTTGTTTTCTTCAGGTGTGTAAACGAAGCTGTAATTCCAAAGGTTTCCAACAGCGTATGTACGTGTTATTATGTGGTACAAATAAGGTTCGTAATACCGTGTTGGATATTCTTACCTACCTAGTATATGAGTGTAGAGGGGGGAAACACGGTTAAGGGATGAGAAAAGTTTATTCGAGTATTTGGGTAATCCATTCTAACATTATAAAACCAAAAGTAAATCTGTCTGTTTGTTTGTAGGCTTTTCACGGCTTAAATGCTGAACAGATCTTGATGAAATTTGAAAATTAGTTACAGTTTATCACGAGGAAGTTTTTTGGATACTTTTTTCTGAAATAACGCGAACGAAGTCGCGGGTAACAGCTAGTTAAGATAAAATTCAATTTGCACGATGCTTTTGTAATTTTGTTTTATTTACTAGCTTTGCCCCGCGGTTTCACAGAATCCGTTACTATTTGTGGGATGAGTGATCCTTTCTTGTACCCCTGACAACGTTATTTCAAGGTTGAGTAGTTGGAGCGTGAAATCGTAACAAACAAACAAACGTACAATACTAGCTGTCACCAGCGCCTGCGTTCGCGTTTATTCAGAAAATGAAAAATTGTAACTAATTTTCAAATTTTAATTTTGTCTGCCTCGGTGGCTCAGTTAGTAGTGAACCTGCCTTCTGAGCTTGGGGGCGTGGGTTCGATTCCCATCTAGGGCAAACATTCATGTAATGAACATTTGTGTTTGTTCTATGTCTGGGTGTTGATATCTATTTGAGTATGTATTTAAAAATATCTAAGTATGTATATCAGTCTCTGGTAGCCATAGTACAAGCTTTGCTTAGTTTGGGGTCAGGCGACCGTGTGTGGAAGTGTCCCGAATATATTTTTTTTAATTTCATCAAGATCCGTTCAGCCGTGTACCCGTGAAAAGCCTGCAAACAAACAGAGTAACTTTTCATTTTAAAATATTATAGCAGTAGTAACTGTTACCGGCGACTTCATTCGCGTTTATTCAGAAAATAATATCCAAAATCTTCCTCGTGATACTACACTATAACTAATTATCAAATTTCATCAACATCCATTTAGCCGTTTAGCCGTGAAAAGCCTACAAACAAACTCTTTCTATACTTTCGCTTTTATAAAATTAGCAGGGATAGATAGATATATTCTTATTAGCCGTTTATTTCGATAACCCAACGATATCTTCATTCGCATTAAATTTTCATTCCAATTTAGTAATCGAATCATTCGAATAATTCTGTTATTTTTGGAGCCCATTCCTACGGAACGGTATTTAAGGTAAACAAGTCTTTGTGAGAGAGCACAATGGTATGTACTTAGCGCTCGGGAAGAGCCCGCGTCGGTACGACTCCACTGCAAGGACACTCTATTGCCGTACTTAGCGAGTTCTCGCTAAATGTTGCTTTAGTTTTGTTGACTACAAATAGATTCAATTTAACAAGTAAGTAACTTTATTGAAAGAAAAACGTAAAACTCGGCTGCAAAATGTTGTACCCTGCCACTTCTGCTATCAAGACGATTCAAATGACACCTCACATGTCGAATTCCATCAAGCTGTTTAGGCTTTAGGACGTGCCCAAGAAACCTCATACTTACATCCATACATACCCACAAACATACATGTATACTTACATACATAAACTCGAAAAACATAACCGTCCTTCTTGTGCAGTCGGGTAAAAAGGTTTTTTAACAAGTATAAATAAAAAATGTAAAAAAACCACCGACACCGGTTTTCATTAACACCTATTTTCATCAAACATAGCTCAAGAAGATTCCCGACTAAATCATCTTATAAAAAAAAATTGGTTTTTCCGTTCGGAAGTTACGATGCCACAGACACACACACACACACACACACGCACGCGCGCGCAGACATGTCAAAGTTAAAAATAATTTATTTATTTATAAGTCGGGGTTAAAAATAATTTACTTATTAATCTTTCAGGCTTATACAAAAAAATATATTCAGTCAGTTATTGGAAATTCTTCAAATTTCATTATAGGATTTTATTAAGGTGCTCCCGTATAAATTTTATCAAAATCGGTCAAGCACTTTTTAAAGTAAACAAAAGTCTAATTATGA
Organism: Peribatodes rhomboidaria; assembly: GCA_911728515.1. NCBI lineage: Eukaryota > Metazoa > Arthropoda > Insecta > Lepidoptera > Geometridae > Peribatodes > Peribatodes rhomboidaria. The sequence goes on from OU452178.1 coordinate 725,078, forward strand.
CGAATTACAAGATAGGAAATCAGTTTTTTAAGCTTTGCTTTTAATAAAAAAAATTAACCCTCGAAGTAAAAACGCTGGGTGTTATAAGTTTGACGTCTCTCTCTCTCTCTGTGTGTGTGTGTGTGTGTGTGTGTGTGTGTGTGTAAGTCTGTGTCTGTCTATTTGTGGCATTGTAGCACCCGATCGGATGAATCGATGTTGTTTTGTTTTAAAGGTGAATTCGCTATGTTTGATGAAAATCAGTGTCGGGGGTTTATAGATTTTAATATTTTCTTTGTTTGTAGTTAGACTTAGAAGGTGCATTGGCTGTGTGTGTGTGGCCAGACTAGGGGGTCTGACCACCCTCTAAAACAAGCCCAGGGAAGACGACGGCGCGGCGTGGCCCGCGTCGTTGTGAAGATGGATGAGGGATCAACGTCCGGGATTGTGCTTCAAGCAACGTGTTAGGAGGGCATCGGTGTGCGTTCCTATGGAGATCCCGGTGCCCCTCTGTTTAAGCATAGAAGCTGGCTACCGAGGGGGTTTTAGTGGGTCAACCCCCACATAACCCGGATGCACCCCTACGCAGCCAGGCATCTTTTTGAAGATTTCCCCCCCGTCACAAAAAAAAAGGTACGTATCTAAATTGACCTACATTTGAAAAGCCTCTGCCAACTCTAGGTACGTCTACCCGCAGTTCTGTATCGTTGCCAATCGTCCTAATCAGTTTACTACTTTTTGGTTCATTCCGCGAATACGTGACCAGTGTTTAAAACCGATGTCGAGTAGACAAGCCATATTCTGGTACGCTCGATAATAACTCGGTCTTTCTGTTTCTCATTAGAACAGTCACGCGAGAGAAAGTGATCAAGATAATATCGTACGCGCCAGAATTGACCGTCAGATCGGTTGTTACGGAAGTCGATTGATAATTTAATTGTATTGTTTATGAAAGGTATTCTTCTTTGTTTCGAAGTGTAATGAAATCAATGATGGAATAGTAATAAAATTAATGATTAGGACAGTAATAAAAGTGGGTATTGTAATATACTTGCTAAAAAGGAGTGAGATCGATACTTACGTCTACACTTTAATAATTAGTTGTAGATATTCTTGGGGGTGACAAGATTTAACAAAATATATCGTCACGCCTTTCCCCCGAGGCTGGCAGTGTATTACAACACCCACACTTCGCCGGACGATATTTTACGCACACATATAATAATAAATAATTAATGTTCCTTCGGCTGGAATCAAAGTCACTCCCTTAGGTTGGGAGGCGAACTTCCTCCAACTAGGCTATCATGGCTTTTTTTAAGCATAAAGTGTAACCCTTTATGAATAAACGATTCAGGGATAGTTATACTTATAATTTGTTAAACATAGCTTGATTCACGGGACAGCTATCCAGATGACATTTTTGTCATAAATCAAATGTTTTTTGACTCTTTTTTTGTATTTTGTCTTTTTTTTTCTTTTAACTTTTTAACGTTATCGAAGAAGACTTAACTATTCCAAGGCTATACAACCCAGTGTTTATCTTTTCTTTTACTATAAAGAGATTTGTAAGTTTGTATGTTTGTAACTTTGTTTGTCGGGAGTAATCTCCGCAACTACTGATCCGATTCTAAAAATTATTTCCTTACTAGAAAGCTATATTATCCCTGAGTGCCATAGGCTGTGAAATGCGAGCGAAACCGCGGACGAAAAGCTAGCTATTACTAAGGAGGCTAGAATCTAGAGTACTTCGTCTCCACGAACGTCTGCTTCCCCGCAGTAACGTCGCACACCAGTAAGGCATGACTTTGATTTTGTCTTGTTATATGTATATACTAGCTGCGCCCCGCGGTTTCACTCGCAGTTAAAAAGTATCCTATGTGCTATTCTGGACTTTAATCTATCTCTGTGCCAAATTTCATCCAGATCTGTTCAGCCGTTCTGGCGTGAAAGAGTAACAAACAGCCATCCATCCATTCTTACAAACTTTCGCGTTTATAATATTAGTAGGATTCAAATTACAATAAAATAAAGTTCAACGAGATTCTCAAAATGTAAACGAATTTTTAATATTACTTTAATACTTACCAAATGGTATGTGTTCTGTTTGCATCGGTTTCATAATCACGCCTTTTTTGGGTTCCGTACCTAAAGGGTAAAACGGGATCCTATTGTAAAGATTTCGCTGGACGTTCATCTGTCTGCCTGTCCGCCTATGACCAGGCTGTATCTCATGAACCGTGACAGATAGACAGTTGAAATTTTCACAGGTGATGTATTTCAGTTGCCGCTATTACGATAAAAACTAAAAAACATAATGAAATAAATCTTTAAGAGGCTCTTATATACAACAGACGTGATTTTTTTGCCGTTTTTTTAAATAATTGTACGAAATCATTATAATCATAATAGTCTGACTCGCACATGGCCGGTTTTGTTCTTTAAAGCAGTTTTGCCAACTACTAACTGCAGTCCCCTATAATAAGGTTGAGTTGCACCAACAAACTTTAACGATAACCAAAGCGTAACCAACCGTAAAATCTCTGGTTTACGCTTTGGTTATCGTTGAAGTTAGTTGTTGCAACTTAGCCTTAGCTTTGCTCAGTTGACGTCAGAAAACTGTGCGTGAAAAAAAATATCCCAAACATGTATTTATCTATCACATCACATCACACTAATATTTTAAATGCGAAAGATTGAAGGAACGGATGGATGGTTGTTTGGTACTCAATCACGTCAGAGAGGTTGAACGGAACTGGATGAAGTTTGGCCCAAAGATGGATTGTAGTATTTATAACACCTAGGCTTTTTAACCACGGGTAACACCGAGGGTGCAACTAGTTTCATGTAAGTAGATGCTATTACAACTGCAAAATTTTTATCCTGTAAGAATCCTTTTCAACCTTTTTAACCATCCTCAAGGAAATTGAAAGAGTTCTTTAGAGAGACAGAGTTGTAAAAAGTTGACGACCCCATGATAAATAGCAGTCGATAGGACGGCTGCAAATAAAATCAGCCAGTTTGAGAATAAGGAGCACCCCGTTACTGCTTGTTTTTTCCGGCGCCGGAAATTGAACCTGCGACCTCTGGTGGCGACAATTGGACAAGTCATTGAGGGAGTTATTGATTTTTTATGTTAGTTAAAGGTAGAGTAGCCAGTGCTATTCGACCGAGTGAGGGTTAGCGAGCGAAGTGTCTATGTTTCAGCTTCGACAAAAATGCTTTCGTATGTCCGAATTCTGTCTGAATTTCTGTCCAGATCCCTGTCCGGATTTTTGTCTTGTCTTCCTTTACATTTTCTTTTAATGTTGTGAAGAGGTTCAATAATAATGTAGATTCTTTTTTTTTTAATTGCCATTGTGAAAAATTTCCAAAAACTGACTTGGAAATAAAAATCTTCTGTTTAATTATTATACCTACTCACAACATTTCAGGAGACTCACGAGGTTGAGGAATACGACCTGTAGAAAAGGACAGACATTTATTTATTTATTATTTATTTATTTAATTATAGGCGAGCAGCCTAGGGCTGATGTGCCTACATCACACTGTGTTGAATTAAAATTGTCCAAATTCACTAAAAGTTTGCACAAATATTGTTTTATCCACATTTAAATGTTTGTCAGAGAGATTTGCTTTCGGTGCAACCAGCCATCAAGCCGGATCTTAAATGCGTTGATGGATTTAGCAGTGACCACATCCTCAGGCAACCTATTCCATGTATGAACAACTCTGTAGCTGAGAATGCGGCGAGCAGTATTTGTGTTGGCTGATACACGCTTGATCTTCAAGCTATGGCCTCTGACAGTCATTGTGTTTGTGTAGGACTTTTTTACAAAGCAATCATGCAGATCTGGCAGATTATAAAACCCATTAAGGACTTTAAAGGACTTTAAGGACTTTATTTACCACGAAGTCTACTCTCTACTCACAGCGCCACTAGTGTTAAAGTTTTTAAATGACAGTTTTGAACTCTAGAATTTCTATGGTGTCTAGTAGTATCCAGAACGATCCAAAAAATACGGAAAAGTTTTTAAACGATTGTCTGTCATGCTAAGCCCGGTAGTTGTAGACGATGTCAATATCTTATAGAACGAATAAAAGTTACTCATCAGCATCAGTATCATTTCAACTGGAGGATGTTGGACGGCTGCCTCCCCCAATGATCTCCACAACGGCCGGTCTTGCGCTGACCGCATCCAGCGGCTTCCTACGACCTACACCATAATTATCACCTGACAATGCCACTCACATTACAGTCACTCTTTCATAATTCTGTCAATAAAATCTGTGGGTTCTGCCACAACGTCTGCAATTTTATCTAATTCTTGAACGTTTCTTAAAAATTTTACACATTTCTATAAATCCTCTATAAATTGTGCGGGAATTCAAAACAACAGTTTGTATGTACAAGCTAGGTCACGTATATATCGGATGACTTGAGACGGCCTAAGTAATCTAAGGCTTCGTCCTGATTAAGAAAACTGTGAGCAGCTGATTGTCCACTAACTGACTCTGAGTCGCGTTTTGGGCAAACTGAATGTTTATTTATTTATTTATTTTATTTATTTATTTATTTGTCCATTAACATTGTGTACACTAAAACATTATTAAATTCAATAAAATATTACTTAAAATAACTAAATGTCACAATAATTATAAATGGAGACGGCATGCATAGGACTTAAGAGCGAAAAATATTATTAATTAAAAATATACAAATAATAAAATTTAATTTAAATAAAATAATGAAAAATTACAAAATAGGCGTCAAATTATCCTCACAGGTCAAGTCAATGATTGAGCAAGTATCGTATTGAGCAAGTAGCGTACTGTAGCAAACAAAATGCAAAATCGCGCGCTCACTGAATGAGTCAGCAGAATATACGCCGCAAACTGCGTACGGTACGCGCTGATCGGACACTCCATTTAAAATATATACGGTGGCTAACTGGAGGGGAACATTCTGTCGCTCACAGTTTGCTTATTCAGAACGAAGCCTACTGTAGAGTTGATTACTAGACTTCTTTCAAACCCTAAATAACCTCTCTCTAAAATGCACTCCAACACACAAGTTTTGAAACTTCCTGCCAGAAGCGAGGACTTTCAAGGACCGAATAGTTTAAACAGAAGACGGTACGCATGCGCGCAAACTTAGCTCCAAAGCGTGGCGATCCAAGAAAGAAGATCCTCAGTCACAAATCGGGCCCCGGGACCGCCACACCGGACTATACCGGAACTTGTCGGTTACGGGAAACGCGCGTACAACACAGTCTTATCAAGTGTGTGTTTGAGCGAAATGTATGAGTGATCTTGATTTTAATTCTTGCTTTATTACTGTGTGTGCTGTGTTTGATTTTTGAGGTAAGTTGAGATTGTTTATAAATTTTTGGGAGGTTTAAATTTTGAATTAAGTATGGATAATTATGTAATTATTTAGATAATAATTTAAATGGTTAACGTATAATTAGAATTTATGAATCTGAGTAATTTCTAATTTACTTACTTACTGGATAATTCTGATATGTAGAAAGAATTCAAAAAAACTCTCAGAAGATTTGGAGAACACGAAACAATCTATATTGTTTTTAATTTTTGCAATTAAATAAATAATAGAATTTTTAGGCGTATTTCCGATGAAGGGGTCCGTACGATCCGTTAGTAGTCGTTAAGTCGTTATACCTAATACGATACATTCGTTTAACACATAAAAGACGAAAAATAATTAATTTAGAAGTTTTATTACTGTAACATTCATTCAATTAAATAATTATTGTAATTGTGATTCATTCTTTATCTGTTTATCATTTTTAAATACTAATGAAATCAAAACCTAAAATGATTTTCATTTTAATGAAGCATAAAGTATTAAAAACAATCTTCACATTTTTATAACCTTGATTTTATTACTAAACTATTATTAAACGTGTTACAATAATATTGTATAAGAAAAATTATAACCCCCTTACTATAATAAACGTTGTATAGCCTCGGAATAGATATCCAGTGTTTTGTCTTCTTCAATCGAGTTAAAAATTTAAAAGAAAGAAAAAAACATTGTTATGTTTTTTTCTTTCTTTTGTTAACTATTCTGACGCTATACAACGTTAATAGTAAGGGGGTAAAGTTGAAAATTCCGATGACTGTTAAATTATACTTCCAAATGTTACCCTGGGTCTGGATAGGTATGATCTCGTAGAGCCTCTACGGTAGGCTTTCGTGTCTCTAATGGATCAGCGTAGCCTGGCCACGTTTTACGTATGCCTTCATTTTACATAAAGATTAGCTAATACTGTATTAAGGACGAATAATACAGACATGAAAACCATGCTAAAAATCTTACATCTTCATAAATACTCGTAATACGAGTGTATAAAGACTAAAACATAGCGCATAAAGTTAATGGAAAATCTACCAGCAGCTACGGTAGTCCCTTAAATACAAACTTTTAATATTTTCCTCTTTATATTAATAAATAAATAAATAAGTAAAAAAAAATCGGGACACTTGCACACACGGTTGCCTGACCCCAAACTAAGAAAGGTTTTTTTAATAATAATATTATTAGTACAGATTACTTTGTATCCCTCACTTTATTTATTTATTCATGGGTAATTTATAAAACACTAATATATGCCTTTAATATGCCATTCTCTTGATTTCTTAGTCATTTATACGCTTTTCAAATGTAGTTCTGTTATCATTGAATCGCATACCTAACTCTCGGCTAGCATGAATATTTTGTTAACCGGTTAATTTTCATTTTAAAGTGAGTTTATCTTGCTCCTCATAATATTATTTTGTCTATTTAACAAACGTCAGTATGATTTACGTTCCAAGTAATACATTTTTTTAATGATAATACACGGAAAAAAAAAATTAGCTGCTGTTACTAAATTTTAGTTGTAGTAGCAAATATCCTTTCAAACTATAGGGACAGCTAAGTTTTTTGTTAGCGTAGCAAATTGTTTTTAGCTGAACGAATTTAGCTGTTGCAGCTAACAATCTTAACAATTAGCAATAGCAGGTAAATATTTTATCCTAAAGTAGTTAAAATATTTTGCTCTGATAGCTAATTGAAACATTCGAATTTGTTTTGTTTATATAGATAACAAATTTAGTAAAGTAATTTGTAATAACTGCAACTTGAGTGTGATTCTCCTTGCAAAATTGTATTTTGAATAGTAGCTAAGCAGTCTTCGTCGTAGTCAACAAAACTTTGCCAGTGTTTCGAAGATATTTGATGCAGCAGCTAAGACATAGGCAGCAAAACAGATTTAGTTGCCACAACTAAACCATTTTTTTCCGTGTAGATTTAAAATTTGAATAAAAATAAAAGAGTTTAATATTGTGAGTTTGGTTTTGAAACTAAAGTTAACTAAAATTTTCAAAACTTTACACAGTTTTGAAAAATACCCATCTTATTTTAAATCAGTCGTAATCAAATTCATAGTTAAGCAAAGCCACAGTCAAATCCTAGTCGTAACATGGTAAAATTGATGGAGAATTTACTGAAGAAACAAGTAACATTATTAGAAGAAGAAGAAAAACCCGGCTGCAAAATGTTGTACCCATGTCACTTCCACGATTCAAACGACACCTTATAATATGTATGTCGAAATCCATCAAGTTACGTGACTTTAAGTTAAGTTACGTTAAGTGACTATGCCAAAGAAACCTCATTCATACACATATAATTATATACATACATACATTCATACACACATAAACCTCCTTCTTATGTTCGATTACGTGATAAGGACTTTTGAAAACAACACCAAAATATTATAGATTTCCCATAAGATTCGAATTTTATTCGACGTCGATCCTTGGTTATGACATTGATAACAACCTATGTCCATACAACATAACATTGCAGACCCGAATTAAGTTGGGTCTACAATAGAGACTCGGTATATTTTATCATTAAGCCATTATGCACAAAACTGCAATAAAATATTCTCATTCTAATTCTTAAATTTCTCAGGTAAGCTCATCCTATAAGTCATGGTAATTTATTCTTACCACCGCATTGTCCTAAGCAAACAACAAACAAACAAGTTCCCATCACGATAGAATTTAATTTAAACCCAATCCATTGACACTCTTAATCGGATCAAATATTTAAACTTGCTTCAAATGTAATTAATCAAAATTTGATTACTAGCTGCCGAAATGGTAATACGTACTTGCTTAAGTAAGTATGCTTTACACTTTTAGTGTGTAATTTACTGCTTCTCGTTTTTTAACCCCCGACGCAAAAATGTCGGGTTGTTATAAGTTTGACGTGTCTCTGTGTGTGTGTGTGGGTGTCTGTGGCATCGTAGCTCCCGAATGAACCGATTTTGATTTTGTTTTTTTTGTTTGAAAGGTGCATTACGGGAGTGTTCTTAATTAAGTTTGATGAAAATCGGTGTTGAGGTTTTTTAAATTGTTAATTAATTTGTATTAAGTGTGGCTTAGGTTGGTATTTTTTTGGAAAAACTTATCTACCACTAAATTTTATACTTAATTCGCACAATTAGAAAATGCAAAATAAAATAAATCATCTATATTTAGACTAGAGCCATCTAAATCATAATATGATAACCGATAATGCGAAAACCTCTAATAGTTTCTACTGTTTGGGAATTGAATTTTATAATAGAATCCCTGACACTATTAAAAATTGTACTAAAATTGACATACTGAAGTTTATAAAAATACAATTAATGGACAAGAGTTACTATAAATTAGCAGATGCTATTGCTGACAAAAAAATATTTATGAATATCTAAATATTTAACCTATTTAATTTAATTTGACGATGCTATTGCAGATCCCTATTTTTATAATTCTCATAATTTATTATAATTAATGATAATAATAATTAAGTAATGTATATATAAATATAAGCATAGATTTGGAATTTGATTATAAATATATTGTACAAACTGACGATTCTAAGTGCATATAATTATGTCTAAGGAATAAATGAATTTTGAATTTGAATTTGAATATTTTAAAGTAAGGACAAAGATATAATATAGTTTATTTTGCAACATACATTTAATAATGAATACTTACTTTAAGAAATACATATTATAACTAATCAGTAACGTGTTCCAAAAAAGACTCCACCTCAGCATAATGCTGTTAATCCAACATGGCTGATCTACTCGCAGAACCTCACAATTGAATTAGGCATAGCTTAATTTTTTGGGTTTTTAATAACTAATAACACAAAATGGCATGTTTATACTGCTTCGTAGCTTAAACCCAAAATATCTTAAAGTGGAAGCATTTTTCTTTAACTAAAAAACGCTAGACTGAACATCGTATAGTTTACCGCTAGAATACCTTGTAAAAGATGTCCTTTAAAAATAATTGGAAACTGTGTTTTTTGTTGGTCCAAACGAAAATACGCGTTTTTTTCATGTTTCTCCTTAATGGGCTAGAGAATGACACAATAGTTTTAATACCGAAAAAAGTTAACCTCTTAATAATAAACGTTGCAAGCCTATAAAGTTAATATTATACTCGTTTGTAGTATAGTTATACAGTGCTGTGTGTTTTTTGATAGAGTTCAAAAATATGAAAGACAGAAAAATACAAAACCCTGTTAAAATATTTCGAGGCTTTACATCGTTTATTGCTAAGGGGGTGTGTTAGGGATTTTTATGTGCGTAAAACCGCAAGACATAGCAACTTTTTTAAAGCGGTTTCTCCAGCCTCAGTTCCAAGTGTGCGACGAGCCTTATCCTGTCAATAAGCAAGCCATTCATCATTAGTTTTGATACATTCAATTTCTGTAATAATTTACTAAACACAATTTGAGCAAGATAAATAGATTGACGCCTGTCTGACTTTAAATTGCTAACAGATTAAGTGTTGAAATATGACTTAGTATTTTCAGTATTAAATAAAATTAATGCAATTTATCTTCACTGCTTTTATGTGAATTCGTGGCGGATGAATTAGTATTGCTTTGTAATGTACCTATGAATGTTGTTAGTGGCATTCTGAAGTTTGTTATATCAACATTGTTACCTGAGTGAAAGTAATTTTAGTTCAGTAAGCATAAAAAAACGGTAGGTATAGAGAAGAACGAAGCGATGTAGCCTAGTTGGAGAAGGCCGCTTCTCAAGCCAGAGGAAGCGGGTTCAAACCCAGCCGACGGCACGCACCAATTTGTTAGTTGTGTGAGCATATGTGTGTATTGTATGTCATCTGCTACATGACGGCTGCCCGGTGTATGGCGACAGGTTCGCAATGTATGTATGTATGTACGAGTATGTATGTAATTATGAGGTTTCTTTGGCACGGCTAAACAGCTTGATGGATTTCGACATGTGAGGTGTTATTTGAATCGTCTTGATAGTGGAAGTGACAAAGGGTACAAAACGAGTACCTATTATGCAAACTGTTTTTTTTTTTGTTTTTCTTTTATTAATGTTGCTTGTTATTTAAACAAAATAAATAATGTTTCACACTCCTAAAGGATTATCTGTGTCGTGATGCCATAGAACACACACAAAGACATGGACAACTAACACACACACCCAGAACAGATGTTTAAATTCATCATTCAAAAATCTACCTGACCAGGAGTCGAACCCGGGACCTTCTGCTTATAAAGCAGTCAAATTCCAACTAGGCTAAGTCGGTCGTCAAAATCATCGACGAGTATAAGCACCCAAAACGTACCAAAATAAGTTTAAAACCTGTTAAATGCTCAAAAACAAGGCGGACCCATGGAACAGTTCGTGTGAGGCTAAACGGGATTGTCCCGTATTTTCCGGCCGAACAGATTCAGTTTCCGACGCGACCCACCCCGTGTTTAGAGAGAAAATAAAATGAACTAAGTTTTGGGAACAACCCTTTTTAGACAGCGTTTACTGCGTTTATAGCTTACTGTGCTTTTTTCCTTTTTTTGTTTTCAAAGGAAAGAGGCGTGGTTTATCACACTAATAGGTACTTCGATTAAATATTAAATAAGGGAGAAACGATAAGAGAACCTAAAAATGGACCATTTAAATTAGGTTCTACACATAATTCACTGCATTCGAAAACAAATGCAGCCAGTAGCAACAGTAGTAATTATTGTTGTCTCGTTCTTGCTGTAGTCTCTTGCACGTCTCTCTATCTTTGTTATTTATTGATACACATAACATAATACTTTAAACGGAGCTGTGTAGTGTCAATTTGCTTGTAGTTAGATAGATTGGGTCCACGCGCTGTGTACTAGAAATTAGACTCGTGCCGCTTCTTCCTTGTAAAATTGCGATGCATTAATATGATACATTGCACATACATTATACATTGACTGCCTCGGTGGCTCACTTGGCAGTGAACCTGCCTTCTGAACTTGGGGGTGTGGGTTCGATTCCCACCTAGGGCAAACATTTACGTGATGAATATTTGTCTTTGTTCTATGTCTGGGTGTATCTAATTAAGTATGTATTTAGAAATATCTAAGTATGTTTATCAGTCTCTGGCAGCCATAGTACAAGCTTTGCTTAGTTTGGGGTCAGGAGACCGTGTATGGAAGTGTCCCGAATTTATTTTATTTTATTTTATTAATGCAAAAGTTTGGATGGATGTGTTAATGGATGGATGTTTGTTACTCAATCACACCACATTTCATCCAGATCAATGCAACTGTTTTGGCGTGATTGAGTAAAACAGTTGCATTGATCTGGATGAAATGTGGCACAAAAATAGATTGTTGCCTGGAATAGCACATACATACTTTAAAACTTTTTTAGGATACTTTTTTGTGAAATTTATGGGTGCTGCTATTAGTTTACTAAATAGCGGCCAAACGCAAGCCGGACTTAAAAAAATTCACAACAATGTTAAACAGTAGAGACATGAATACCTACTAATAATCATATTGGACCCTTGTTGTGACACCAAGCAGAAGAACCAACAACAGTCTAAAATATAATTTAAGGGCTTCGAAAGCCTTACGACATCCTGAAAGTTGGTTTTCTACTACAATCTACTAATTATTCAAATTCTTATAGGTCAATAGTTTTTTGTAGCGCTAGTCCCCAAACTAATAATAATAAAAACTAAATCTTGAGGACAAGCTCTTCTAGTTATGACTACCAACAGTACACTACAGTGAGTTACGTCATGCTTTCATACTAAAAAAAAAACTTTTTTTTTTGAAAATGTAACTCGTACATAACTCGATTACCAAAAGGATGAAGTTCTAATTCGTGTATTTATTCTTGTTTATACCCGTGTCACATTTTCGTAATTAATTGCATTAGCCGGATATCCGGGTCAAAACCATCCCTTTTAATTGTCGTTGAGTTGCCCTAATCCGTATATTGAAGCAAGGTTCCGTTTTATTTAGATTTGAAAGAACAATACAATCACAAAAACTTTTTGCCAAAATTATATTATGACATACAAAGCTAGGTACATATAGACTACTACTATATGTGTACTAGCTAGACGTAATATATTATGTATTTCGTACTAGACTTGACATCTCAAACTGTCATAGTAGTACACCGCGAGGGTGCTAGCAAGCACACTCTCACTAATACGTAGTGAGGCACTTAAAAAGGTTAAATATTGCGGCATACAAAAAAGGAAAAATAAATAAAAGACGGAATCACTTTTCACAAGTAAATTTTCGTTTTTAAAAATACTCGCTGTCTCGTGCTCCTGCATGCTCCTGTATGAATGCTAGCCGTTCGACAAAATGTGTAAGGTAATAGATAAATCTTATTTTTCGGGGGGCAAACCGTCGCAAGGTACCCGGCTACCATGAGTTGCAACCATTATGTCGCCTTGTACCTACAGCACTGAAACCGTGAGCTGGAGACCTTGCGATCTGTCGCATTCTTCAACCGATCCTCGTGAAATTTTGTGAGCAGGTTCCATAAATTATACAGTTTTTTTTTATCGCGTCAGTTCATAGTTTTTTTTTCAGAATTGCGGTAACATTTTGTTCATTTTGACAAATCAAATTTCATTTGATTTTATTTAAGTTTATTTAATTTATTTAATTTTATTTGTTTTTATTGAACTTACTCACAAAATTTCAAGAAAACCAGTTAAGAAATACGAGTACGACCTGGGGGCGTACCATAAACTTTTACAAAAAAATCATTGCGCAGGAACGTTTTGTTACATTCCTTAATAAGTATTGTTTTGTATCATACCACAAGCATTGAAAACAATAATGTTTTAAAACGTTTTTACTCCTGCTACAGTGATGTGAAAGAATGTACGATACAAGTGCATATAAACAGTCTGTGGTACTTATGCGTATTTGGAGTATGGTGTTGCCAGATGTACGATGTCAATCGTAATTATACGATTTTTGCCATGTAAAAACCGTACAATCGGGGTCGTACAATGGTACGACCGCATAGCGAAATCGTGCCTACAATATCCTATCGATACAGTGAAATCACACTTACGGTTTTTACAAGTTGCAAGTAAAAACACTATGATTTCTTATTATTTTCTTCCCTAAGAATTTTTATTTTCCTCACCCGCGTACAATCGCTCCTAAGAAACATCTGGCGACATTTGGTTGTGTGAACAATGTCAAAAACGTATTTTTTTTTGTTTCGTCCCATAGGGCAGGCTAGAGGCAACATAGCCATACCACCATAGTCTTCCGTATGTTTGTCATAACATTTTTCATTAAATCTCTGATGAAGATGATGATAAATGAGATAAATCTCGCTCCTCTTTCCCTCTTTCAGTAAAGGCAAGTTTTCGTTTTAGAAAATAATACAAAATCATGACACCATCTTTTCGGTTCCCCTCAAAAACGTAAATTAAATCTACCTATGATCATGAAGGTAAATTAAAATTCAATTGCTGTATCCAATTAAAGTTTGTGAAAATTATTTTGGTGATATCTAGAATTTAATGCTTAGAATAATTTGTCACAGCGGCCGCAGAGTCTCAGCGAAGCAGTTCGATATCATGTGAGACTTTTTAAAAACCCACAGTGAAATCGCTGCGGGCTGTGTAATAGGAGTCTGCAGGCGAAGGCTCACTCTAAGAAGAAGCAAGTGCATCAAAAGGAGCTGACTTAGCCAACAAAAAATCTATGTGAAAATGGGTTGAAATTTATTCTGGAGCCCGTCCGAAGGCGTCCTTCGTAGTACGGAGCTTCTATTATCTGCTTCGAGAAACTTAAAAGTTTCCAAATCATCGGCCATCTTGCTAAATATTACAAATAAAACCTCAGAAACACAGCAAAAACTCACTTATAAATAGAAAAAGTTACACGGAGAGCAACTTTTTAACAATCGTTGTAATTTGTATCATTCCTGCTATTTTGACAGCTCGGCAGGAATACTGTAGAGGTCATGGTACGGTTTTCAAACGAATGTTCCTTGGATTGAATGAACGAAATCGAGTGACGTCATCAAAACTGCTAAGCGATATCAAAACTTAACAGGAATACTTTTAGGGTGGTCATGGTACGAAATTACGAAGTAAGGCTTAATTAATGATGTTTTAAGAGGTTATAGTAAGCCCCCTGTAGACGAAGAAAAAGATGCAGACAGAGATCCAGACAGAATTTTGTCGAACCCAGACACACGAAAGCATTTTGTCGAAGCTGAAGCATGGACAGCTAACGCTGCCTCGGTCGATTAGCTAAATAGTCATCTTATAACGATTTTCAAATGTTCACCCATACATTCTTTATTATTAAATGAAAGAAAGAAAGCAAAAACGCCCGTTAAAGGTTCATAAATCTGCCTGAAAACTTGCCTATCTTGTCTTTTGCAAGCCCATAAACTTCACAAAATTTGTTGCAAGTCACAATTTACTGCTGAGAATCCTTGCCAGTATAACTTAAAGGCTTGCACCAGAAGTTTTGAATCCAGAGCAGGATTACAAAGAGATTTAAACGGAACAGCTGTTGCGAATGATAAATTCAAACTGGTTTACAAGCAAAATCCGGCGTAGAAGTATGAAGGAGAGGTTTAAGGGTGCGTATCTACTGGAAAAGTGCAAGGAAAATTAACAATGCGCTCAGAAATCAATCAAACAATTAGAAATACGAATTTATTTTCAGCTTTAATAGTCACACGTCACAGTACAATTATACAATAATGTCATAACGGTACTTCCATAATTATATTTATTATGTCAAATAACAAATAAGTAATAAATGTAACAAAATAAATTTTACACATACTTAATAGTACCTAATGTAACTACGAGTATCATTAAAAAAAAAACTTTATTGCCCGACTGCGCAAAAAAGAAGAGTTATGCTTTTCGAGTGTATGTATGTCTGTAAGTATCTGGGTAAGTATGTATGTATGAGGTTTCTTTGGCACGCCCTACAGCCTAAACAGCTTGATGGATTTCGACATGTGAAGTGTCATTTGAATCGTCTTGATAGTGGAAGTGTACGACATAAGGTACGACATTTTGCAGCCGGGTTTTTTTGTTTCTCGTTTAATAATGTTACTAGTTTTAAAATAAGATTCAAATCATAAAACAGATTATCTAGTAACTATTACCAAGCTCTGAGCTTGGCTTTAAAGCACGCGTTAGAATAGGTTACGCTACCATTCCGGTACCTCCGGAATGGTAGCCAGTATGCGGTTATAGTTAGCCAATAGAATAACTTCATTGGTAGATATATTCCTCCCGCGCACCGCTCATCTCCAGTGGAACCACATTCCACAGCCTAAAAGAGACTTTTTAATCATGCTTCCCTTATAATCCGGGAAGGCGTAATGACAATTAAAACGTGTCCGGGCCGGCCCGGCAATCGACCCGTGGTCCGGGATTGCTCCAGAACGCCAGCCGGACAGTTTGTTGACAGGCGTTTTTGCAGATTTTGCTAAACTAGCTACGTTCAGCAATTTTACACGAATGTTTGTTGCTTTTCAGCGGTTTTTGGTGGTTAAAAAGTATGTATTTGTGTTGTGTTGGGTCTTAAAAATGCCAAAGTTGCGACGATGACTTATTAGCTTCAATTCGAAATTGCAACCTTTTGAAATAAACGAAATAAGGCAATGGAGAGAGTCCGTCGTGACGTAAAATTAACTGTGCCTTCGAAACCCATAACATACAAAAACCATGTGTGAAATCAAAATTCTTTCAGGGGTACCGGAGTTGAAACGTGATATACAGATTGACAAACCTCATATTTTCAGACAATAGAAAAAAAAACACGATATACCTCCTTACGCGCAATTACAAAGTTAAAAATAAGTAACTAAAACTATTTTCTATTACTGTTCTAGTTTAACAAGACGGAATATTGGACAAGTAATGAATTGTTTGAGCTAAATAAACCTATAATTAGTCTGTATTTTTATGACAGACTCGGACAGGCGCTAGATGGAGATAAAGATCTAATAGGGGTTCTTAGTTGTTTCACGAAACCCTAAAATAGGCGAAGAAAATAATAAAATTAAGACATACATAGTGTTGAAGCCCGGTATTTCAATAAAATATAATAGCAACAATTAGCGACAGTGTTGTAGGTATTTCGTGAAAGTAGTTTGTTCCTTCATAATTTGGCTGTTAGCAAAATGAGGGTAGATAGCGCACGACCTCACGCCATTATTGTGCTCCGTCCGTCAGGCTCAGCTGTACCCCGCTATTGTGAACATCAACTACTTGCATAAAATTCAAAGTCTTAATTTCATCGCGTTTCAAAATCAAACTTAAGAGGGCCGCGACGCTCTGAAATTTCTATACAAACGCGCTACTCAAATTTCTTGAAAACGATTTGTCAGATTATGATGAAATTTAGCATGTACTATTAAATTAACAATATCTCCGCCCCTATGTTCTTGTTTTTTTTTTAAAACGTTCTCAAGCGAAAATAGAACTATGAAAAATATCCGCATTTTAAAGGGTCACTTTTGATTGATTTATTCAATTATTGGTAGATAAAGCTAATCAAAAATTCCATTACATAAAGAGGTTGTCTACATCATTAGCTGATAGATGAATACATAATACAAGGGAAATTCTTAGTTATTTAAGAATGTTTAGAGAAGTGCAAAAGTCATAAAAAAAAATGAAATTGCACTTTGTCACTCTGTACGTAACTTTAGAGGCTCGTCAGTATCATTACTCGCTCTCTTCGCTCGTCTTCTTCTTCTAGACGAAATGGCCATAGAATACCTTAAGCCAATGCGAAGTTAGTCTAAAGTGAAATAGATCTATTGGTATATAAACATTTTAAGTACTATGAATCATCAAAAAGGTGGATGACGGTGTCGAGGTGCAGGCGAGATCTACCACTCGAAATCTAAGTCATTTTTTTTCTTAATTTCAAATACATACGTTTAAACCTTCAGGCGGGTTCTTAAGCCTATAATCACCTGAAACGATTTCTTTAGAAAAAAGATTTTAGACGTCTCCGGTGGATTTGAATTGAACGCAAGAGGGTTAAAATGGTAATTCTGCATAAAATTAAAGGTAATGGATATGTATATCTAAGCTAATATGGTTTAGTAAGCGTTCTACTTCTTCCTAGTTTCTTGTTGCTGACATGGTCTATAGGAATTACTGCTTTAGGTTATGAGAGCCGTGGTTTTCCTCGTGCGAACGAGTTACCTGCGTTTCTCCCATAAATCTACCTTTAACATTGCATCGTTCTCCCTTTCCAACAAAACTCATCAAAAGTCACATTTTCATCATAAAAAAAGCAAAGCAAAACCAATTTGCTCAATTTTTTGACTGAATGCGTTTTCGATAAAAAGGGTTTAAACCGACGACGTTTTTGGTTCAAATACTTTTTACTAAAGGGAATGGTCGCGAGGAAAACTTTGTTTGGATCCGAAACAAACGAATGCCAGAAAAGACCCTTTTTCCTGCTCTTTTTAATTTGACGAAGCGTTTGTTACGGGATTCCAGATTTTTTATGTTTGTTGAAGGTAGTTTGTAGTTGAAACCAATAGCCTTATTAGCAGTGCTGGATTTGTCATTATGCCGGGCCTAAGGCAGTTGTCCGACCGCCAGCGATGAGCGAGTTGCGAGTCAAGAATGTATGTAAATCACTCTCAACAAACAACTCACTCATCAAACAAACACTCAGACTGCCTTAAGATGGCAGCTTCCATTGGGCGGCATGGTATTTGGGGTGATTTTACAACGCAGAGCGATTCCGAACAATTTTCTGAAGATTATTTTCATTGATATATTTATTATACTACGAACTAGATTTCATAATCTCAACAACAAACTTTCGTCCACTCCAGTGCACTGAAAACCTTGCACCTTGCATTACAATACAATACAATACAATACATCTTTATTGCACACCAAAAATACAAAGTAAAACAAACATAAAGAGAATATTAAAAATAAAATATCATTCGGCAGTACAAGGGCGGCCTTATCGCCTAAAGCGATTTCTTCCAGGCAACCTTTGGATGGACAGGACAAAACGAAATATGACAAACGGTCGGTGGCATACATAAATACTAAATAATATATAAGTATAAATAATATCATAAATAAGCATAAATAATAGTAAACAAATAAAACATATCATATCTACACAAATACCTTTAAACACATAATATATAAATTAATATATAAATTAATATAATATATATTGCAGCGGTGCCCCACCGCTGCAATTGCGGTGATAATGTAGACCGCCTCGGCCACCACGGCTTATCCTGTCTAAAGAGTGCTGGGCGTATACCGCGGCACGCCAGCCTGAATGACGTCATCCGCCGGGCTTTCGTCAGTGCCGGCGTCCCGTCAGTCTTAGAACCCAATGGACTGATGCGTGACGACGGCAAAAGACCCGACGGGATGACTCTTATACCTTGGAAGGTGGGTCAGCCATTGGTGTGGGATGCAACATGCGTAGACACAATGGCGCCGTCTCACCTTCCAGGAACATCGGTTCAGGCCGGCGCTGCCGCCGCTCAAGCCGAAAACCTCAAGCGGCGCAAGTATGCACATCTTGACCGGGTGTACATGTTTGCTCCGTTTGGGGTAGAGACGATGGGTCCGTGGGGGCCGGCCGCTTTGGGGCTTTTTCGTGACCTGGCCAGGCGATTGGTGGAAGCGTCGGGTGTCCAGAATGCTGGCTTTTACTTTGCACAGAAGCTGAGCATTGCCATTCAACGTGGCAATGCCGCCAGCATTCTGGGGACCTTTCCTTCCACTAATGGTCTTTTAGTTTAAATTTTTGTGATTTATTTAGTTATTTTAATTTCTAGTTTTTAGTTAATAGTTTAAGTTTTCTTTAATTTTCTGTTTTTATTTTAAGTTGTGTACAAATAAATCATATAATATATAAATTATACACAAATATAAATAATAAATATATACATATGTATGTACCAATTAACAAAGAGAAAGATAATGTTTAAAAATAAGATTTTTGAAAATGGGCAAAGATTCAGCCTGTCTGATGGCAACAGGCAACTCATTCCACAGCCGGACAGCTTGCACAGTGAAACCCTTACTGTATGCTAAATTGATGTGAGAGCAGGTATGGAGTTGTAACTTACGGGCACGCGAGGTTCTGAGTGAACCGGAGTGACCTTGAGCAAATTCAAAACGCTCCCTAAGCTAGTGTGGAGTAGAGGGAACAAACCAAATTTTAAAAAGAAAGGAAAGGATGTGAGTTTTACGGCGAAGTCGGATAGGTAACCATTTGAGCTTTTGGCGGAATTCAGAAACATGATCATATTTCCTTAAACCGCAAATGAAACGAATGCAGTAATTTTGAAGACGTTCAAGTTTGTCAAGTTGCTCTTCGGTTAAATCCAGGTAGCAGGCGTCGGCGTAGTCCAATATCGGGAGGAGCAGAGATTTTACTAGCGCAGTTTTGGTAGTGATAGGAAGAAAATTCCGCAGTCTCCTAAGTGAAGCTGCTGTACCAAAGATTTTACGACTGACTTCCGCTAATTGTGAGCTCCAAGAAAATTGTTTATCTATTATTATTCCAAGATTTTTAACCGTTTCACTAATAGGAATGGGGATTCCATCAAAGATCACTTGAGGTAAATTGAACCAGTCGATTTTAGAGATCATACGTGAACTCCCAATAATAATTGTCTTCGTTTTGCCAGGATTTACCGAAAGACCGTATGATCTGCTCCAGTCACTTATCCGTCTTAAATCAGCGTTAGTAGACTCAATCGCCTCAGGCAGTTGCCCTAAAGGGGCTTGGGTATAAATTTGTAAATCGTCCGCATAGAGGTGATAGGAAGAAGTCAGCTGTGTAGAGATTGAATTTATAAAGATTGCAAAGAGAAGAGGAGATAAAACGGCATTAGTGTAGTCCTGACTCGCGTGCAGTGCAGTTGTGTACGGAGCGGCGCTAAAAAAGTAGGATTTTACAGGAATCAAACCTGTGGTCGGCTGAGGGTGGGCAAGCCCATTAAGCTGCGTAACATTTTTTGTTTGAATCAGCTTCTCTAGTACGTAGTACATTTATCTCTGAGGCGATTTCCGATTTCAGAACTCGCTTTCTTTGGTAAGCTGTTAAAGTGCGCAAATATAAACATCAAACAACACTAAATTTGTGGATAGATAGAGTTTTCGCACCTACTAAACTTTTCTAATAAATATTAAATATCTTTTGGCAAGTACCAATTTTCATTTCTAAGAAACTTCGGGGTAGGAAGGAGGCGCGGCATAAATAAAGTGGCATATTATTATACTTATGAAAAGTATAACACGGCTTTGCTTATTGGGCGTTAAGGTTTCTAGTAGACAGATCTGAGGGATTATAGCATTAGGTTATGAGCGGAATCATTGATCTCTAACACCACACGTGACACTCTCTTGACCTTTTAAACTAAAGATACAGTCATCCAGTGAAAATGGAAATCGTTATACTTATGTTGTTTTTAACCGGCGATGCAAAAACGACGGGGTGTTATAAGTTTGACGTGCTCTAAAATAAAATTACAGTTCGTTCACAGTTATTTTACCTGTGACAAAATGTCATTTTCTCACTTTGTCTGTAAACCTACTCATTGATGCCATATGTTCTACATACATTTATCTGCTGTAAGTTGCTGTGGAGTTAGGTATCCTGTGGACTACTTCATGCTGAAGCATCAGCTCAAAGTTGTCATGTCTTGTATAAACTGACCAAATAACGTCTAATTTCAAATCAAAGGACCTGTGAAAGTTGCTAAGACCCTTTTGTCAAGAAGAAATGGTTGAAATTGATGATCTTAAAAGGTCTGAACAGACCTTTATAAAGTACAAGATAAAAGCTTTCAAATAAAAAAATTACATCCAAATTGCACAGATACACAAATATACAGGCACGCATAACAGATACACATGTCAAATTTATAACGGGGTTAAAAAGATTATCGATTCTGATTATTTGCAGTTAATTAATTAATTTTCCGATGCTAGGTAGAGCATGTTCCTTGAGAACCCTACGCGGCTTGAAAGGAATCAAAATAGTTTTTTTAGGGTTCCGTACTCAAAGAGTAAATCGGGACCTTATTACTTAGCCTCCACTGCCTGTCTGTCTGTCACCATGCTGTATTCCATGAGCCGTGATTGTTAGACAGTTGAAATTTTCACAGATGATACTCGTATTATTATAATTTTAAGAGATGGTGATCTGTTGCCGCTATAACAACCAATACTAAACAATATAATAAAATTAATATTTGAGAGGGCTCCCATACAACAAACGTGTTTTTTTTTTGCCGTTTTTAATGGTAAGGAACCCTTCGTACGCGAGTCTGACTCACCTTGGCCGGTTTTCCAGTTACTGATATACTGGTGCAGTAAAAATTTATTTCTTATTTTTCAGACATAACCAGTTATGAAACTTGGCAAGCTAGTTAAAGATACTCAATAATTTGTTTACGTAAAACTTCTTCCGTTCAACTCAATTGTACTTTCAAATAAGTAATTTAAAGAAGTTCTTATCGCTATCTTTGTTAAGAATCACCTGTGTTGCTACATTTGGCGCAGAACTTGGCAAAGTAGTTATTTGTTTACTCGAAAGTTTTTCCGCTCAGCGAAATACTTGGCAAACGTAGTCAGCTGGGTAGAAAATGAAACAAAGCGAAATTTAGAGAGATGCTCTATTATTTGCTTCTAACTTACAAGTTACAATGTAGCAACTTACTATTATTAGTACGGGTAGCTGATCATCTGTGCACACGTAAAGGGCAAGAAGCAACGCGGTAGATCCTCGACGGCCAGATCAGCTCAAACAAAGCAGCTCGTCCAGGAGGCCTACCATGACAACTTATTGCCATGAATGCCAGCGTCTTAACAAAAATTTACGTTTTGTTTTTGACGCTGCGCAATCATGAACCTTAATGCGCGGCGATACGATTCGCGGTCGAGCAGTGTCGACATCAAAACGTAACCATCATGGCAATAAAGTGTCATAGTAGGCCCCTAGGTTTGAGAAAGTGGTACGAATGGCTACAGACCGGACAAGACTGACTGACAAATTGCTGGGTGAAGGAAAATGGTGGTCGCAATTTTTGGCCCTGAAGGATTGACCACAAAGAGATACCACCACAGGTACATTGCTGAGAGTATCCCAATTGCCAAACTAAAATTGTTGCTTGTTATTTATTTCTGTTTTTTTTTTTTTTTTTTTTGGTTTTGGCAATAAATATATACTTTTTCATTTATTTATTTATTTTATATACGGGTTTAATCAAAATAAATGCATTCTTCTATTTATAAAATCGAAACATTATGAAGTATGTATGTCCATCCAAAGGTTGTCTGCAAGAGATCGCTCTTAAGCGATAAGACCGCCCACTGCGCCTATACTTTTGAGTGTTTAGTTTATATTTATTTTGTATTTGGTGTCAATAAACAGTTTTTATATTTTACTGTATTGTATTGTCCGTTTGTGTGTAGGCCGTAATCTCCGAAACTACTTAACCAATTAAGAGGGCCGCGACGTACTGAAATTTTCATACAAACGCACTACTGAAATTTCTTGAAAACCGTTTGTCAGATTATGATGAAATTTAGCATGTACAATTAAATTAACAATATCTTCGCCCCTATGTTCTTGGTTTTTTTTTTAAAACGTTCTCAAGCGAAAATAGAGCTATGAAAAATATCCGCATTTTAAGGGGTCACTTTTGACTGATTTATTTAATAGGTAGACAAAGCAAATCAAAAATTTCATTACATAGGGAGGTTGTCTACATCATTAGCTGCTAAATGAATCAATAATACAAGGGAAATTCTTAGTTACTTAAGAATGATTATGGTAGTGCAAAAGTCATTAAAAAAAATTAAATTGCACTTTGTCACTCTGTAGATAAGTTTAGAGGCTCGTCAGGTATCATTACTCGCTCTCTTCACTCGTCTTCTTCTTCTTGACGAAATGGCGATAGAATACCTTAAGCCAATGCGAAGTTAGTCTAGGTCGCCTAGGTCGAAATTAGTTAGGTCGCCGGACTCTTAATATGGAATTGTTTCACTACTTGAAAGTGCTTTTCCGGAGCATCATTCACATTTTATTTCATAAAATCGAAAGTAACTTGGTCTATTTGTCTGTTTGTAGACTTTTCACGAGTAAACGGCTTCAAGAAATTTGATAATTTGTTACAGTATTTATAACGAGGAATGGTTTAGGATACTATTTTCTGAGTAAACGCGAATGAAATCGCGGGTAACACCTAGTAGGCTATGAAACGGACTATGAAACAGAAGAGATAGTTGTGCATACCCACTAATATTTAAAAGATGTAATGTTTGTTTGTACTGTTTGTACCTAGGGGTACTCTCCGAAAGTATAAACTGATCTCAAAAATTCTTTCTCGGATAGAAAGTTACATAATCACTGATTACCACAGATCATGTAACATGAGCAAACGACCGGTAAATTAGCCAGTATTTTACCGCGACATGTAGTTGAATATTAAGTATTAGTCAAGATATAATTGCGGTGTAGTATGGAATTGATTCCAAAAATTTTGCATATTAGGCAAACTGCAACTTTATTCACGATTATTTTAAACATAAACCTAAGTAACATAAACATTTATAAAAAGAAGGACGTATAATAAATAGAGCTCAAGTCAGTTTCCGCGGATACAGTATTCAAGATGACTGAGTTATACTGCGACGTCATAACGAAGCTTAGGTAATTAGTAAAGCAGACATAATGCATTTCAGGGCTTTTGCTACGAAGACGTAATGCGATATAGGTATTTTACAAATCAGATATCATGCGTTTCCGGTAATAAGCGACTTTGACGTTTTGTTCTTTAGATGAGTTGATTCTTGAAGGAATTAAATTTAGATTGAAGTGTTGTTTCCAAAAACTGTTGTAGCGCACATTGCGTAACTTGACTAGGTGTTCGTATATAGCCGATCAGCGATGTTAAGCAACAAACGATACGGTCGGTCATAGGATGGGTGACCGCGGGTGGCATTTACAAATGAGCGCTACCGTGGCTCGGATGACACGTTAAATTGTAGGCCCGGTTGTATGTTCTATGACAACAATAGTCAATCCATGTCAGAAACATCCATCTAGAAACTCTGACATCAGAGCTAGCCACTAACCTATACGAACTTGCTTGCTATTTTTTATCCAAAAACTAAATGAAATGAGCAGATAACGCTACAACGCTTCCCAAAACAATTCCCTATGCCGGGTACATATTAAAAATAATGGCGAATAGTTACTACGTAAAGTTCTCAAAATCAAGCCTATATTAACATCCTCTATCTTTTCACAAACAGACCTATTTAGTCAAGAACAGCGTAATAAAATTCTATCGGAATGCGTAACGAGAACGGTCCCAAAAATATCCAGTATCCTAAGTCGTGGAATATCAAAAAACAATGGAAATGGATGGATAGAATGTGTCAGTCAGATAAGATGTTGTCACTAGTATGAGCAAGTTAATTGAACTTTGGCTAACCTTAAAAAATAATAAAATCTCTATCACAATTCATGACAGTTTTCGTTACATTTTGTAACATTTTCAATGTCTGCAGCATTTGTAGAAAAATAATGCAATTGAAACTAATTATTAAATGGAATATATTGCAGAACGAAGAGTGCTATCGTGGTTTTTCCTTTTTTTTATTTAGGTAAGTACTAGTAGGTCTCAAACTAAATTCAATCAGTTTCAGGAAAATGCCTCTGAAATGCTACGAGTATAAGTGTAATACTGCCAGTCTTGTTTCGATTTTAACGGACTATCGAGCAACGAATACTACTAACTATTCCGTGCCACTATTTTGCCCCTTCCATCTATGTGTAATATTCCGTGCCACGCCTCCACACTTGGGCCTTTGATTGTTATGAGTATGGGACCCCAGGAGGGCATTTTGTATTTATATTGGTGGTTAAGTCGCCGATATTTGTAGGTATCGCCCGATGTTACCGCCTGGGTAGGGTAATATTATTATGTGAACAGGGTTTATTGGAGCTACTGGGTATAACAGTATGTTTGCATGTGTTATTTGTTTAGATTTTGAGTGTTTACGGTAGACTCCAAACATAGAAAAAATGCCTCTCTGTTTCTTGCCTTTTCTTCCGAGTAGTGGCTCTTTTTTGCAACCAAGACTGTAGAGTCATTTTTATAACATTGAAGTTCATAAGTGTATCTTCGATATCTAATTAAATAAAGACATTTTTTCTCTGATAACAATGTTACAATCCAGAATTTTAAAAAATCTTAAGTTTCAAAATTGTTAGAAAACATAATTATTTAAAGAAATTATAGTTCTTCAGTTTTATTTTTATCTTATCTTTGAAATCATGACCTGTATGCACTAAGCATAGAAAGTTACGCTATGCACTCGTATAGTAAGTGATTTTAGGGTTCGTGTTGTGAAACATAGGTACTACGTTTCTTGCCCTTTCCCCGAGAGGGCTGGCAGAGGTGTAATACAACAGCCACACTTCGCCGGACGATATTCAGTCCCAAATGTGACAGGAGGCGGGCATGTCGCCATACGCCTGGCTCCAGTATGTAGCAGATGTGTTGATGTGCAATGCTATGAATATGTCAGAGCTCATAAGGAAATACAATTTGGTAGCCAATGTCCTTCCGGTAAAAAAGACTACTCAAGGAAATACCCCACTCCGTCGCATCGATACAAAATATTTCAAACACTCCAAGTACACGGCCCCATCAAGCAGGCGCTCCAAATTTATTACATTACTCGATAAACGTCAGCATCATTCAATCCGAAGCCCCGGTAGCGAAGGCCGAGGCAGCTTCCGCTGGAGCCCGTCTTCGCTCCGGAAGCGATCTGATGAGATCAGAGACGTACGATGGAAGGTCAGGGGATGTGTACGTACGTCGTACACGTCGGGAAGACGTATGGAGGTGGTTTGAAGGGACACGTACATACGCGTCGCCGTCGTCGTCTAAAAGACGACAAGATGTATGGATGAGCCATTTGTGTAAGTGGATGGAGTGATGATGTCCGGATGGCGTAGGCAGTGAGTGAATGACCAGTACCCAAAAAATATTCTTACATTTATTTACATGAAATCTCCTCCTTTTTTAACAAGCGATTAGAGTCTTGCTGGTGCAGGAAGTGTTCTGTACCAATACAAAATAAGTGTTATTTTCTCGACAAAACGGTATGTTTTCTTTTATTCGATTTGGAGACTCTAGCGACTGACTACACTTGGCCGGTTTTTTACTGACTTATAGGTTCTATTTTTGTCGGCATGCTTCTATTTTAACATTGTTTTTTTTTTAGAAATCAAAATAACAAAATCCTGAGTATTTTTCGTCTGTCTTAATTAGCATCATTCGGAAAATTCTATAGCGGAAAATTCAACCATCTACCCCCTTTATCTAAAATGATCGGAGGGAATCTACCCCTTAGGGGATAAATTAAAGGGAAACAGGCCCTTAATTCCACTATTTCAATCCACGAGTCGATCCCATTCCAGGTTAAAGTAATTTGCCTAAACTAATTTCAACTATGTTTAGTTTGTTTCAAGCGCAGATACACCTAAAGTAATCCAACTAAAAACTAATTAAAATTACGTACATTGAAACGAAAAGTTTTGTAGCATTTTGGTTTGGTGTAACAAAAACAGCTAATGGCCTCTTGTGAGCGCATTTTGTTGTACCCGTCAAAAGATAGAGACTTTTGTGGTCGGTTACAATTACTGAGAACAGAGACACGAATTTTCTTATTTCATATTTTCTGTTCTGTTTTATTGTTGATACGATTGCTTTTGATTTTCGTAATAGCTTAATTATGAGATTGGGGCGAAGGATTCTTACTAATATTATAAAATCGAAAGTAACTCTTGCCTGTCTGCTTGTAGGCTTTTTACGGCTAAACGGCTGAACGGGTTTTGATGAAATTTGATAATTGGTTACAGTCTAACACAAGCAAGTTTTTGGATACTATTTTTTGTATAAATGCAAACGAAATCGCGGGTAGTTATTTTTGATTTTTATGTTGATTTCATGTTGATTTTTATTATTTTTTACGTGGCAGTAACAATTGTGCGCATTGATACTGCCAATTGCTTACTACGTCACACGAAAATGGTATTGGTACAACTAAAGAATTACTTTGTCGAGTGTATCAGGGATTCAAAACATATCGCCACGCCTTTACCCCGAGGAAGCTGGCAGAGGTGTATTACAACACCCACACTTCGCCGAACGATATTCAGCCCCAAATGTGACAGGGGCGATCCTGTCGACATACACCGGGCTCCAGTCACGTAGCAGATGATATACAAGACGCACATAAGTTCACACAATGAACAAATTGGTGCGTGCGTCGGCTTGGTTTGGATGAATCAAAGATTCAAATAAAGATAAACGAACATCTACAAAGCAATTCCTGATTCTATCAAGTATGTTATTTGTTTTTTCGGTGTTTGTAGTACCACGTGTTGTCGTAAACATCTAACTTGTATCGCTCCTAACTTCAAAATTAAAATAAACTAAATAAACGAAGCAAAAAGTAAACAAAGTGCTAAAAAACTAAGAAAGTGTTGTAACACTTCGGGTAAAGTGATAAAAATACCAAAACCTGCGAGTAAAATAAAGAAAAAATCGAAAAAACGTAAATGTAAACACGGAACCGGAACAGCTGACCAATCGCAAATTGTGATGTTTAGTGATAATAAACAGTGAATAATCCGTTAAGTGCAACTAATGAATATACCTACTGGCTAAATTTACGCAGTGTTCAAAAAATAAACAATAATATTGTTCAAATTGTGCAAGTCACTCTCGAAATTAGATAACAGCGACATCTATGCGAAAACACATAAACTACACAGTAGCGACATCTACCGGAGAGTAGCGGCACTACGACAAGATATCAATATTACAACTAACCAATCTTAAGGTACTGCCGTAGTACACCAAAAGGCCAACAGAGGGCGCAGATCACAAAATGTCCAACATAGAGCAATTGATTAGAGAACTACGAGTCGACCTAAATAAAGACTCTGAACAGCGCTTACAAAAACTAGAGACGAGTATTTCAAACAATATAAAAGAACATATAGACGAGAAATTTCAATACATCCAAGAAGAAATAGATAGTATCAAAACAACAAATTCAAAACAAGAAAAAAGGCTTTTAGAAATAGAAAAGCACATAAGATACCGAAACATAATACTTTTTGCAGTCGAAGAAGGAGAAAAATCTTATTTTGAGCTGGAAAACAAAATACTAGATATCATTAATAACACACTAAAAATAGAAAGCTGCCAAAAAGACATAGAAATGGTTCGAAGAATGGGGAAAAAAGATCAACAAAAAATCAGGCCCGTAGTTGTCACCCTCACCACCTTCGGAAAGAAATTAACCATCCTGAAAAATAAAGGAAACCTGAACGACACACCAATGTACCTGAAAGAAGACTTTCCACCTTTTATTCTAGAAAAAAGAAAAGGCTTAAAAGAACAATTAGAAAGAGAGAAGAAAGAAGGGAAAGTAGCTTACTTACGTTACGATCGTCTAATAATTAAAGAACAAAATATAATAACAAATAATAAGGACTCACAGTCTACTAGTAGCAACAAACGAGAGCTAGAAATCACACCGCCGAACAAAAAAGAGGGAAATACTACAAAACAATCACAAGACAACAACATACGACAAGCATTAAAGAAACTAAAAACAAAGAAACTGAAGGCCCCAACTACATCTTCTTATTTGGGTTCACAAACATCAATGGCTCAGTATCTTCAAGTACAAACCGACTCTCCTAGATATTCAACGGCCCGTTCATCAAGTGAACTAGACGAATAGCAACTAACAAAGCCCCTCCAAAATAAAAAAGACAACACAAACTCGAAAATAGCAAACAAACAAACATTACAAAAACAACAAAATCCTCCCCCAGAACGGTCGGTCGCCGCGGGGGCAGTAGACCACCACCCTCCAATAACTTCACGAATACACATAGCAACATTCAACTTAAAATCGCTGGCTAGCGAATCAAGAATTTTAGAACTAGAACACGCATTATCGCCCATTACGTGGGACATTATCGGACTTTCAGAAGTAAGAAGAGAAGGATTCAAAATAGAAGACAGAGGAACCTACCTTATATACTCATTTGGTCAAACAAAAGGAGAAAGAGGAGTTGGTTTTCTCGTCAGAAAACAGAACAACATAAAAGTAGAAGATTTTATAGCAATATCAGAGAGAGTCATCCTTCTGAAAACAACAATACACAAGAAACTCTTCACAATAATACAAGCCTAGGCACCTACCGAAAAAGCGAAAAAAGCTGAAATAAAAGACTTTTACAACAACCTACAAAAAGCCATGGACAAATGTACAGAAAATATAATTCTAATGGGAGACATGAACGCAAAAATTGGACTACCAGAAACTAACGAATATCTGACAATGGGAAAATATGGCTATGGAGAACGTAATGAGAGAGGACAACTATTCTTGAACTTCTGTCAACAACACAAATTAAAAATCGCTAACACAATGTTTAAAAAGCCAGAAAAACTAAGATGGACTTGGATCTCACCGAGTGGGAAAACAAAAAACGAAATCGACTTTATTACTACGAATAAACCACAATTGATAGAAAACCTGAGTGTACTAAGCGGTCTGAAACATTTCAGCGATCACAGAATGGTCAGACTAACACTACTTATCGCCAGTAACCGTCCCCGCAGCCGAGCTAACTTCAAGAATAAATTATCGAACTATATAGACACTGAAAAACTTGGCAGTTCTTTAGCTACACTAACAATATTACCAGGTGACACGGCGCAAACAGTTTATAATGTGATTGAGAATAACATCAATAACTGCTCTCACTACTCAAAGATATTGAAACAAAAAGAACAATTACAATCAATCATAACAAAAGAAGTAGAAAACTTAATACAAGAAAGACACCTACTAAAATACAAAAATAATAAAACAAAAAAAGAAAAACTCAAACTTAGTAAACTATACAGAACCATAAATAAAAAGACAAAACAAAACCGAAAAAATTACAGAATAAAAATCTTACACGATTACCTAAATACAACAGGTGGACTTAAAAAAGGTTACAACAAACTAAATAATTGTAAACAAATTATGACCCATTTATATAACACATCCGGGAATATAGTTACAAACAGGAAAGATCTGATGAACGTAGCTACGCAATATTACCAAGCTCTATACAGAAAACCACAACCTGAAACCATTATTGACACATCAGGCCAAAATCCCAACAAAGACCCAGCCCCACCCTTTTTGGAAAATGAAATAGACTTCTCAATAAAGAACTTAAAAACAGAAAAAAGCCCTGGCCCTGACGGCATTACAAGTGATATGATAATAAAAGGGAGACAAATCTTAACCAAACCACTGACAAAATTATTCAACCTAATAATGCAAGAAAAACACATACCAGAACAATGGAAGGGCTCTGAGATTGTTTTAATTTACAAAAAAGGCGATCCAAAACTTATATCAAACTACAGACCAATCAGTCTCTTACCTTGTCTCTACAAAATCTTTACCTCTACAATACTAAGACGACTAACAAATATAATAGATGACAGCCAACCAGTGGAACAAGCCGGCTTCAGGAAAAACTACTCTACCTGCGATCATATACACTCTTTAAAACAACTAATCGAAAAATACAATGAATACGACAGACCATTGTATGTCGCTTTCATAGACTACTCAAAAGCTTTCGATTCCATAACACATGAGTCTATATGGAGAGCGTTAATAGAGCAAGGAGTCAATCATGATTACATAGACATGCTAAGGGCGATCTATAAAGACAGCACGGCAAGGATAAGGCTTGAAGAAGTTGGAGCCCCTTTCCCAGTAGAAAGAGGATCAAAACAAGGAGACCCTCTCTCCCCAAAACTATTTATTGCCGTATTAGAAAGCATATTCAGACGGTTAGACTGGACTGGTAGGGGGATAAAGGTCGACGGGAAACACCTGACACATCTGAGATTTGCTGACGACTTAGTTCTGCTCTCCGAAGATCCGGACCAACTCCAATTTATGCTAGAGACACTAAACTACGAAAGCAAAACTGTCGGACTTGAAATAAACCAAGACAAAACAAAAATGATGACAAACAAAGAAATAAAACCAATTTCACTTAATACTAAACAAATAGAATACGTAGAAGACTATATCTATCTGGGACACCTCATTTCATTCAAACTCTGTAACGAAAAAGAAATCCAAAGAAGAGTCAAACAAACTTGGAACAAATACTGGGCTATGAAGGAAATATTCAAGGGAGCTCTACCAACCAAACTTAAAGCCAAAGCAATGAACCTATGCCTAAATCCATGCCTGACTTATGCCTGCCAAACATGGGCTCTCACTAAAAACACAAAGAACAAAATAGCAACTTGTCAAAGAGGTATCGAAAGAAGCTTTCTGAATTTGAGGCTAAGAGACAGAGTGAAAAACATCACTATCAGAAAACGCACACAGGCAAAAGACGTCATCCAATCAGCATTAAAATTGAAGTGGAAATGGGCAGGACACGTACAAAGAATGAAACCAGACAGATGGGCGCACATACTAACGAACTATACAATACGAGACTCAAAACGCAAAAGAGGCAGACCACAGAAAAGATGGTCTGATGACATAGAAAAGATAGCCGGCAGACTATGGCCAAGACTAGCCAGAGAAAGGAATACCTGGCAATCCTTGGAGGAGGCTTTTACCGCATGAGCGGTCCTTACATAACCAAGCATGTAATACCTATACCTAATCTACAAAAACAAAAAAAAAAACAATAACTACTAACTTAACTAACTAGGTACCACCCCACATAAGCACTAACACTACTAACCAATACTAATAAGCAAAAAACACACACACACATACATAATATTACTTACATTATTATCGTTAAAGAGTGTACCTTTTTTATATACCTCTAAGTTACTAACCTTAAATACCTAAGCATTTGTTTTTCTTTTAATTTAAATATAATAAGTACTTACCTACCTAGTATATAAGTTTTTCTGTATAACTTTTTACTAAGTTAGTTATCTTAGCTAAAAAAAAAAAATTTTTGTATTATGTTTCTTAACCTAAACGTGTAAGGAAAAATAAAGCTATTTTTATTTTTATTTATTTATTAGTACCACGTATTAATTTTATTCTGTGATCTATAAAAGATTCTCAGGAAATAAACTTTTAAGCCCTTTGTTAATATTTAAATCCCCGTATTCAGTACAAAATCAAGTTCGGAAGATCCTTGAGAACTTCTTCGATCTATTTTTCGTTTCTACATATATAATTTATGTATTCCAATCGAACGATACGAAAGAGTCAACTCGTTTTATATAGGAAGACAATAACAACTGAGTTTCCGGCCAAGTAAATACTCATCATCATCGTCTGGGTATTTAACTTCCACTAATTAACTTTGCTTAGAAATTAACGGTACTATAAATAGCTTCCAAATAGTTATACAGTGTTTTATCTTTTTTTCTCTTTTACATTTTTAAAAATGATCGAGCGGTTAAAAATGGTGTCTACAAGTTTATTTCCTGGTTGGCAACGCTTCAACAGCACGCTATTAGTGTTGCAGATGTCTATAGGCAGCGGTTATTGTTCACCATCAAGCAGGCCGTCTGCTTGTTTTCCACTATTCTTTTATAAAAATACAACGTTTATTAGTAAGGGGGTTAATGTTTGTTCACTGCTGGACGTAGGCCTCTTCTAAGCACCGCCACATGGTATGGTTATTTCGTCTATATTAGGAAACAGCCCCTGAGGTTGAATACTGTTTACTAATGTACATATGTATATGGAAATATTCATTGCTAGACCCTGATCCTACTGATTAGTCCTATTAGTAGAAGCAGAGGTTCATTAGTTTTCTAGTGGTGCTATTAAAATGCATTAACTGTGGAACAGGTTAGGGCTACTTGTAGAAGCTCGGGTTATTTTCTTAATTCGGAACTAACTGCTCATCAGAGGATTACAGTGACATTTACAACTAACATTACTGTGAGCTAATTAAACCTGCGTTCAAGAATTCAACTTCATAGTCATCTTTTGCAAGTGGGTCTAAACTCAATTTCCCGTGGCACTATCATCCATACCTAATAGGTATGGTAGGTTCACAAGCAAGAAATGAGAAAACTATGTACCTTGATGATATTGTTTTTTCCACACATCCATTAGTCTCAGCCTTTATAAAAGCAATTTTTTCTTGTCGACGTTAAAAGGTTAAAAACGATGATGTAGCATAAAATAAAATTTCACTACACTTAAGAACCTCAAAGGTTCCACTTAAATATACATTTAGGGGTTTTATTGAGGGTCCGATGTAAAGTTCGAGCTTTCATCTTCTTAATTGTATATTCATACGAAATGTCCCGGAGATAAGTAAAGGTACAATATAATTTACAGTACACGACTTTTGATATGGCACGTCCGGAACAGGAGACATATTATGGCTATTTTCCATTTGCCGGCACGGCCCGGCCGGACACGGCCCGGCACGGCACGGCAGCGCCGGTGAGATCAAGGCCACTGTGCCGGTGCTGAAGCCGGTAAATGGAAACACATGCCATATTTTTTTAACTTTTATGCTTCTCCGTAGAAAAACGCCTATTGACATATTTTATGGTGACGTATTGGTTACTTTCTTTTGGTTTGAACTTTGTGTCACTGGCAATAAAGTTCAAGATACGGCACTGTGCCGTCAGTCGCACTCTACTCGGTATTGAGATCAGCAGGTATGTCTAAGCCAGGGATTTCCTCGCGCGTTATAGTCTGTGGCACTCGGTGAGTATGTACTGCTAAGGATTGTCTAAGCACTGACATTTGTACTAGTTTTATGATTTTAAGCTAATAAAGATCTTTGAAATTATAAAATTGAATTGACTCGGTGATTATGTGGCTTGGTTTCATCTAACCCGGTGGCCAGGAGTCATTTCCAGGCTAATAATACGGTGACGAGACCAGTATACCGGGCCAGACGTAACCAAGCCGATTGTGTGGCTTTCTTTTAGCTAAAGAGATTTTTCTAATCCGACCTGCAGTTTTGTAAACTGCTCCTTAACATCTACAATTCTAAATACAACTATCAAACTTTACCTCTTTAAAATATTAGTGCAGTTGGAGTTGTTGGAACCCCCACTAAAATAAACAATTAAAAATAATAGCCAACATCTCTGGCTGTAACTGCTCTATGGAGATATAAGGCTAGCAACACATTTTTACGACAGTGAACGAATTCCGAGTTTGCCTGATTCCAACCGTTTATTTCACTCTTCCCAAAGCCAACGTGCTATATTAATAAGCAAGTACTGTACGTGCGATAAGTAAAGGTACATAGTGATGTAAGTACTTACATCAGATAAGTAATCTCGGAGATTGGCGCTTTTGTTTGGATGCTTTGATCTTAGAGGCGTTTAGGGACTTCTGTTGATCTTGAACAATATGGGGGTGTTGTGCAATTGACGGTTATTTGATTTGTAATTAAGATATAACTAAATCAAGAAGAACTTAAAGAAAAAGATATCTTCAATTATCTCAAGTTCATTCAGTAAGTTGGAATTATTTTTTTGAAAAAATGTGTGTTTTACGTTTCTGACACTGCTTCGTGTCACATACATTCGTGACGTGTAGGACTGCGTACCCCTAACGTTGTAACGAAGGCTCTCACCCCTGCATTCACAAGCATTACTTAAATGAGTAATGCTAAGTACGACCTTTCTCAGTAGGTACATTATAAGATAGTTGCTATACATTGCCTGTACCTTAAATGCGTTCGAGCGCTCATAGTAATGCTTGTGGTCAGCTTGATAACCCCTCTGCGCGCGGGAGTTTTCGCTCGTTGATACATGCAGTTTTTTTTATAACGGACTAGGCGTCTGACCACTGACTCATCTGATGGGAAGCGAAGTCATCTTGTAGTTAATACTAACTTGTATTCTAACCAATAACATTTCTGTTTATCATCCAGAGCCATTCAAACCACTCCTAAATAAACAAATAACGAACATTTGCAGCAAATAAACCGGGTTTCAGCGTAGAATTGCAAACGCTCCAATTTTGCAACACACTACAGTGACACGTGAAAATCATAAACAGCACAAATCCCAATATTAGCTCAACCCGATCCACTAACATGAGGGTTACTCCAGCTCGTGTTATGGAACATCGTTACTGTTCCATCGCAATTCATTACAGTAAATATTCCGGCATACACTACATATTCCGGTTATAACCGGTTGTATCAAAGCGGTATAAGGCTGCGTTTCCACCAGAGACGTTCGAGGATGCGTAGCGAGAGGTGTGTTTGTTGAGAGCCAATTGAATCGCTAGCCTTGTTCAGCGCAGCTCCTGTGGTAACGGCTTAGCGAAGCGAGGTTTTTGTACGTACAAAACAAGCGAGGGATGTGTGCTAAAGATGAACGCGAGCGAGAAACTTCTAGCAGTCACTAGACAGAGTTTGTTGGAGATAGAGCCCGTTATACATCTACGCACCGCTCATCTGCGCACCATTTCACAGCGCGTCGCTACGCCTCACACTACTTAGCAGCCTATCCCATCTCTGGTGCAAACGGTCACATTACAGCGTCGCTACGCATCCTCGCACCGCTCAGATACCTAGCATGTCGCTGGTGGAAACACAGCTCAAGGGCGGCATAACCCAAGCTTAGGCTTAATACGGAAGCTGTAAAAACGGATCAGCGTGATGCCGAGAACCGGTATTAACCGGACTTAATTAAAAAGGTGGGATAGTCGTGTTAAGTTGAGGAGATTTTGGTGATCGTGATATTTGGGGGAACAGCTTTGCGTGGGAGGTGAAGTTACTTTAAAAATTAGCTACGAGTAGTCGAAAAAAAGTAAATAGTAAAAATGCTGGTATAGCGATGATAGCCTAGTTGGATAAGGCTCGTCTCTCTTGGCAGAGAGAGCGTGTGAACATTATATGCTTATTTAATGTCGTCTGCATAACTGAAGCCCGGTGTGTGGAGACAGGCTCGCCCCCTGAAACATTCGGGACTGAATATCGTCCGGTGAAGTGTAGGTGTTGTACATCTTTGCCAGCCCCTTTGGGGGAAAAGCGTGACGATATATTATGTTACAAATAATTAATAGTTTGTTTTGGTTCTGTAGTATCGCAGTTACACAATTATTTTCATAATACGACACATACAGACATACAGACAAATAATTAATAGTTTGTTTTGGTTCTGTAGTATCGCGGTTACACAATTATTTTCAAAATACGACACATATAGAGTCCTCGACAAGCGAGTTTTTGCTCTTAAGTAGAGATTACATTTCCAATTTGAGTTGAAAATGAAAAAAATAATTAACAACGAAGCATTTTTTTTTTTCAAATTGCCATAAGCTTATGTTTTTATTTGAAATTTGCTTCAGTGTGGTAGCAGAGATTTTCCTAACAAATTGTGTAAGAAAGCACCAACTTTCCTTCTCGAGAAATAATAAGAGAAAATGTTTAAGCCTACATACAAAAAAGTCAAGTAGATTAATTTAGGATTAACCATAAAAATCCCTAGACGGTCTCGATCCATCGCTATCTTTTATTTTAAGAAACACAAGTAACAATATGAATGTAATGCTATGAAATAAGTCGGAACTTTTTTTACTATACAAGTTTAGTCGGATAGTAAGCAGATGCCGACTAAAACATTTTGTAAGTGTCGCTTTAACTTAAGGGAGCGTAGGGCTCTGGCGGTTCGTGGTAACATGCTGGCCCGTAGATTCGCTCGCTGTACTGACCTGGTCAAAATTACGCTGTTTAAGGCGTATTGTCAGGGTCTTTACACGGGCGGGCTATGGGTCAGTCACACCAAGAAAACGCTAGATACCCTACGAGTCCAGTATAATAATATTTTCAGAATGCTGTTGAGACTACCTCGTTTCTGTAGTGCATCGGAAATGTTCGCACAGGCCCGGACCGATGGTTTTCACGCCGTTGTCCGTAAAAAATTGGCATCATTAATGCGTAGACTGCGGGGTAGTTCCAACGCCATAATTAAAACTATAGCAGAAGACCACTTTTCGCCCTTGGTTAGACATTTTGTGCAAACGATGATCAGAAAGGAGGAAACTAGGAAGTTTGAATTCGTCTGCACAAAATGTCTTAAACCAAGGTAAATACTACCTAATGTTTTTAAGATTTAGTTTATGATTTTTGTTATGTTAGTATAAGGTGTGGATTTTTGTTGTCCGAAATAAATAAATTATTATTATTATTATTTAACTAGTTTGACATCACCATGATCCAAAAAAAACAAGGTCTAGTTTTCCGGAAGCAAACACATAATGACGTCACTCGTCATCGTTATTCATCTCTTTCGCACTATTGGCAAATGAACTATTTCGGTCTTGCTAAGTATCGGTTGACGTCACTATGTGTTGCCCACGTGACCAGAATGCTATACCTTATTATACCATGGTAGTCAGAGCATTAATTTTCCCCATTTTCTTATATGGAGCTGAGACATGGACAATCCGAGCAAGGGAAAGACAGCGGGTAGACGCATAGACGCATTCGAAATGTGGTGCTGGAGGCGGATGCTCCGAATACCATGGACAGCCAAACGCACAAATGTGTCTATCCTTTCCCAACTCGATATCAAGACCAGATTGTCTACAGTATGCCTACAGCGTATTTTAACCTATTTCGGTCACTTAATGCGAAAGGGAGATAGAAGTCTCGAAAAACTGGTCATTGTTGGCAATACCGAAGGGAAAAGAGCACGAGGCCGGTCGCCAACACGATGGTCTGACCAAGTGAAAGAAGCTACGTCTTCAAGCAAATTCCAGCAGGTGGTGATGGCAACTTTGGACCGGAATCGATGGAGGCAGATGGTCCGCTTAAAGGAGTCCAGTGACCGCGATCCTCAGTAATGAGGGAACGATTAAAGAAGAAGAAGAAGATTATACCATGGACATATCGTCACGCCTTTCCTTCGAGGGGGCTGGCAGAGGTGTACAACACCCACACTTCGCCGGATGATATTCAGTCCCAAATGTGACAAGGGGCGAGCCTCTCGCCATACACCGGGCTCCAGTTGCGTAGCAGATGACATATAATACGCACATAAGTTCACACAATGAACAAATTGGTGCGTGCCGTCGGCTGGATCCGAACCCGCTCCCTCTGCCTTCTCCGACTGGGCTATCATCGCTATTCTCTATGCTATTATAGACATCACAAAAAAATATGCTGTCTCTTTCTTGTGCTTCCAGTAAAAGATAGCGACAGCATTAAGTTTTGTTTAATGAGTTGACAACGCAATCGAGGCCTGTGCTACTGAACCACATCACTCACGCTGTCACACGCCAAACTATGAGCCAGCCCCCAATTCCAAAACAAACTATTCCAACTCTCGTTTAGGGTTAAATCACCGAAATAGTATCCAAAATCCTTGAAACAACTCCCGCAACAATCCAAGATGTTCCTAATAATTAAGAGCTGAGCGTGCGGTTTTAAATTCAGCCTTTATTATGAAATATTACTTCGAGTTTCCAAGTTTGAAGCGAAGCCTGATTATTGTGCTGGGGGGCAATTAGGCTAACCTAAGCCGATGCTTGGCTGAACCGTTGACGTTGCGTTTGTCGTCAAAATGGACGGGGAATAGCTCAGCTCAGTACCAATAATGTCTCGCAAACGTGTCAACTGAACTGCTGGCGACACGTGTGTTAAGTAGACGAGACACTGAGCAGTTTCCCGTCCTTTTTAGGGTTCCAAACCCAAAGGGTAAAAGCGGACCCTATTATTAAGACTCCGCTGTCTGTCTGTCTGTCTGTCTGTCAGTCTGTCACCAGGCTGTATCTCATGAACAGTGATAGATAGACAGTTGAAATTTTCACAGATGATGTATTTCTGTTGGCGTTAAGGCGGCCCCAATACAACATACGTAATTTTTTGCCGTTTTTATAGATAATGGTACGCAACCCTTCGTGCGCGAGTGTGACTCACACTTGGCCGGTTTTTTTAAGACTTACGCAACGTCAACAATTCAGTTAAACATGAAATGAAATGAAAATAATGAATGAAATGAAATGAAATGAAATGAAATGAAATGAAATGAAATGAAATGAAATGAAATGAAATGAAATGAATGAAATGAAATGAAATGAAATGAAATGAATGAAATGAAAATATAATTATTGCCAAAGTAAAAAAAAAAACACAATAGAAATAATTAGGTACAATAGGCAGATAACTACGGTGGCAAAGGGAGTAAGCTCAGCACTGAGCTGCGTAAAACTAGATCAGTTTATGCAAGGCTGATTTTCAGCTTACCCCTAGACGCGAATTAAGATGTTCGTCGAGGGTATAGTCATGCGAGTGTTCACTTTATACATTTTTTCGAAAAATTACAGCAAGTTTTATAATTATGTCGTAACATAGGGTAAGGTTAGCCGAATTGCCCTTCTGTTTGCTACGCATCCCCGATATACGCCTGGTGTTCAGTAATGAGAGTTTCCTCTGTAGATATATACAACTTGCTCTGGCTTTAGACTATGTTATTATGTTAATAACTAGTTTCCTCGAACTTTGTTATAACTGTCTGCTACGAATTAGTTAAGTACCGCTTTAGTTTTACTTTGTT
This sequence comes from Peribatodes rhomboidaria, assembly GCA_911728515.1. NCBI lineage: Eukaryota > Metazoa > Arthropoda > Insecta > Lepidoptera > Geometridae > Peribatodes > Peribatodes rhomboidaria. The sequence goes on from OU452178.1 coordinate 765,067, forward strand.
GTCGATTTTAGTGTGATTAATCATTTGTAGGGCTAGGCTTTATTCGCGTTTCTAAAGGTTTATAGGTTTTCTGCTTTAATAATTTATTGATATAAGGGTGAAGAGCAAACTGTCCGGTTGATGGTAAGTTACCTTCGCCCACGCATGTTAGAAACACCTGGGGTAACAGTATAGTTACGATAAACGTATGAGTAAGTTACGATGAAGTAAATTTCATAGTACCTTTTGATTATTTTTCTGTTAACCTATTTCTAAAAAGGAGGAGAATTTTTAAGAGAGAGTTTTATGTTTCTCTGGATTTTTTAATATCTATCTATTTTCAAAGTAAAACTAATCTTATGCCATTCAAATTACTACCTACTTAAATATCTAAAATTATTGATATTTTTTATTAATTAACAAGGCCAATTAATTACAAACAGCTTCACTAATTACCACTTGGACTGAATTTAAGAATTGCCTAAGTATTTGCTTAACTAGTTTAATCTACTTCTAGCGACATATTTGCTTATCGGACACATCAAGTTAAGAGTATCCTATATCCGAACAAAAAATTTAGGAAGGAGCTAGATAAGAGTAGCTTAAACTAGTTAAGCAAAGACTCAAGGACAAGGACTTATTATGATTCAAAATAATAGGGAAGGAAAAATTACCTAAATATAGTTTACTTTAGAACGAAACTTCTAAAACATTCATAAACAATCTCCAAAGCTATTTAGTGTTTAAGTATTGCCTCAAAGTCAATACTCGTGAGATAAGAAATATCATTTCATACTCATCAATATAGAGTGAGAATCTTCAAGACTCGAATGAATCGATTTATTTAAGAGCTTTCTCTCTTAGACGGAGAGTTATTACATAAAACATTTAAATTTTCGATGTACTCTCCGTCCAGGAAACATGTATGAAAACTAAAATAAGTTTAAAGAAACCGTTACATTACTAGCTAAGTAAGTGGATAGAAAACATTTTTAAATTGCATACGCAGTTTTTACTAATGGCTCTGTCAGCCGTAAACCTCGCGGCCGACGTCTACCTCTACAGGTCAAATCCTCAACCAATTTTCGTGAAATTTAAAAAAAAAATCGTGTTTTCCCAATTTTGTAAAAAATAAATTAAAAAACTTACTCGGCAAACAAATTCTGTAGAACTATTGAACCTACTCACAACATTTCAAGAGTATTGGTTAAGAAACGCGACCTGTAGAGGAATACAGAAATCAGGACAGGGATCCGGACATTTCAGACAGAGTTCTGACACTATATAATATACTGATATTAATTATCAAATAAAAACATAATAGCAAATTATATAAGTAAGTTTCTTTTCATGTCGATGCTAAAAACGCGAAACACAAATAGCCCACTTCAAAAACGGCATAATCACATAAATACTAATATTAATCCGTCCCAAGAAACGCGTTAAAACACAAGTATTCAAGCCAACAGGGCCATAACCGTAAACAGGCGTCGAACACGCCTCTGCTCCCTTCTTCTCGAACTTTCCACAACTTTCTGGAAGTAATATTTCGTAACAAAACGAGAGTAAAGTTCAGTCACGCTCTTTAATGAAGCTTCGTGATAATAAATAAACAATGAGAGATTATAGTTCGGTTTGAGTATTTTGAGTTACGAAAATTTTGCGAAGTATTCTGAGTTGGCTATTTCCATCTACGAGTATCTTTGACTGTCCTACCTCGATATTTATGTCTCTTTTTTTACTTGGTTTTTATTTGATTTCATAATCTTCCTCTTCTATCTCTAAATTGTCTCTTTCGTGATTTCCCATTGACAACACAGTTCGGCGAAACTGAAACTAGATGGCGCTTTTCATAATGCTCTTCAATTTCTTTAACTTTTTAAAATCATAAATACATAACGGATCGTAACCTTTTGTCAAAACGAATCCGAGAAAATTCTCACCAACATTTATAAATAGACTAGTTTTTTGCTCTAACTGTGAGAGAAAAAGAAATTGGGAACAGTCATCATTTGGCATTCAAAACGTGTTTACTCCAAAGCATCAAAAGCAACTCCCATCTCACTCTAATCAACTTATTAAAGATTCCAAGTAAGGACGCTTATATCGAAAAGATGCCTTGAGATAAGCCTATCTAAAACAGGCCAGTGTGCCAGTATATCTTCAGAATTTTCTTGTAAATTTCATTAAGGCGTAAACTTGGAGATGCGGGAAGTTAACACGGCTCGGCATTGGCGAACTAATTTTCTTAATTGATAAATTTTGGCCTTTTAGATTGTGGAGGCTATAATTATGTAGCTACAGTTAGACGATAAAATGTACAATATAGTTTTATGGTAGATGTTGTAAGTTTTAAAATGTCCTTAGGTTAGGTCTTTATTATCTCGGTTTTTAAGTAAACATGGAAGAGAAGAAAGAGGCCACCATTTCTTGACGTGTTTTTACTTCAGAATTCAAGAGCACACACGAAAGCGACATGCATGCCGTGTTCCATGCTTTCCACTGGCAGTGGTCGTAGTTTTAGGTTTATGTATTGACATATTGGTACAATGCCATACAAAAAAAATAAAGGTTGTTTAAGAGTAAAGTGAATAGGTATCTCCTAGGCAAGCGTGTTACACCTTTCGATACACGTTGACGGTTCCCATCAGGCGAGTCAGTGGTCAAACGCATGCCTAGTCTGTTGTGAAAAAAAACACACATTAAAAATCAGCATTTTAAAATTTACCACATCTTATTACTTTAAAAGCGTTTTGTGTTGTTTGCCTTTCAGTTTACGATGATTGAAAAAAAGTCCAATTTCCTCTAAATATCAATTTGTTTTTGCATTTTTATCTTTTTGTTTTTACATTTTAATTAAACGGCTACCAAACACCAGGATTTATATTACTGCGTCCACTTTTTTTGCCGCAAAATATATTTCAGTAAGCAAATTGAACGAGAATGTGAAAAATGGTGTTTGTTTAAAATTATTTGTGAAATAACACCTTTGGTTTTACGATTATTAAAACCGACTGCCGCTTTAGCAAAGAGCGAAAAGCATTTAAATTGATTTAATATTTTTTTGTTTTCAAACTATTTTAGTAATCATTTTAAATTTTAATTATCGCAGTGATTTAATTTAAATTTAATTTTGACAATTTTGGTTTCTGTCGATTTAGTCATCATAGCGTATTGTACCTTACAATAGCCATTATTTATTGTGTATTACATAAAACAGTAAGGACATTACATTATGTTTATATTTAAGTTATATATTAATATTTAATTCATTCTCAATATTGTAATGATGAAAAGATTAGGTTTTACATGAATGAATTTACGATTACATACTTGTGTAATTACATAATTATAAACTAATAGGACTAATCACCATGTCATGTACTTGCCACACAGTTGAGATATCTCAATCTTTTTTTTTTTATTAAGACCGATTGAAGGAAATGCGACAAAAGTGATTTTAGTATTGCTATCTCGAAGAATTAGAAAATTGCGTTATTGAGAACAGTAACAAAACAAAATCCACAAAAGAACTACCTAAATATAACATAACATATCGTCACGCCTTTCCCCCGAAAGGGCTGACAAAGGTGTAATACAACACCCACACTTCGTCGGACGATATTCAGTCGCCATACACCGGGCTCCACTCATGTAGCAGATGACATACAAAATATACAAGCGTGCTGTTTCTTGGAGACAGTGTCCATACTCCCAGTGTGCAACAGTAACCACAAACCAAAGCTGGCGGGTGTTTGGTAACAAACTCAATGCAGAATTTAATTCCAACGAAACAATACTCTCTTATCTTTCTTCGGCTCGAAGTGAGTGAGTTCAAAACCTATCGGATGGCTTTAATCTATACAGTATAATATACAACGGGGATGGAATTCGATCGGTTAGAGGTTTAAAAGAAGATTTATATAATTTAGTAGAATAGAGAGAGATTGCACGTTTTAAATCATTAACTTCCTTACAAAAGAACTGTAGTTCTAGTAGATAGTTCTAACTGTAGTTTAGGTAATGAACTGTTACACCACCGTAGCACTAATACCTAGTTCAACATTTTATTGTCTTTAAGATCTAAGTACACCTTAAGGAACACTGAGGTTATAATAACATAATATAACATTTTATATTATAACGTTAAATAACATAGGTATCTCTTGTTACAAGAAAAAAAGAGATCAACACGATATGGAACATAGAAAGAGAAAAAAATATGGTTATACTTTATATCTAGGTCTACACCTAAATAGTCGAGCTTAGTCAAGGCTTCAAAATCATCCAGCATAAAGCGGTCAAAATAACTGAAAAAAAAAAACATGACAGGACATAAATATGACCTGGCTATTATTCAGTTACTTCAGATTCCCTGTTCCATCATCTAATCATCTTTTTCAGTGCCTTCGCCGTTGTTCTTTTACAGAAGCAGACGCTGCAATCCCTCCCCAGTTTCCCTCAGTTTCTCCCAGTTCCCAGCTACCTTCGTTTGACTCGCCTCACCAAGACAAATGACATTTCCCCCAAACACTAACTTTACCAAACTCGTGGTAGACGTGCCGTTTACAAAATCCCAACTAGCAATCCATTTATCGCCGTCTAAAGTTTGGAAGCCTCTTCCTATCCTGTTCCTCCCTATTCCTTCTCTTCCAGCTAAAGGGGATGCACTTTTGGAATTGGAACGTGATTAGAAATGAATATTCTTGCATTTGTGGGTAGTTAAATGGGAATCGTGACTTGAGTAAATTGTGGGCTTCTTAAGTTTGGAGTTTCTGCTAAACTGGCTCGAATTATAATGAAAATTTTGGATTTATTACGAGGCTAGATTTGGTATCTAACTATTTACGTATCTCAACTTTGAAACAGAAACTTATAAATCGATCTACCTTAACTACATCGTAACTTTCCATGGACTGAGTTGCGGTCAACCGTAGGCCAATTTAATAATAAAAAAACAAGACTCAGACCGGCCATTCAATATTTTCTTCAGGGCGAAATAACAAAATCATTCGCTACCCGAGATACGAACAGTAATATTCTATTTAGTTTCTATTAACTATTACATATTCATATTCACTTTCATCACTAAATCCTCCAAGCAAATTCCATACTTAGCGTAAGTGGCAGCCACTTGGCTCGGTAATGTCAACCACTTTACAGCCCTATTCTGCATATTTTATGAAAAGATGTGACATCAGATGAAGAGTTGTTCTTTACGCAAATAAATGGCTCAGTTTTCAATCTATACCAAGATTAAGAAGAGGTAAAAGTTGTAAGTTTGTTTAGATCCGGAGCTTTATTTATGTTCTTTCAGAAATAGTAAGTATAATTATAGCTTATCACTAAGTGACATAATAAGCTTTGAAACCCGGACAAAGCCGCGAGCTAATCTCATGTCAATATATTTTTTTTAAATAATATTTTAGATTCTATTAGTTTTACAATAAATAGCCTAAATTTTACTTCTCCAGTGTGAGGCCAGTCAAAACACAGACAGGCAACTTCAAAACTTTACCAACCCGATTACCACGCGAGACCACGTCCAACGATAATAGGTTCCGTTCCAAAACTTAGGGAACCCTAAAAAGGATCTAATGTGTCGCCTCACTGACTCTACGGAACTCCGATCATTTGCGGACATATTGGTACTTTGTGGAGATGCATGACTGGGTTTTTAGGTAAGAAAAGGTTAGAAACGATTTCTCGTTACGTTCGGCCGTGAATTTGTCCAAGGCTGTCTAACCCGTGTCCTTTGTATTAGCTTGATGTGGTCTAAAAAGAGATTTTGGAAATTGAGAAAGAAATTAGGTTTTTAGGTTTGTCTAGATTTTTCGTTTTGATTACTACCGTTCTTGGCAGGCTGGTGGAATCTGGCGGATGGTCGTACGATTTGAAATGCAAAGATGCCCGCATCTCATTTGAGACGCCTATAGAAGTGCTAAAGTGCAGGTTAATACTAGCATAGCTGACTAGCCAAAACACTAGCTTAGCCAAAATACTTCAATATAATTTTAACATAACGTAATATGTGTATGTTAGTCTGTAAGGTACATTATGGGCTCTTGTTGCTATTTTAAAACAATCTGTGCCCGAAATATATGGTTATAACTATTAGCAAAACTAACTTCTAGAATAAAATGGCTTAACTGGCTGATATTTTATTTGGGAAACGTGTGCAATTAAATGTTTGTAAATAAAAGTAAAGAATGATTTTACTAAAGAGGCAGTGGGCAGGGCACATTACTCGTAGAACTGAGAGTCGTTGGGGCAGAAGAAATCTCGAGTGGCGACCACGAACCGGAAGACACCGTGGAAAGGCCTTCTATGTGGACCGACAATCTGGTGAGGATCGCGGACAGCCGCTGAATGCAAGACCGGTGGCTGCGGAGATTATTAGCCTTTGTCCAAGAGTGAACGTCTTCCAGCTAAAATGAAAGAAAGAAAGAAATAAATTAATGTTTGTTCATAGTAATGCAACTATTAGAAAACTTAAAATACAAAATACAAAATACAACAAAATATATGGCATGAAACTATCGCAGTCTAGCACGTTTTATCAAAAAATCAATTCGAAAAACTCTTTCAAGGGTATTTGTTAAAAAGCAACTACTACATTGAAACTAAATCTAAAGAAAGTAAAACATAATTTATTCAAAAACAAAACAGATTTCCCTGAAGTTTCCCTTCTCAACACTTCCACGCCTGCAAAACAAAAGGCGACTTTTGCATTAGTAAGTGAATTCGTCTCTCACTCGATTTTACTCGGGGCAGAGAGCGAAGGTACAGTACACGACTTTCTAGTTGACACGTCTGAGATATTCGGTCAAAGTCTATCATTATGAGAAAAAAGTAATCTTATATTTCACAGATATACTCGTACCTACCTATTTCTTTTTCGTTTCTATTTTGGTTTCTAAATAATAACTAAGTAGGTATACCCGTATGGGGTCGTCCATTAAGGTGGATAACACACTGCCACCGCATCTCGCTGCGGTGTGCGGAGCAACGGTAATTCGCAATTCAGAGACGCGATGTCAGCGTGTTATACCCTGCGGTTATCATATTAAAATCGAGATTTTAGAGTCACTAAAATCCGCCTCACCGCACACCGAAGCGGTGTCCGGTGCAGTGTGCTTTGCGCCTAAATTACGTTAAGCGTTAAGAAAGAGGAGCGTTGAAAAATCATCAAAAACGCCTCACGTAAGTAAGGGAGCGTCGTAACCTATTGTCTGACGATGAAAAACTATAGTAAGTTATGTGACGTCAATCGCCTTACTCGAATTTGGTACAAAACTGAAATCTTCTAATTTTAGCCGAATTCTGCTTTCCGACGTGCTATATAAGAAGCCGGAAACTACACCCCAGAGTGAAGTAGAGAGGTAAATTCGTGACAAAGGGAAGAATTCATAATAAATGACGTGACTGACTCGGTTCTGCTGTTGCGGTGTAAATGTAAGACTGTTTTTGAGTTCATTTTTAACTCGTTTCATGCTGTTTAACCTCGAGAAGATCTCAGAAGAGTGAATCGGTTTCTTCTAGGCGTGCTCCATCGTAGATCACTTTATTGCTCTAATTTAAAATTGTCACAGGTTTTATTTTTACCCAAATAAATTATTTGTATTTGTATTGCATTAAGCTCTCAGGGAATGAGAGAAAACTAAGTATCAGCAAATATGTTTTACAATGATACTTCATCAAGATTGTGGCGCGTAGAGAGCAAAGAGCAAGAGGAGAGGCTCGTGAGAAAAAAAAAACAAACACAATATTTTTAGATTTTTAGTTTTGCGTCGTTTATTGAATGGAACTTGTACGGTGTCTGTGTATCCTCGCAAGTTATCGATCACAGAGTCTTGAATTGTTAGATTTGGCTGCAATAAAGTAAGTAGAAACCAAGTGTGATCATCTAAGTGGTGCGGCCAGCTAGTAAGTAAACAGACCCCTTTGGGGCATATTTTGGTAATTATATCAGCTATTGAGGAAACGTTTGGGTCATATTACCAAAATATGACCCAAACGTTTCCTCAATTTTACGTAAGTTCTCCGGTTGCACTCTGACTTTAGAAGGATAACCAGTAAGTGAGTAATACATTGCTAACGAACCGTAATGTAGACTGCTACAGAAAACAAATTCACTAATTAGTTAACTTTGCAGTTTCTTTAACTTAACTTAGCAGAATTTAGGTAAGGACTTGGTCTTAAACAAGAGAAAATAACTTGTGGGGACTACATTTTTTTTTATCATTGGTCGAAAACTTAGTCCAAACTTAAAAAAGATCTATTTATATTTTACAATAACATGAAACACAATTATTATCCATCTAAACCTCTACATTATAGATAGTGATAGTGGAGTGGAAGCAATGATAGTCTAGTTGGAAAAGGTCGGCCTCTCAAGCCAGAGAGAGCGGGTTCGAACCCAGCCGACGGCACGCACCAATTTGTTCATTGTGTGAACATATGTGCGTATTGTATGTCATCTGCTATATGACTGAAGCCGGGTATGGCGACTGGCTCGCCCCCTGTCACATTTGGGACTGAATATCGTCCGGTGAAGTGTGGGTGTTGTATTACACCTCTGCCAACTGCCTCGGAAGAAAGACGTGACGATATGTATAGATAGTGTGAGACAAAGTCGCTTTTCGCCGCGTAGGTCTGCTCTCTGTCTGTCCAACCGCTAATAACTTATCCTAAAGAAGCCATTACACTATCCAATTTGCAGTATACTAACAGCTTAGCATAGCAATGCCCGTGCAATAGCGAAAATGGATTCCTAACTGTCTAACTGCCATTACACCATTTAAATTTAGCACGCTAGATCACCTAGCGTAATGCAAATTGAAAAATGTAATGACCGCTTAAACCACGCAACGGATTTTAATGTGGTTTTCACCAACAGCTAGATATTATTTCACGAAAGGTTTGGAGGTACTGTGAGGAGCCAGGTCGGGGCAGTAGTATAACATAAAGTACCTATAACATTTAAAAATCAGAACTCAACTCGCTAACCACGGGTACAATATATTATAAATGTACATAAATTTGGAACATTTTCTCACACGGTTGCCTGATCCCAAACTGAGCAATACTTGTACTATAGATGTCATAGAGACTAATAAACATACCAACAAACATACAAATATGTCTTTATGTACATACTTATATAAGTAAGTAAGAAAAACAAAAAACCCGGCTGCAAAATGTTGTACCCTATGTAACCTCACCTGTAGAGAGCGCCAAAGAAACCTCATACACATATACCCTCGAGAAACATAACCCTCCTTCTTGCGCAGTCGAGTAAATATATATAATATTTACACCCAGGCATAGAACAAACGCAAATCTTCATGACATAAATGTTTGCCCAAGGCGGGAATCGAACCCACGCCCCTATGCTCAGAAGGAACTTCCAACTGATCCACCGAGGCAGTCAATAGTCGTCGTCGTCGTCGTCGTCGTGGTATTTTTTTTTTTTTTTTTTATGTAGAATAGGTCGGCGTTTGACCACCAACTCGCCTGATGTTAAGCGACGTTGTGGTCTAAGATGGAGCACGACGACTTATGAAGTAGGTACTTATTCACTCTAGCCTTGAAGTTCTGTAGAGTGAAGAAGTACAAAAACGGCAGTTGATTGAGGCGCTACAAGTGCGCTACTGCTCAGACCCTTCTTCTACCGTTTTCTACCTAAGCATTTATTAGTCAGAAGATTGCGAGCGAAACCACGAGCCAGAGCTAGTAATAACTTAGAAGTCTATATTTGCCAGCTCATCTCCTAAATAGTAGTTGCAAATACTCAGCACTCGAGAGATTGAATATAGGGTAAATATTGAAACTAGCGGATTTCAAGTAAAACGGGCCGTATTTGGACAGTATATTAGTATGGGTGAAACACGATTAAACGGACAGATTTAGACCTGATAGAATTTAGACTCTGTTTGAATACTTCAACTCAAGTTTAGTAACGTAAATATAACTGGATTTACTAGATACCTATATCTATTGTTGTGAATTGTACAGTAAATATTTTAACACAATGGGAACGTTTAGCTCTCGGTCAAACAATAGAAAATCTGCCGCAAACTCTTTTGTACGACAATTTTTGAATTGAACGATTTTGATTTTTTTAACTCAATCAATCAATCATTTATTTACTTGACATAAAAACAAATTTTACAACAAAAGTATATTGAAGCCACTAGTCTCCGAACTAGTAAAAAAAAACTGTGCTACGGAAACCAGAGACCTCTCTCAATATAGTGTCCTTATTTTGTTGTCTTCATTATTATTTTATGCCATAACAGTAACTCATTACCTACACATGTCCTCATTGAGTCATGGTTTAAGGAAGATGTAATGTAAATGCGTAATGTTGTAGTGTTTCATACAAAACATTTTTCAGACGGCATTTTCTCAACATCGTCATAATTTAGATCCTCTAACCATGTAAGTACGAGTTTTAAATTCATTTCTTGTAATTTTTTTTTGTTCTTTATTCGAACACTTTTTGAAAGATTTTTTAAACTCCTTTTACTAGTGACTATTTACTATTAGCTTTTTACATAAAAAGTGTTCTAGAACATCTGTCTTTGTGTTGTCTTCCTCTACAGGTCGTATAATAAGTATTACACAATGCCTTATAACTGTATAGGCAGACAACCGGACCAGCGCGGGCGCCGCGCCGGCCGGACGGACATACGAAATATTTTTTGCCAAACCTGAAGCAGAGACGCTTCGCTTGCTAACGGTCGGTTTATAAAGATGTTACTCTATGCTTGTGTGTGTGTGTGTGTATGTTTGTTTGTTACTTCATCACGCACAAACACATTTATACTTAGCAGCTTATACCACAGACTAATTTATTTATTTAATTTTTATTTTGTTTTATTTTATTTGGATGACCAAACAGCCTGGTTAGACGTAAAAACATACAAAAATATTAACAGTTAGGCCAAATACAGGTCACCACTTATAAGAACAAGAATAGTGCTAGCGCGCAAAGGAAACATAACATTTATACTGGAAGATTAGAGAATAAATAATAATAATACAAAAAATATGAATTAAATAAAAACAAAAATAAAAGCCTACCACACAATATACTACTAGTATGTCTTATATTATATTAGTAATATATTAGTCTAAACTTATACTATGTGTTGTCACTGAGGCTACTTTTTAACTGCCGATAACACCGCGAGGCGTTAGTAGTGCAATAGCCTTTTACAAAATCTCCCACACACTACTTCTACTGGCAATTCGGTAATCCCTTTGACATAAAACAAATACGCTTTACTAACCTTTTGAATGAATAATCCAAAAGAACCATTACTCAGTTCCAGTTCCATATAACTGTCAACTGTTATTTACAAGTACTTAGCGTGATCCTGAAAGGCATTTGTTTAGATGCCCTAGGCGTACAGCTTAATCCTATCTCTACGCACAGTGAAGCTTGTCCGACCGCCGGCGAGTAGCGAGTAGCAAGTAGAGCTAGAGAATATGAGCCCTTCTTCCTATCTCCTGCCTTTGAGAGATTCGCCGAGATATTTTTGGGTCATTTGAAAAGTCATAAGAGTGAGAGTGACCGAGAAACATTTTACGCGTCAAGAAAAGAGAGCTAGACACGAGTTGGCGAGAAGCGAGTGCTTACTACCGATAGTTTTGTCGCTGGGCTATAGCGAGTACATGCCGAGCGAGCATAATTTACTCGCTGAGCGATACTTGCTCGGCGAGTATTGCGACAAACTAGTGGTAGTAAAGCGACGGTTGGCCTTAGATAAGTTAAGTGAGGGTACTATTGTGAGATAGAAGGCGATAAGTGAGTTAATAATTCATTTCTTTCAATCTAATCATCGCTACTTTACCGCGTACCGCCGCGTCGGTCGGGAGAATAACAAAAAGATGCATGAATGAGGCTCTATGAGTCATCAAATTGAAAATGAATTTCAGAATCATAACTAAGAACCCAAAATCTTCTTTAGTGCAAAGTATAAAAACAAATAAATTTTGCAAACAAAATTGCAAATATTGCAATGAAAGAGCAATTGCAATCTTCCTCGAACCTGTGTTAGTAGAGTGTACGTTCGGTCTGTAATGGTGACGAGGTTGTAGAGTGTAGACCGTCCGAACGTCATACAGCAGTGCTCAAGATAAATGAGCATAGCATACACTAGATTTAAATACATATAAATAACTAATATATAGAGCTAACTGGGCCAAATGAGTCTGTCCGGCAATTGCGTCTTCCGAGAATTACTGACAAACCCTTCACAAATTAGGCGCCACTTACATCTTTTTTCTATCTTTAGTGGCAATAATGTGTACAAGATGGCGTTAGATGCCTAATTTGTGAAGGGTTTATCAGTAATTCTTGTAAGTCGCAATTGCTCTACAGACGCATTTGCCCCAGTTGACGTTATACTCTAAACGACTTTGAAATGCCTCACTGAACTGCCGTCTTTGTACTTCTTCACTCTACAAAACTTCAAGGCTAGAGTGAATAAGTACCTTATAGGTCGTCGTGCTCCATCTTAGACCACAACATCGCTTAACATCAGGCGAGTTGGTGGTCAAACGCCGACCTATTCTACATAAAAAAAAATGAGATACGTCATCGAAAACTTTAAACAAAATTTTAATTTAAAATTAGTTTTTTTTTTGGTTTGGAGCTAGACAGGATAACAATTGTACGCCATAATAGAATTTGCGGTTATCACTATTTTTCTCGTTATTTTACAGACATACTTGACAAATATTTTCCTGATCACTCATGTAGACTAGACTCCACAATTTATCGATTAATTTGCTTATTTGACTATCTGTTTATGTACGTTACTGTTCAAAATATTGTCAGTTAAATATAGTTAGTAAACGAGATACGATGGCGCAAATTCGATTATTATTGAATTAAGTTAGGTCCAAAAAAAACTGTTTTCATTTTAAATTTCGCGTCATGAGCGAAACGTTGAGCCTTAAAAGGAGATTTTTTTTCTATGTTCATGTTATTATTTTTCCATACACAAAAGTCAGCAATTCGTCAACAAAGCCCGTTGACATGAAGTGTGCGGTTTGATTTAGTATGGCCGCCTACGACGCGGACGTCACGAAACATAGCTAGCATAGCTTCTGACATTATAGTAGCGGCGGCTGGTGGGGACTTTAGGCTTTCTACCAACGACCACTCCCAAAACAGCCACTAGTGGTGGTCGGACAAGGTTGGGATAAAGTTATAATTTTCGTCCTAACTTCCACCAGAGACTCGTTGGGTCAATTTTTTTTTTATCGTTCTGTTAATATAATGTAATTGTATAGTTAAACTGTGTTAAAAAATTATGAAAAACTAGTTTTCCATGTCAGATTTCTTTTGAATTGACTGTAGGTTTGGTTAGAGGTAGCAGTTTGGTGGTGGTCGTTGGCACAAAAAATAATTGTGTGTCCAAACTTAAAATAGTACTTTATCGACCGCCATTGGTGACCGTTTTGCTGGTGGTCTTTGGGAGTAATCCCAACTTTGGTGTGTAGACTTCTCTAAGAAACATGTACTTAACTGTTGTATCGTGCATCCATAGACCATGACTAAAAATTTTGACATTCTAAATCGTGTACTTCGAGATAAATTTTGATGTAAGTGCTTAAGTCAAACATTCAGTTAGAACTATTTTACACTCTATATATCAGCCAACGCCCTTACGCCTAAAGTCCTAAGAGCGAAAATCCTTTGTCTGCCCATTGTTTGCGCTGAAAAGATACAGAATTCAATACCTATTGTGTCGGTATCTTCCCTGAAATACGCACAATGACGAATTTGCCGTTTTCCGTTTATTTTGTTCAGATATGTCATGAAAATGTTTACTCCGACATGAGATATTAATCATCGGTAAATATAATAATGCTCAGTAGGTTTAAAAGGTAATGCGTATTATGAAAATTTTGACAAAAAAAACAAATGTATTAATTTTAAATTAGTTGAGTTGTTTTGTAGTAACAAATTGAACTGATGTACTGTGCACGTTCTATATTATAGCTATTAACACTCCACACTAATATTATAGAATAGAAAGGTCCTCTGTCTGTCTGTCTGTTTGTAGGTTGTAGATCAAATGAGCTACGGGCTCGCATTACGTCTCACTCCTTCTCTTTACGTAAGAAGCGTGACACGTCTTTAGTTGTTCTTTTTTCATTATATAGTAAACTAGCTGTCACCCCGCGACTTCGTTCGCGTTTATTATTCATATATATATATATATATATATATATTTAAACTATCCTATCTCTCAAGTTGGATCGAACTGCACATGGTGTGCGAATTTTATTATAATCGGTTAAGTGGTTTAGGAGTTCATTGAGGACAAACATTGTGACACGAGATTTATATATATTAAGATAAGATAGTACACGCTATATCATTATTAGTAACAAATGTACTTATTTATGCCAGCCAAGTACTTATGCGTACATACGAGAACATGCTTAAAATTAGGTGTTAAAGTATTGTCGGTTGATTTGAAAAGTTGACTGAACACGGTCAACGGCTTAGGCCCGTCCATCTATTTTATTTTTGTCAAAGGACTCAACTATATCCTTGAAACTGCTTATTTACCTCTATATTTGCCTTCAAATTTACATAAATCTAGGTAATGTACACTTTAAAATTAACGCTTCCATCCGTCAACTAACAGGACTAGTAATTAAACTAAACACGGAACGTATGTAGTATGTAGGTAACATAATCTCCTAAAAGCGACTTTCAGCCTACCTCTACTACACAATATCGCAGAGTAATGCTACAGAGACACAACTGTTGAAAAACTTATAATTTTAAAACACTCTAACATGTAAGAGTAATAAGCACTTTTGGTAGTAATATAAAATATCAAGACCTCTTATTTTATAAGCGTAATGACAATGGACATCCCGCCGTACTTACTATTCGCGTCATACGAGTGAGCGGGCACACGAAGATCATTGCCATTAGGCCAATACGCTAACAAAATGAGGGGTCCTGGGGTCTTGAGTTCTCAAGTGAATCACGCAGGATATTATATTCCTACAAGTCGAAATATTTATTGTCATTGTCTCTCTCGTTTCAAAAGTCGTAGGGCTGAGAGTGATCAAGAAACATCTCACGCGTCAAGAACGGTTTGCCTTCACCTTTCTGATACGAACCGCTAGGGAATGGAACACCTTGCCATCGTCTGTATTCCCGACTACCTGGGTATTTTCAAGGCTAGAGTGAATAAGCACCTTCTAGGTCGTCGTGCTCCATCTTACCGACCTGCCTGATGTTAAGCGACCACAACGTCGCTTAACATCAGGCGAGTTGGTGGTCAAACGTCGACCTCTACATAAAAAATATTATAAAAGGATGATCATGAATGTCCTTGATTAGCATAAGTGGAGATGATGGCCAAATACAAGCCTGGTTGTCGAATATATTGTCACATTTTAGTGGGTTAGAGCAGAATAAACGCGTTACTCATCTATCAGGCTTCAATACATAACTAAAGATGTTAATCAACCCAGCGAGGTGAGATCTCCGAATCTACGGGGTCGATGACTTGGACAAATTCGGCATTTGTTGATCCGATCGACATGAAATTTGACAGGCTACCTTCTATCTACTGTATTAGATAGTTCACGATTATATTCATTTTTTTTTATAACTAACTAGGCATGCGTCTGACTCGCCTATTCATTTCATATCATAATTCAATTTTGAAATTAGAATACAACAAGCAAATTTGTTGGTAGGTAGTCGCGACATCATAGTTCAGCGAATTCCAAGTCCAAAGAGATTCGCGTCTTCGTAGTTCCCCATCTGTCCTCTCCGATAGTTTGTGCCCCGATCCGTGTCTGTCGTCTGGTCTATTTCAGTAGCGCACCAAGTGGAAAATCAAAGGGTGGGGGCATCCATCCGTGGCGGCAGCGCCATCTGTCGGGCGTCGGCCGCGCTGCGACACTTGGACTTGCGGATGTAATGCTGGGATAAGCGTTGTCTTAGATCGGAGGAGCTACTGATTTTGTTAGCAACTTCAAAAAGAAAAAAAAACTATCTATTTCCATGTTGAATATAAAAATTTAAGACTGGAGAGGCATAAAAGGTTCTACGTTCTGATGTGTCTATACAAGCCTGCTTTTTAGGGTTCCGTAGCTATTACTTACTAGCTACGCTTTGCAGCTCCGCCCGCGGTTAAAAATGATTATGTGTGTTATTCCAGATTACAGTCTATGCCTGTGCCAAATTTCATTCAGACACGTTCGGCCCCGTTCTGGCGTAATTGAGTAACTAATATCCATTCAAACGTTCGCATTTATAATATGAGGGTGGTTTTTTAGTACGTTTATAATAAATATTGATTGGATATTATTTTGCAACATTTCTTAGTAATACGTAGTAATCTTTAGCTAAAATTGTACCTAACCTATAAGTTAATTTAGCATTAAATTAGATTATAACCTTAGCTTTACAAATGATTATTAACAATTTGTATATCTTCACATATCTAAATTTTAAACTTTCCCCATCTGTTACTCCTGGCAGACGCTCATAATTACCATCGTTAATAAATGTAAGTACAATAATTACTCGACGTGTAACATGTTTATTACAGTAATTAAGCGATTTCAGCGAATAAAGCGCTTTGAGCGAGAAAAGCGGTTTATGAGCGATGAGCTTTGGAGTGATTAGCCTGAGACAGAAATATATTCTTTATGTTTTTAGGTTTCCATACCTCAAAAGGAAAAAAACGGAACCCTTATAGAATCACTTTGTTGTCCGTCTGTGTGTCTACCAAAACTCTAAACCAAAACCCAGGAACGCGTGGACGTATCAAGCTGAAATTTATATCAAACACCCAAGTTTACCATCCCTTGGAGCTGAGAAAAAAACAAACTTTTGAGCCAAAGCAATCAAAAGATTTGTTTATGCTGCAAATTTTCAAACACAGAATCTCAAAATTTTGTACGAAGTACGTCTTATAGCACAGATAAAGGAAAAATTGCGAAAACCATAAATTTTTAGTTACATAAAGAAATAAAAATAATTTTTAAAATTTTAAACTTACTAACCTTTTCCTCATGGATACCTACAGGTTTGTACGGAACCCTCGGTGCACGAGTCCGACACGCACTTGGCCGGATTAAAAAAAAATTGAGTTAAAGGACGAGTTTGTCACCTAAATAATAAAGTAAATTTTCAAGATTTATTTGTATTTACTAAACCAACTAAAATACTTGATATTTTTGATAGGCGACAACAACAAAGATAGCAAGATAACATTTCTCAACAAAATCCTTCATAAAAGTTGTTACTTGAACTAATATCTAGTGTATTTCCGCTTTAATGTACGTATTAAGTACATCAAGGAATATGATTTTTTTATTCCATTCGTAATTATTATAATACACTAGATTGTTAGTTCAAGTAACAATTTTGAAGATGAACTTCCGCAAAGTAACGCCTGATTCAATCAAATTCTCATAGTTGGGCGATTGAGCCTACAGGACCCATATTCTTACGCGTGAAATGTTATCCTGGTCACTGCCGCTTTTACGAGAGAGACAGTAATCAACAGGCCTAGCATGCACAACGCGACAACGGTATGTCAACTCTTTTATCGAGACAGACATATGTTTGCACGTAGCCTTGTCACGTTCTCACACGAGAAAAAGTGACGTAAAGAATTTTGTCGATTGCATGCTAGCCCTGAAGAAAATATCTCACGCGCAAGAATAAAATAATATTTACTTAGTTTTTTATTCTGTCAGTTTGCGTTACCTTTTTAAATGATTACTGTGACTGAATCAAAAACACGTCCTTTTTTTCTTGGGAAGTCAGGTAAAAGTAATCTAAACGACCCCGAAACTTGAAAATTGCAAATGACAGAATAGTACTTCGTCAATCTTTTTTTATCACAATTTTTAATGACTTACTAATAACCAAGTTTCACTCAACTTAATTCGACAACATGAAATAGAAAAACTTGTTATGCAAAACCCACCTTGTTATGCAGTCGGTTAAATACCTTTCCTACCAATATTATAAACGCGAAAGTTTGTAAGAATGGATGGATGGATGTTTGTTACTCTTTCACGCCAGAACAGCTGAATAGATCTGGATAAAATTTAGCACAGAGATAGATTATAGTCTAGAAAAAAAAACGGACATATAGGACTTTTTAACCGCGGGTAACACAGCGGGGCGCAGCTAGTTTTGAAATAAAGTAAGCGGTGATAGCCTAGTTGCTGAAGGTCCACCTCTCAAGCCAGAGGGAGCGGGTTCAATCCCAGATGACTGCCAATTTTCACCTATGCTCAAAAATTTGTTCATTGTGTGAACATATGTGCGTATTGTTTGTCATTGCTACATGATTGGAGCCCGTTGTATGGCGACAGGCTCGCCCCCTTTCATATTTGGGCCTGAATATCATCCGGCGAAGTCTGGGTGTTCTATTACACCTCAGGGAAAAGGCGTGACGATATGTTTATGTATGTATGTAAAATAAAAATCGGTAAACAAGTAAAACGTTGTACCAATCAAAAACCTAATCCTGTCACGTATTTAGTAATATTTCGTTGGCCCGTAAATTAAACGTCTACCTGCCGAAGCTGAACCTTTTTGATTATTATACAAGTTCTATCTCCCAGCGACCCATTTCAACTGACGAACCCAAACTTAAATAATAACTCGAATTCAAACGGACAACGAGAAATAACTTATCTCAGACAACTTTTAAACGATTTTCAGGGCAGTGACTGCGTCGGTTTTTATGTCATGATTTTAAATTACCTTTTTAGGGTTTTGTGGTGATGATGATGGTATTGTATTCCATGTTGGTTTTGGCTGTGACGACTGTTTCTGGATGGTTACTGATGCGTACTCAGATGATTATCTAAACCTACATAAGTCCTACATAAAACCTACATTAACATTCGAGAACATAAGCAAAATGTGACATTAGGTATTTGCCTAAAAACTAAGGAAGTCAGACCCAAAGAGGTCTTGCCAGATTGTTTCGGACACTTAAGAAAATTAACGTTAGGTAATTGACTTATCACTAAAAAAGTCAGAACCAAGGAGGTCTTGCTAGACTCTTTCGGACACTTTAGTAAATTAGCGTTAGGTATTTGCCTAAAAACTAAGGAAGTCAGACCTAAGGAGGTCTAGCCAGACTCTTTCGGACACTGTAGAACACCACACTAAGAATTCGGTCTAAGACGATGACTATTATTAATTTCTAGCAAAGCTACGAAACACTCTTAAGCGTATATCACGACACGCACTTGACCGCTTTTCAATAAATTCCATAACATTTCCTTAAAAAGTTTCCTTTAAAAATATCGTTTAATAAATATAAAAAAATAACATATTTTTAAACTCATTACGAAAAAGGCATCAGAAATTACGTTACACATAATTCATCCCGTTTTACGTGAGGGAGGAAATGAGAGGAAGAGATTTATGTTCTATTTAGAATATGTAATGAATGGGCGTGTTCATAACTCATTCTTACGGTCTTTGATGGAAATAGAGATCGGGAAGGTGAATTGATAGGTTTCACTAAGGTTGAGCTTTTAGAGAAAGAATCGATGATGGGTGGGAAGAAGGCTCGCTTCTCAAGCCGGAGAGTGCGGGCTCGACAGCCGACGGCACGTACCAATTTGTTCAATGTGTAACATATTATGTGCGTATTGTATGTCATCTGCTACATGACTGGAGCCTGGTACATGGCGACAGGCTCACCCCTTGTCACATTTGGGACTGAATATCGTCGTGCGAAGTGTGGGTGTTGTATTACACCTCTGCCAGCCCCCTCGGGGGAAAGGCGTGACGATATGTATGTATTTTTGTATTAAACAGAGGTAACGTCGACAGCCTTTTGGGTGCTTTGCAATTTACAATCTACGCAAATATCGCGCGCAAATCTTGTTTTCTTCCATTCATATCGAGCTTCGATCTTGTTTAATTACCCTCATAACACTTTTAACTTTACAACACGTCTTTAATTAAGATTGTATTACTTTATAACATACATACCTACATAATTAATATGTATTGTAATGAATATCTTCGTATTGTACCTCAAAAGATAATAATCTTGTATTTATTCCAAACAAATACAGAAACTCATATCACATTTACGTTAGAAGTTTAATTATCTACATTGTTTCGGTTCTAAACTTCGTCTGTCTGACTTGATTTAATATTTTACTACAAAATTCATTTCAAGTAGATATTGTATTTTAATACAATGTTTGTTGCGATAGTTTCAATAATTGGACTTTCTGTTCCAGCTATGTACAGAAATTATCTTGTTTTAAAGTCTGGCCTAAAGGATTGAAAGTAATTTAAATTTTAAAGGTTAACTAACTAGTTCTGAGAACTGGACTCGCGACCTTCGTTTGTCCTCCCATACAGGTCGCATTCCTCAACTAATTCTTGTGAAATTTTGTGAGCATGTTCGATAATTACACAGTTTTTTTGCCGATTCAGTTTTTGGAAACCTAATTTTCAGGAGAATCTGTTAAGAAATGTGACCCGTAGATGAAGAAAAAAGATTTGGACAGAGATCCTGGACAGAAATCCAGGCAGAGTTCGGACATGCGAAAGCATCTTGGTCAAAGCTGAAGCAGAGACGCTTCGCTTGCTAACTCTCCCTCGCTAAACGTCTTTTAGCCTTGGAATAGTTCTAGTGTTTTGTCTCTTTCTTTTTTTTTAACTCGATCGAAAAAGGCAAAACACTGTAATAAAACGTTTCAAGGCTTTCAATGTGAATCTAGAAATGTTTATGTTACAACATTTTGATTTAAGACGTTAGTAGCATTATTAAAGGACACACCCTCTTAATAATTAATTTAATTTAACTCTTAGCAATAATTTGTAAAGTCTCGGAATATGCTTACAGTGTTTTGTCTTTTTCTTTCTCTTACATTTTTGAAATAAAATCGAAAATAACAAAAGACTGTGTAACTATTCTGAGGGTTTAAACATAATTTATTGTTAAGGGGATAGTATTTAAGCTAAACGCGTGCGTCACGCGAAGCTTCAACCTCACTCATCCGCGATAAAGCGAATATTTTCGTTATCGTGACGTATGTACCCAAATCTCCGCGAAGACATTATGACATTCGCGGTATGTTTTATCGTGATCTAGTAATTTGGGTTCTCACCTACAAGCATATCATATACATACCGTCATATATACCGTTACGCCTTTCCCCCGAAAGGGCTGGCAAAGGTGTAATACAACACCCACACTTTGCCGGACGATATTCAGTCCCAAATGTGACAGGAGGCGAGCCCGTCGCCATGCACCGGGCTCCAGTCATGCAACAGATGACATACAATACGCACTTAGGTTCACACAATATACAAATAGGAGCGTGTCGTCGGCTGTTATCGAACCCGCTCCCTCTGACTTGAGCGACTATAAACCATAATAGAGACCTGTGCTAAGAAATACCGCGTAGGTTCTTTGGCTTAAAGGTTATATCGACGAGCGAGCGTAAAAGAGTGAAGAATCTATGCTTGAGCTTTGGAAAGAATGCTGTCGTTTGTCTAGATTTCTGTTCAGCTGTCTTCCTCTTCACACCGTCTCCTCCGTCACAAAACTCCAAGAAAGTTGGTTGAGAAATGCGACCTATAGAGGAAGACAGACACCAGCCGCGAGGTCTTCAACTCACAGAGCCTACAGAGACAGACAGAGACACTAGTATATGTACAGGTTTAAATTATGAAGATTCGTATCATTAACCCACTTTACTTTGAAAAGGTTTCGAAGATATTTTTTTTGCAAAGGCATTCAGCTATTGTCAACCCTCACTCAGGTTGCCCCCGATGCGATGGCGAGATGAGCTTTTGGAGTTTTGAAAAAGACTGAACAGTGCTGGCCTAGCACAGAAATAAGTAAAAAACAAAAAAAATATATTGGGGAAAGTTTTGCCCAGCAGTGAGAAAAAAGGATGAAATAATACATTATGTATTAGGTTATAATTTTTATTATCATTTTTTACTTACTAAATGCAGTCAATCAGACTTTTGATGTTTAAGCTGATATGATTAAGGTAATTTCAGGTAGTATTTTGAACAACGTACCTACATATTTTTGAATACCACTGTACTTATCAATATGACCAACTTTTACCAAAGGGCCAACCGTAAAATCATGAAACATAAACCTGTTCCATACATTTTGTCGACAACGTTTTTTTTGCTCGATTTCAGGGTTGGCCCCATAGAGAAAGTTTGTCATAACGATGAGTTCCGTTATATCCTAGAATGTAACCGTCGTTTAGAGATACACCCTATATTATATCAAGTCGTCTTGCTTTGCTAATAAATTACGCTCATTCAAACCTATATAAACCAATGTTAATCACATTACTGCTCGTACATAAGAGGGCACATAGCACGTAAGTAAGTAAAATAAGAGTGTATGAGGGGAATGGTCTCTTACATAGAAAGCGACTTACAATGTTTGCTTTGAGGCTTGGTGCGTTTGTGAGCGCGAATAACAAAAATGTAACGTAGAAAATAGCTGCATGAAAATGAAAATATTTAATTTTCTCGTAGCTTCGCTAAAAATAAGTTATACCTAAATTCCTTTTAAACCAATCCTTTCGCGGAACTACTTTTAGTCGTTTATTCACTCATTCTTCCTTAATTCATGGACAAGAGTAAGTACTATAACATGAAATAAAAAAGAAATTGATTATACTATACAACGCTACATAGTGATTCGCATTACTCTATGCCACTTTAGATTTCCCTCCGTTACTTTATATTGCTCTAAACTGCTCTGCACTGTTCCACATTGATTGCTATTGCTCCTAATTGATTCTGTTAATTCGTATGTAAATTACCCCTTGTTTGTGCGACGCAGATGCAGACGTGGACGTTCTCAATGGACGGGTAAAATATATACATGAAAGCATCTGCTTGTTCAGAGCAAGGCGGGCGCGGAGCACCGCATTTAAACCATCCGCTTATCTGCTTGCGGACAATCCTCATCACACTGGACAAGGCTATCGACTAGGTTAACGTAACCGATCACCGATGCGACACGGTCATAACTGGGATGGCTGACCATGCGTGGCATTTACAACTGAACGCTACCGTGGCTCGGTAACACGTCAAATTGTAGGCCCCAGTTGCTTGTTCCCTGACAACAATCGTCAAGACATGCCAGAGGCCTTCGGGCGGTCTAGAAACCCTGAAATCAGAGTCAGCCACTTAGCCTATACGAACTTGCTTGGTGCTGAACCAGGCCTTAGCCATTTTTGTTAATGTCCGCTGGAGGTGTTCATTACCCGCTAGCACTGCGGCCACGTCTCACTATGTAATATCATAATTAACGTTTTCGTTATGTCGGGGACTTCGTTACTCGTTTAATTAGTACTTTCATTTTGGCCCGTTTGCGATATTGCTCTTATAATTACGTGCAAGGTATGGTCTTAATGCGTGTGCAAAGTTTTGATTCTGTATATAACGAGGTGCGTCTTGGGGATTCTCTCGTCGTCACACAGAAAACGTTCATTTTCTTGAATGAAAATATAGAAAATGAAATAAAAACTAACGACACATCGCAGTCCTAGGTCGGTCAGGTCATTTAGGAGGCACTTGGCTAGTTGCAATTGCTTCCTAGCGATCTGTTTTAACACCCGACGAAAAATAGACGGGGTGTTATAAGTTTGACGTGTCTGTGAGTGTGACGTGTGTGTGTGTGTGTGTGTGTGTTTGTAGGACTGTCTGTGACATCTTAGCTCCCGAACGGTTGAACCGATTTTGATTTTGTTTGAAAGGTAAATAAGTCGGGAGTGCTCTTAGCTACGTTTGATGAAAATCGGTGGTGGGGTTTTTTTTTACAAGCAAGCAAGTTCGTATAGGCCGAGTGGCTGGCCCTGATGTCAGTTACAGTGCTATGCGAGACGCAGCCGCGCGCGCGCACTCGCCTTAATAAAGACCGCCGAATGCGGTTGAAACTATAGTCGGAACAATCGACTAAATAATTTATTAGAACACACATTACACAAAGGACAGGGGGGCTATTCCTGCGCGTGAGATGAGATGAGATTTTATCTTAGTCACTCTCACACCTATGACGTTTGGGGCTATTCCTGCGCGTGAGATGAGATGAGATTTTATCTTGGTCACTCTCACACCTATTACGTTTCAAACGAGAGCAACAAGGATGAAAAAAAGTGAGATGAAAATCTCAAATCTCCGAATAGGGTCCGAGGAGTCTATAAATAAACACGCCAAAATCAGCAGCACGACTGACGCGTGCGGATTGACATCTTTTAAAATATGGTGTCGACGTCAAGAAACATAGTAGGCGACATTAAATTTCTGGCGGCGGTCTCCAGCGACTTCGGAGTGTAAGCTACCAGACTTCCATATAAAGACTTAAGACGGAAATTTAAAATACCTACCTGGGTGCCTACCATGACATATTATTGCCATGACGGTTACGTTTTGTTTCCGACGCTGAGCGACCGCGAATCGTATCACCGCGCAATAAGGTTCATGTTAAACGTAACCATTATGGCAATAAGATTTCATGGTAGGCCCCCTAGTCGGTTACCAAACATACATCCATACTCTCTCTCTCTCTCTCTCTCACACACATACGCGCGCGCATATGCTATTATTCTTCTTGTTGCAGAAAGTCGGGTAAAAACTACTCATATTTAGCTTCAAGTTATAAGCTTTGAAGTTGAACTCCGTTGAATTTTTAATCGGGTGAAAATTGCTTCCGCTTTATAATTTTCCGACCCTACATCTACCTGCGAGGAAGGTCGCGCGACAATCGGTTGAGTACACAATAAATTTTAATTTACGCACTTTTCGCCTTCATTATGCCGGTCCCGTAAGGGTTTCTAGGGATGGGTAGCTCCAATGAGATAAATGAATACGAATAATGAATAAAAACGATTCGATACACAATGAAAAATGTGAGTAAGAATATTTTATTGCAATCGCTTACGAAGATTAGGTTTTCGTTTTGCCGTTTTAAGCTATGTCGAAATTATTGTCTTACGTATCCTTACGAAATATTGTAATTATGATAGCAGTAAGTTTAGGACACAATGTGTAAGAATTTTAAAGTATCAATCATTTTTTTTTTATAAGCCGTTCAAATATTTTGACAAGTTTGTCATTCGATTTTATCATACTCGAATAACACAAACACGATTCGAATAAAATATCATCATTTTTCAACCCCTTTTTTCCACCCCTTGAGCTGAGAGCCTCACAAAAGGGTATTCTTCGAGAAAATTGTACGTCAAGCCTTAATGATAATACTATAGAATGCGAACGCCCCCTTGATTATGATAAATAAGCCCCTCTAAGGGTTTGAAATATGAGGGTGCGTATGGAATTTTCTTTATTAATTTTTGATATTGACGGAACATTGCTAGACGAGACGATTGAGAACAATGTCTTGGAAGCGTGCTAAAAATAAAAAGGTTGCTGGTTATCTTTATTACAATTATGTATGTTAGAAAATATTAGACATACATACATACAGATACACAGGTCCGTAGAAAATAGAAATAGGTAGATTATACAGATAAAATTAACTTTTATATAGCGTAACAGACTATGATAATGTTTTTTTTTTTCTCTTTTATTTAAAGAAACGAATAGAAACGAAGCAGCCTTAATGATGTCATCTCACTCGCACAAATTCACAACATAGCTAGAGCGAGTGAAAGGACATGATTAGCGCTGTTTCGTTTAGATTCGTTTACGTGGTTCATATTATGATTGCATTAAAGAGTGAAATTGACCACTTTACCACGCAATTCAGATATTAAATAAGCAAGTATGAATATTCCGAGAAAGTACGCCACTAGAAGGACTAGTCTAAAAACACATTCACCTTTTAAGGTATCGATTGATCCAAATATTGCTCGACAAAAGATAAACGAAAATACTTTGCGTCGTCCTTCAATACTTAAGTTTCAAGGGCAGAGAACGCAAACCCGAGTTTTCTCTACCCTTTTCTAAGAAGGGCCATTTTGCTCCCGAAATAACCTAAACTTCGGCAATGTTGAGCATTGAAGAGTCGTCGGAGCATTGCTGAACTTCATTGTCGATACAGACACTTGGCTCTTTGAGCTTTTGGGCATTGAGTTATAAGATCTGTGGCAGACAGACTTAGTTTCGACGGATGGTGCGGAACTAAATTTTAAATTTATCGTTGGAAATTTTATCTTATAAAATTAATTAAATTTTCATTTTAAATTTTCTTTAGCACACACGACCATAATTATAATGTTCTTCATTCAAAGGTTGTTGTGGCAGAGATCGCTTGTAAGCTATAAGATCGCTACTTGCACTAATACTTGCATATTTAGTTTTATATTTTATTTGGTGTCAAGCAAGAGTTTTGCATTGTATTGTAAAGGTACATCTTTCAATCTTTGAAATGACCGCAGAGCATTTTGGTAGACTTTTTTCTTTTTTTTTTACCTTGGGAAAATCCTTTATGGATACCACCAACAGCCCGGGTGCGAACACAGAGTGGTTATGTGGGAATCCCGCCACTGACGGCCTACCCACTGAAAACCCAAGGGTGTTCCACATCGCGCAAAATGCCGGGACTACGGGGCCGCTGTCGTACTCTTCCGCAGCCCCGACAGCGCCAGACCCTTCGAGCACCTCCTTGAGCTTGCGCTCTCTTTCTCCCTCTCGATGACGATGTGCCGAACACCAGACACATCGTCATCATCCACCACCTCGGGGACCAATTTGCCCGTGGGAGCCAGACAGCACCCATGTCTAGGTGCCCGTGATCCCCTTGCGACGGGTCAGATAAGTGGCCCTACCGCCTGCCACTTCGGCCGCAGAGGATAGGGAGAGCGGCAACGATACACTGACACGCCTCTTCCTCTGCGGCCCCACCGCGTCCGCCATCCAGACGGTGGCAACCACGTTTGGGCCGCGGAAGGTAGGGAAAGTGGCAACGACACACCAACAGTCCTCTCCCGCCGCGGCCCTCAGCCTCCGCCTCAGTTGTGGGTATGTATGAGCAATACAGACCCACACCCTACTTAGGCTGCTTCCATATGGGCTTTGGGCTAAAAGCCCCAAGAAGCGGCCCCACCTCGGATTCCTCTTGGCTTCACCGTGGTTGCCGAGGCCACGGCTACTGAGCCCTCCGCCACGAGAAGGCGGGAACCCTCGGGGGAGTGATGAGGAACAACCCTATATTATACTCTTATAACCCTCCCTTCTTGTACGCCATTAATTCTGGTCTTATCCCAAATCATGTCCAGATGACACTAAATAAGTCTACTTTTTAAATGAAGCTCCGCATACTTGTTCCAAATTCTTCGCAGTTGTCATATAAAAACATGTAGCAAAAATACCGCCGTCCTTGCTTATTGGCTCCCATTATATTGAATATCGCCTCCCCACCGACCCTCGGACAAAATATCGAAGCTAACGCGTTTATTCATTTATCTGTTGGGTATGGGAATCAGCTTTTAGGTACCTATCGGTTTTTGGTCAGGGAAGTTTGTTTTTCTGATCTGATTAACCATGGGCTTACTGTGTTTTTTCAGGCGTCATACAATTTTATTAAGAATAAATAAAATAATAATAAAATTATGATTGTGTACATTTATTAAGCTAAGTACCTAGTCTGGAATTGTATCTGGCGCCCACACTTATACGCTGAAAGGCAGGATACTCACTTGGGGGCCTAAGTGAGTATCCTGCCTTTCAGCATGCTAAAACGACGCTCAGTATTGAATTTCGATTTAATACTGGTTTTTCTATACAAAACTGCCTCGGTGGCTCACGGTACGGTAGTAAACATGTCTTTTGAGCTAGAGGGCGTAGGTACGATTTCTACCTAGGGCAATGTGATGAACATTTGTGTTTGTTATATATCTGGGTGCTAATTATCTATTTAAGTATGTATTAAAAAAATGTATTTATATCAGGAGCTGGCCTTTTTGGCAGAAGCTTTGCTTAGTGTCCCGAATGTTATTTATTTATTTATAAAAACAGCTTTAAATCGAGATTTATGACTGAGCGTCGTTTTTAAATACGGGTCTTACACGTGTAGCTTGCAACTAAGTGAGTGGTATATTATAGTGGTATTCAATATATTAGTACCTGGATGACCGAGCTTTGCTCGGTATTTTTTTGTGTTTTTTGGAAAACAAACAATTGATTTTAGTCTAACCTCAAAGCAAACACTCATTGACTTCGTGTTACTTAACAACGCCATCTGCTGTTGTGTCGTTAAAGCAATTAGTTTAAAAAAAGAAATAGTATTATTATTCGCCAATAGATGTCAGGAAGAGTCATATTTTTCAGTTGAGACTACTCAAACGCCTCCTTTTTGTTATTTTTCTTCCAAGTTTATGTTTAAGTTGATTATCGATAAAACACGAAAAAAATGACATTTCCTAAAAATGATTCCTAGCTAGATCGATTTATCGCCTCCGAAACCCCTTTTATACAAAATTGTATGAAAATCGTTGGAGCCGATTCCGAGATTCCAATTATATATATATATATACAAGAATTGCTCATTTAAAGATATAAGATAAGATACCATGGTATATTAATATACTCCGCCAATTATAGCGTTCCGAGGCAAAAATTATCACGACATCAACACGCAGTGACGTCAATCGATGCACAATCAAGACCGGAATTTACAAAAAGTACGAGAGAGACGATGACTAGTGACGTCATCAGGTGTTGGCTCCCAGAAAGCTAGACCTTATTTTCTTGGATCATGGTGAGTACTTAGGCCTGCTGGTAGGCGCTCGCTCGCGGAGCGTAGCGTGTTCGTAGCGTGTTCGTAGCGTGTTCGTAGCATGTTCGTAGCGTGTTCGCAGCTTCGCGGTGTGCTCGTAGGTCGATGCTACGCAGTAATCATGGACGAGCCGTACGCACTTGTAAATTGATACAGTATCTGATACATGGCTTGCTACGTGTCTAAGTGAGTCCCTTGTTATAGGTATCCGTTTATCTGCCATCTAGCCTGATGCTAAGCAGTGATGCGGTCTACGATGGAGCACGTTTATCTGAGAAACGGACTAGGACAAACACAAATGTTCATAACATCCTCGTAAATATTTGCCCTAGGTGGGGATCGAACCCAAACCCCCAAGCTCAAAAGGCAGGTTCACTACCAACTGAGCCATTGAGGCAGTCAGGCAGATTAGTAGCTATTCACAATACCTGTGTCATAGAATAGAATTTCTCTTATTCCTGTACAATTTCGCGTTCCTCACAATCTTCACCTCAGCGTCTCAGCTCTAAGTGGCTGTAAACTTCTGGGACTAAAGCCTTTAGCCTCTAAACGGTTTGTTCAAGTCACGGCGGGAGCGAGGAGCGTAATGAGATCAAAGCGGCTGCCCGGCCCACTGCTCCGGAACGCACGTCACTTACAATAAGGGACACTGTTTGTGACATCTTGTTTAATGTGGAATGCTCGATATTCGGGCGTTAGGTTGAAAGCTAGTGGCACCTGTACTGCTACATATTCTGTGGTGTAAGCGACAAAAATACTTTTTCACCTGACAAGCTCGCAAAGGTACTGTTTATCATTCGAATTCTGAGTGCAAAAGTATATTTTTTCTGCTAGTGTGAAAAGAGTTTTTAAAATTCGATACTTCCTTCTTAATAACTTTCTAAACGGCCAGTTATCTGAGACTGCATTTTATGGCAGTGCGCCAACATCATTTTTAGAATGATCGTACTGGCCAGCATGATGAATGCGTTAAAACAAAACTTTTTAATCTTTTTTAAAACCTTCAAGGACATAGGATTTTCCTCGCGGTGGTGAGGTGAAAAGTTGTGTGTCTCACTCGGCAGCAAAGTTTATTTGGCGTCTCGTATTTTTAACTTTGCAGCCTTACGTAACAAATAACTACTTGTTCACTTGTTCACTTGCTTTAGGTACGGAAGTTTATGGCATAAAAATATAAAATTGATCTAAGTGAAGTTTAAGGTTATCAACGTTTTTTTTTCTACAAATCAAATTTGAAGGTAAATAAAGCTTGTACTATGGCTGCCAGAGACTGACATACATAGATAAAACACACTTAAATAGATATTAACGCCCAGACATACAACAAACACAAATGATTACATGAATGTTTGCTCTAGGTGGGAGTCGAACCCACGCCCCCAAGCTCAGAAGGCAGGTTCACTACCAACTGAGCCACCGAGGCAGTCAAATGAGTCGAAAATATAATATGATGACAGATATACGTTAATGGAATTGAGGAGATAATATGAATTATTCTGACCATAAATCAAGAAAAAAAAAACAGCCATCCTTTTGAAAAAGGAACGTTTTGTTTAATTTATTACAAGCACGCTGTGCTTCCTTTAAAAGATAACACATTAAGCTAAAATAGTTCGTAAGTTTAAATTATAAAAGTATTGATGTAGTTATCATTGCAAAGGGCTAGTGTTCCGGCGCTACTGGGAGGCCGCACAGGGAGCAAAAGCCCAGAAGACGTAGTTCATTTTATTAATTTCATTTATATGTATGCTAGTCTGTAAGGTATTTATTTTCTATGGGCCTCTGTAACTTGCATTGTATGCAAGTTATATTGCCTGTAAAAAATGGATTATTATTATTATATTGCGAAGCCATAATAAATAAATAAATAATAAAAAAAAAAAACAAGATTTGATTTTAATTTCTGTTTTGCATCCCATCACGAGATCTAATTTTTTTTTAAAGAAGTAAGTAATGTTCCCAAGCTCTTAGAAACCAACCTCAAATATTAAATACAGTTGAAGTCGGAATTGAGTTTAACAGATTTCTATTTATTTGAAAAAATATACAAATTGAAAAATTATCTGTCCACAAACACCACCAAATTAAATACTACAGCTTCTAGTTCAAGGTCTTTTATGTATAAGTGACTAAATTTATGTAAATTTAATCAACATACTATGAGTCGTTACGAGCTCGTATCGCAACGGTTCAGCGTTATTATCGCCGTAACGGTTATTTCGCTTCGTTATTTCGTTATGCTCAAATTGGGAAAGAGGGGATTCGCTATTTTAATAAAGAGTTATTAAAATTGCGTGGAGTTAAGATAAATCTGTGATATTCAAATTAAAGATGTTTTACTAACCTCGTATCATACTTATTATTATACAAGGTGTTGTTTTGCATTCCAGCAGAATTTGTAGAGGTATGCGCTCCATACTCTAGCTAGTGGAGTACATATGCTAGTGGAGGAGGTATATATTAGTACTACACTTAACTAGTAGAACCGAATAAACTTTAGGGCCACCTTAAAATCAAGAAAAAACAGCTGTTCCCTTCAAAAATTCTATTGATCGTCAATTAAATAAATGAAACAGCAGTTCTACCTTTTTGAGATCTCAAGTTTTTCCCATAGTTTCGTGCAAATTCGGGCTCGGCGAGTGGAGTATACCTACCTCTACAAATTCTGCGGGAATGCGTAACAACACGTTGTATTTCAACCCCCTTATTATTAAAAACGTTGTATATCCTCGTAATAGTTATTCAGTGTTTTGACTTCCTCGAGTGAGTTAAACATTTTGAAGAAAGTAAAAGATAAAAATACTGATTAACTTTTCTGACACTATACAACATTTATTGGTAAGGAAGTTCATCAATCTTACGATTTTTTGGAAAATGGATAGACTAACTTTCTACATAAATACTGAGGTTCTGTACAAATCGTAAGTCAAAATCCGAGCACCGAAGCAATTCTATTGACTAACAGTAAAACATCCACAAACCTTCTACCTATTTCGTCCTCATCAAACAGGGTGAGTTTACCCTCAAATACGGTAATGTTTAATCTACAGAACATAATACCTAGTTGTTTAATCCCGGCATCGCAGGCCCTGGTCTCGCAGACCCCGGTTTCGCAGGCCGGCGCCGGGCGGTCTCGGGGCAGCTTGGACATTCAAGGGTTGAAAGTTGAAACGTATCTTTTGTTCAGTTTAAAAGAATTTTCAGCGTGCATTTGTCCTGAAATTAGTTTTAGTTAGAAAAGCTAAAAGACAATTTAAGATAGGCTTAAATATATTCAATTAATGTTTAAAAGAAAATAATAATTTAAAATTTAAAAAAACCGTCTTCCCATGATCCAAATCTGATTTTGTAAAAAAGGCCAATCTGAAAGTTTAAATAGCTTTTCAAATGAAAGAAGAATTTGTAAAGCCTCTTCTTTTTTGAAGTCGGTTAAAAATGTTATTATTTTGATAAATTAATATCCGGAAACGACTGTAACTGTAAGTTTATTTTCGGCCAAAATTTACTGTTCTCGCTATTCGCTGTCTTATTGAATTACACATTTACTTACAAATCTATTAACAAAACAAAAAACAAAATAATGGGTGCATCAGAGACAGAACAATATCAATTTCTCTAAACTCAGCCCCCTTCTATCGGCTTCTACACGTGTGCCACTTGAGGTACTCATAAGTACAACTTACCATATACCATAGTATACCATAATATACCATAGTATACCATAGTATACCATAGTATACCATAGTATACCATAGTATACCATAGTATACAATAGTATACCATAGTATACCATAGTATACCATAGTATACCATAGTATACCATAGTATACCATAGTATACCATAGTATACTAGCGACCCGCCCCGACTTCGCACAGAGCCTATGAACCTTCCTAAAAAAATTATCTAACTATGCGTGGTTTAAGAGAAGCCGATATACAGACAGACGCGGAAACCAATTATGTTTTATACCATGTAGAGTTAAAGATACTCATCCATTTTAGTTTTAGTAAATTGTTTTTTTAACATAGAAAATAGATTTTTAATTGTATACAACGTTTATAAAGTACTCCATATATTTACTTTTTTCGTTTTTCTGAAAGAAAAAGTCCGCAGCTTCAGACTTTTAATTCTCATAGGTCAAAATCGGAAGAGTTGTTTACTCTACAGGGTTTTCCTATCAACTCATCGGAACTAGAAACGGAAAGTTTGTTTTATACAAACACATTTGAAGCTATGTGATTGTGTTTGGGAAGTTTAACTAAATAGGACTTTATTAGATGTAGGTTAGATTTGTTTTTAGGTAAATAAGATCAACTATCATTACTTTCATCATTTTCATCATCATCATTATTATTATAGGTACGATTTTTTAAGAATAGAGTAGTACAGAGTACAGATGTTGACCGAGAGGGAGGGGAAGGGGGTCACAAATTGTAAGAAATGGTCACGTAGTATGGGTACGTTCCCTAACCGTCTAACCGTCGACGAAAATGCTTTCGATCGATTTCTGTACGGATCTCTGTCCGGATATTTCAAAAACGGATTTGGCAAAAAAATCCGTGTAGTTTGAACCTGCTCACAAAATTTCACGAGAATGGGTTGAGGAATGCGACGTTTGTCCTCTGATGTTTGTCCTTATAGAGCCACTAGTAATATTAGTTAGGATTTAAATTAGAATTAGCGTTACAGTTCTTAACAATTAACATTATTATTCGTAACTAATTAACAATTAAAATTTTGAAAATTAAGCGATGGTAGCCTAGCCAGCGAAGGCCCGCCTGTCAAGCCAGAGGGAGCGGGTTCGGACCCAACTGAAGGCACGCACCAATTTGTTAATTGTGTGAACATATGTGCGTATTGTATGTGATCTGCTATATACATACCTAGAGCTCGGTGTATGGAGGCAGGCTCGCCCGCTATCACATTTGGGACTGAATATCGTCCGGCGAAGTGTGGGTGTTGTATTACACCTCTGCCAGCGCCCTCGGGGGAAAGTCGTGACGATATATTATTTTGTTTCTTTCTTTTACATTTTTTCACTCGGTCGAAGAAGACAAAAGACTATGTAACTATTTCGAGACTATACTATGTTTATCGCTAAATATATAAGTTCTTAGATATATAAGTTCCTTGTTATTTTTATTAAGTAGATTTATTTATTTATTATTAAGTAGAAAGTATATTTCGAAAAACGACGAAAATTGTACGCTCGAAATGGGCAGACTGTTGATACTCAATTTACAACTTGTAACATCTTTTTGTAAGCAGTTGTACAATATCATAACAAATCGTCACGCCTTTCCCCCGAGGAGGCTGGCAAAAGTGTAATACAACACCCACACTTCGCCAGACGATTTTCAGTCCCAAATGTGACAGGGGGCGAGCCTGTCGCCATACACCAGGCTCCTGTCATGTAGCAGATGACATACAATACGCACATTATGTTCACATAATGAACAAATTGGTGCGCGCCGTCGGCTGGGTGCGAACCCGCTCCCTCTGGCATGACAGGCGATTTTTCTCCCAATTAGGCTGCCATCGCTTTCTATCCAATATATATTTCTTTTTCAATAGATATATCTGAATCTTATTCTCATATTGCAAGTGTAACTTGACAGTTCGTAACACGTCACCGCCGTTCTACTCACACATTGTACCGCAGCTCGTATGTATGTATTTACGATATGTCGTATCGCTGCTTACAGCACACGTCCGCGATCACGACTAGTGTTATTGCGCGATTCCGCCTCATCTGTACGATAAGGGTGCCGTTGACAATAGCAGCGCGCTCATATTTTCCTCGACTGGATAACTGATATTTCATGTTGAAAGCTCATGAGATAAATACTGGATAAAGTGTGTGCTAACATACAATATTACGTGGAAATGTTTTTTTTTTTAATTTATTCATTTATTATGGCTTCGTAATGATAACTACGAGTACATCAATACTTTTATAATTTAAACTTACGAACTATTTTAACTTAATGTGTTATCTTTTAAAGGAAGCACAGCGTGCGTTTTATGATTACATCATTCATTATGTTATTACTAACTTAAAAAAAAAACATACATATTACATAAACATATTAGGTTGGACTTAAAATAATCAAATAAAATAAATTTTAAACACTTTATCCTTATGTAAGAAGTTCGTATAGGCCTGCTTGCTCTGGTAACAAAATGTTTTATACTGGCACCTCTGACTTCTGTTTTCACCGCTGAAACCAGTTTTTTGGTAAAAACGGTTCTTAATTCCACTGTATGTTTTTTTCACAGTCATAGTTCCCTATTAGAATTCCCTACGCCGGGATGCCATGAGACACACACAAAGAAATGGTTAACTAATGACTAAACTACTAAACAACTATAGTTGGCCATGTTTGTGTGTTATAACATCGAGACCTAGAACAAATATTTTAATTTATCATTGAGACATAAATGTGTATTTAAATGTCATCTGCTACTTAGTGTACCTGGTGTACGGCAACAGGTTCGCCCCGTCACGTTTGGGACCGAATATTGTCTGCCAAAGTATGGGTGTTGTAATCTACCTCTGCAAGCGCTTTCGAGGAAAACGGAAAACGATAAAAATTATAATTTGTTATGTCGAACACCTTCCCGCCCGGGAATCGAAACCGGAACCTCATGCTTAATATCCTACTAATATTATGAACGCGAAAGTTTGAAAGAATAGATGGATGGATGTTTGTTACTCTTTCACGCCAGAACGGCTAAACAGATCTGGATGAAATTTGACACAGCGATCGATTATAGTCTAGAATAGCACAAAGGATACTTTTTAACCGCGGGTGAAACCGCGGGGCGCAGCTAGTAAAGTATAAAGTAATGGAACTCCGACTAGGCTAGCAGGGCCCTCAAGTAGTAGATCTATTCTCTCTTTCTCCCTCTCCCCTCTCGCTCTCCAAAATTTCCAACAGCTGCCAGCGTGTCCCATTTCTCAAATCTCACAAAATTAAACTGGCTCCAAATTGATTTCTGACGAACAAAAGGGATACTCTCGTAATCAAAGCTCGCTCTCGAATACGCATCGGAGGGGAATTTATTGAATTTGTCACGATTTAGAATTAATTTGATAGGCCTTAGGTCGGATTGGAAGTGTTGGCCCGTAGACGAATGTAGCTCGGGACGTGGAATGCTGCTTATGGAATAGTGCATATGATAACAGTGAAACAAGTGAGTTCGAAAAAAAATATCAAGACACGACTGCAACTATTACTAATTCTATTTTGTAATCCCATTTTAGTTTTCTTTAGCCCTAAATGCCCCTCAGTTTCTTGCCTGTTCTTCTGAGTAGAGGCTCTTTATCCGAACAAGGCAGTCGAGTCTATTTAAATAACTTTGACGTTCATAAGTGTATCTTTGATGCCTAAATTGAATAAAAACATTTTGACTTTGACTTTAATTCGATAAACTTGATTACTTATTTTCGACCAAGCGGGCGTTCCACAAAAATGCTTTCGTATGTCCGAATTCTGTCTGGATGTTTGTCTTCCTCTACAGTTCGCATTTCTTCGACCGATTCTTTCAACCGATTCTCTTGAAAGTTTTGCGGTCACATTATTTCCATTCAAAGCCTGCTACTGTTTTAAATAACATTACATGCATAATTATCGTCACGCCTTTTCCGGAAAGGGCTGGCAGAGGTGTAAAACTAAACCCACAATTTGCCGTATAATATTTAACAACGTAGAAATTATTTTAAAAGTTACTCGTTGTATGCCACGAGGATGATACTTATACTTGAGTTTAAATATCATGTCCAAAGCTATATTAGTCTAAGACAAATCTTTTCTCATCCATCGGAAGTTCGATAAATAAATTGGCATGAATAAGGGTAAATAAAATAGATGTACAGGTGTTCAAAGTAATTAGATACCTTTAGAGCAATTCTTTACTTTCCTAACTTTACGAAATACATACAACAGATTTTTTTCCTAAAACAACAAAGCTTTTTTTGTTAAAAAAACTACTGTTTTACTTATTAAGCATTCGGTGGACTTTATCAAGGAGAGTGCGCGCGTGCGGCTGCGTCTCGCTTTGCACTGTGGGCCGCCGCGAACCGCGATAAAAACAACTGTTTTGTTCTAAATCAACAAATTGTTTAAATATGTGAGACACCTTTTGATGGTCTAAAATATCTAACTGAAGAGTCTGTAAAGTTAACCATTCACCATCCTGCCTCGCAGTCCGCCGTGCAGGACTGCGAAGCGGAATATTGCTCATACACTATCCTCCCTAACATCTTGCACGTACATCCTGCACTTCGTTGTGGGAAGCGATGCAGGCTGCAAGCAATCATTGACCATCCGGCATGAAGCGGCAGTCCTGCACGGAGGATTGCAAGGCAGGATGGTGAATGGTTACCATAAGACTAACTAAGACTTTTGATGAAGCTATACTACAAGTGATTTATTTTTGCGCCCTCCGTAGTCTATAGACCAACACACATCGGCACTCGAAGCACGAAACAGAGCCGCAATTATTTCCGCAACGCTTCAGGTTTTTGTTGATTAATTGATTTACAGACGTGCCGACGTGCCTGTGTTCAATTACATCGGAATGAACAGACTTTGCACGTTATGATATAAACGCTGGTTTACTAGTTGGTGCCTGCTGTTTTGCTCGTGATATTGTAATACTAAATGATAAATAAATATTTGAACACTTGTACAGTCGGTCATCTGACCCAAACTAAGCAAAGTTTGTAGCTTGTGGTTGCCAGAGACTGATTTACGTAAATATATATTTTGAAGATTGATTTAAATAGACGTTATATTTATAAACAGCTAAAATCTTAGAAATTATTATGGAAGCACCTTCTAATTTTTCCAGATACATATGTGTTTTCCAGATACGTTGTTTGTCCGCTATAGACTCCTAAACTACTTAACCGATTTCAATCAAATTTGCACACCGTGTGCAGTTCGATCTAACTTAACAGATAGGATAGCTCACATATATATATATATATAAATAATAAACGCGAACGAAGTCGCGGGGTGACAGCTAGTATATGTATAAAACAGGGTTTTTGTAGTATGCTGTATATCTGAATATCCGATCTCTAGTTATGAGATACCAGCCTTAAAATCGCAACGACTCAGTGTGTCATAAATCGGCGAGTTAAACTTGAACTGCGCTGAGAGCCGGAACTCTATTGA
The DNA here is from genome assembly GCA_911728515.1 of Peribatodes rhomboidaria. Taxonomy (NCBI): domain Eukaryota; kingdom Metazoa; phylum Arthropoda; class Insecta; order Lepidoptera; family Geometridae; genus Peribatodes; species Peribatodes rhomboidaria. The sequence continues at coordinate 803,010 of OU452178.1, forward strand.
TAACTAAAGCCTGCTAAAGTCCAGGTTATGGCCACTAAAGCATGCAGGATCAGAGCTTAAATTGGTTCCACCTTTACTGGATGAATCATTAAATTTGATAGCGTTTGCTGTATAGGAAATTCCTGCGTTATTATCAGAAAGTTTTAATGAAGTTGGCTTATAGTTTGTACTTCATCATTTTGTTTTTGGGATTTAGGTACGAGTATATTGCAAAATTACATTTCGTGAGCAGAGTTGAATCGCTGAACTTTAGTTTTTAACCGACTTTGAAAAAGGAGGAGGTTCTCAATTCGTCTGTTTATTTTTTTTTGTATGTATGTTACGCGACTACCAATTGTGAATCGATTTTAATGATTCTTTTGTTTTAGTTAAGTAGATCATACTTTAGAGATGGTTCCATTATATTTTATCGAAATTGGCCAACCAGTTTCTAAAATATCAACAAAAGTGTAAAAATTGTTAACATGGATGACGGGAAGCTGTTTTGTATAATTGGCACATTACATTTAGGCGTCTTGACACCAACGCGATCACAGCGCGACTGACAGCGATACAAGGCTTACACTTGACATAAGCCTAGTTTTCAAGGTGCCATTTTCGCATTGAGACTTAATACGAGTATCTATGTATATCCGATCGAAGGTGAAAATGACCGAAATAATATCGCTCTCGCCAGAACGAGAGCCCTAAGGCTTTTCCCATCGATAAAAAAAAGATAAATTTATAGCTTACCCAAAACTGCACTGCACAAAACTCCCGGATCGAAATAAACAGCTAAAACCCGAACGGGCACATTGCTAGTACTCGTACCCACCTAATATATAAATCTGCCAGCCTGATTTACAATGGAACTTGGTCCACTAGCGGGGATGTATGGCGATAGTTGGGGCTGTTTTCATTTGTTTTTATCGTCCAGACACGATAAATAAGTCCCAGGTGTGAACGTTTGATGCAAACTTTAGTGATAGAGAGAAACTTTTTAAAAACATGTTTTGAATGCTGACAGGTTTATTGTATGGGAGTTGAGATTGGTGAAGTGGGGAATTTGGTAGTATTTCTTACGACGGAGGGGGTTAGATAAACTTCAAGTCCAACAAAAGCACAGATTAAAAAAAAAACTATTTGTGGTCTTATGTAAAAGTTTACAGGATTTTTAGAATTTCGTTGTACAATTTCAATAATGTAGCTAAGTATTGCTTTTGGTTTACGTTACTATAATAACTGTAGATACCTTCTTAAAACGATGGTATACTCTATCTCTTATATATATATATCTTAAACTAAGCTTTAAATACTGATCCCCTTACGAATAAACGTTGTTGTCTGCCTCGGTGACTCAGTTGGTAGTGAACCTGCCTTCCGAGCCTGGGGGCGTGGGTTCGATTCCCACCTAAAGCAAACATATTATATGATTAATATTTGTGATTTTTCTATGTCTAGGTGTTAATATGTATTTAAGTATATATTAAAAAAAAAAATATGTGCATGTATTTTTTTTTTTTTTTTATGTAGAATAGGTCGGCGTTTGACCACCAAGTAGCCTGATGTTAAGTTATTATGATGATATTATACTATGGCCGCCATAGTACAAGCTTTGCTTAGTTTGGGGTCAGAAGCCAGTGTGTGCAAGAGTCCCTAATATTTATTTTTATTTATTTATTTATATAGCTTATTTTCTTTCAAATATTTAACTCGATCGAAAAAAACAAAACGTGAGTGCCTATTGATCTCATAAATACGTTTAATAATTTCAAAAGTTAATATCATACTGTTATTAGCTTCTAAGTATAAGACAACTTACCTATTTAAAGCACTGGTTAAATAAAAATTAACTTGATGGGTTTCACCAAAATTTCACTAGAATACCTTTTTACTTAACTTTAACAAAGTGATCAAAGCTTTTCATTTCCATAATGAAAAAATCTGAACAAAAAAGTTTACAACCAAAACTTAAAAAATATATCCAAAAACTACAATAATTAAAGATTCCCTACAAGAATTTCCATTAAGAATTTACAAAGCAGACAGCTTTCCCAACAAATCCAAAATCAGTTTCTGAATTCAGTCTGTGAAAGTTTCTAAGGACTTTAACCTCTCAGAAGGTTGTATCGTGATTTTTTTATGATTTGGTCAATTATATCTAAGAAAAGACCGTTTACTTTGAGAAGTGAATGGACTTTACAAAGACATCTAATGCCCAGTGTGGCTTCACTGGCTATTGTCAAGGTTCCTTTCACGTTTTTGGGAATTAATAAGCACCTTGAGGCAGGCCGCTGGCAAGATTGCTTGCTATCGTTGGGCTTCGATCAAATCGTATTTAATTCAGGCGGTACATTTACTCGTGGAAGTCGACGATGCGTCGCGTCGGTACATGGATGCACGCGCACGGACGAAGAAGCATTGTCTGGAGTTTTGACGGAAATCAAAAAGGAGTTGTCGTAATTTTGTATTATTTTCTAAATCTTATAATTTTTCGACTGTTACAGTGTAATAATGGTAAAATACTAACCTTTAGCGGTTCGTTAACAATTACGAGTGTGGAGAAATGATACAAACATTGCGAAACGTGACTTTTCGTGTTCTCTACAAAACTCCACTGTAAAGTTTCAGTAAAGTTTCCATCATTTTACTGAAATGGGTAAAGGGTAGGGATTTATCATCGTTATCACCACTCCATCTGTAAATAAACATGACTAACTTGACATAGGCAAATTCACAAGACGTGTGACGCCAAATTTCTCTATATTCTAAGCTTTGTCTGTGTGTTGTATCGGGCATGTTTTAGGTTAGGTTTAGGTTTAAAGACTTTTTATTATCAACAAAGACAATTTGTCGCTTATGTGATAACATGGTTTAGTTAAGTATAGCTTAGCGTTCGTAGTCGCATCCTTAAAGTATTATAAACATATTTATTTATAATAGTATAAAATTAAAATTTAAAAATTCTTAAGGTTTCAAACTCATTTCACGCATTTCCTTATTCAAGATAGGGATCTGTCTTCCATAATATGTCGAGCTAATTTTTTCTTAAATGCGTGAAATGAGTTTACATTTTTTATATGAGAGGGTAGTTTGTTAAAAAGCCGCGCTCCTTCATTAGTTAGCATTGTTTTGCCATATTTTGTTCGATGCCTGGGTATGACGAGGTAGCTAGCTCGCCGAGTACAGTGGTCAACAACATTTTTTCGCTTGGTGAATGATAAGTTTGTGTGAATGTTTTTATTTAGAGTTTTACGAGTATAACATGCAAACTGAGGTACGATACAAAAAAAAAAGTTGTCCCATACACCTTTACGTAAGGCGGAGTAGTGTGAGAACTGCTTTACTTCAGCATATTAAATTACAAACTACACTACACAAAATTTCACACCAAACCAGTCAGCCATTTTTAGTTAATTAACAACCCATAAACCGCTTTAAACTGTATTAACATGATTGGAGCCCGGTGTATGGCGACAGGCTCGCCCCCTGTCACAATTGGGACTGAATATCGTCCGGCGAAGTGTGGGTGTTGTATTACACCTCTGACAGCCCCCTCGGGGGAAAGGCGTGACGATATATGTATGTAAAAATCGCTAATGAAAACCTAAATTCTTTAATATAATATAATCATAATATAATCTAAAATGTTATGACTATAATTCATATAGTCATAACATTTTAGATTATATTACATTTCAGCCTCGTTTCAGCATAAACATCAAAATAGCAATAAAAGCTGGACGTGGATCTAGTGTTGTCTCAGCCTAGGGGTCAGCGAGGGTCAGGGTCTAATTAGAACCCACGTAATGACCCCTGTTTGTTTTGCAAAGTGGGACTTTACAATGCCTAGCTTTTAGGGATCGTCATCATCATAACAGGCTTTTAGGCATTGTTACCGATGATTTAGGTTGCCTGGTGAAACTGTCGACATTCGTGTTCTTTAATTCTTTCATTAGACCGTCTAAATTCCTCTGACATGGCTCTGGCCGTGGCCTCACATTGGTTCGATTTTGGCTCCAAGCTTGGCTATAATTTGAAACGGCCAAAATTAAACCTCACGCAGTAAGAAGGTTCAATTTTGGCCGTTTCAAACACATTGGCTTCAATATCAACTTTTTGTCTAAAAGTAATTACACAACTACACACGCGCAACACACACACACACACACCCCAGGTACTACAGTGACCAACTAGCTGCGCCCCGTGATTATTGAATTGCTAATTAACGTCCGTCCAGGTTCACACTTTGATTCCAGTAAATTAACGTCGCGCGTCACTCGGTACACAACCACACTGCACGCGTGTCCTGACCACACTAGTGCACTAATAGTACACTAATGCAAGTTGCAAGGATTCAGTGCACTGCAGTGGACGATAGTTTGTTTGGATGATGAAATCTAGTACGTAGTACATAATTTTATCGACAGTTTCCTTATTTATCAATGGAACTCTAAAAAGAGTTCAATTCAAAGAAACGTTCCCAATCTAAGCTCTCCACTACTCAACAACAAGAGCCTGTTCCCCTATGACCTGAATAAAATGGGTCAACGCTTCCATCGACAGGTCTCCATAATCAAGTGGATGGCATGAATTTGTAGAGTGCTATCAGTTCTGCGATCGGAGTAAAGGATGTAAGGATTGTAGAGTGAAGTGAAAGGGCTTTTACTGAGACACTTGGGCTAAATCCGTATCATATTGCTATACTACAGAATTTATTTACAGATATAAACACGTGCAGTAAATCTGTTTTTCCTTACACTATTTTAAGATGGAGTGTTATGGTATATGCATTATTATTATATATTCCCCTGTTCAGAAAAAGGGTACAGTTCCCTGTACAGTTAAGACTTATTTAGAAGACAAAGATATCTGGAGCCTTCTAATTCCGCCAAGTAGCCACTAGTATGTATAGATATTACCTAGTTGTAAGCCAAAATTTGTGAGACAGTAATTTATTTATTCTTTGAAAATATTATATAATGCTCCTTAGTTTCTTGCCTGTTCTTCTGAGTAGAGGCTCTTTATACGAACGACTTAGGACTGAATAATTGTCCGGCGAAGTATAGCGGTTGTAATACACCACTGCCAGCGCCTTTGCGGGAACGGCGTGGCGATTATGTTATTATGTACTTATATTATTAGAAGCCTAGTTTGTGGCAAACCCATTCTCCGGCCGCTAGCGTATATATAGTTATGTATATTTTTAGTTTAAGTTTTTTAGTAGTTTAAACGGATGGAGGATACTAATACAAAAAAAAAAATCAAGTAGGCATATGGGAGCCTATGTATGAGTATATTAGCCTAGAGCATCAACTTCTCGATACGTCAATTAATAATTGAAAGAAGAGAATGGCATATAATACTCGTAGATTAACATGTTTGTCTGTGTCGTTTCGATATAACATTTCGATAGTCTATAACCGTTTACCAACTTCCGTTCGCGATGCGCCTTCTACCGCGTGCTACAAAACCAAGCTGAGAGCTTGGTTACTAGATAATATGTTTTATGACATTGAAGCTTATTTTAAAATAAGAGATTTTTGAACTATTATTATTTTGTATAATAATAGCTATACATAATATTTAACTATTTTTACTTTACTAAATCTGTATAATGACATTAATGAATTATTTTTATATTAATTTGACATAATTATCAATTATTATTGTTCTGACATTCGTTTTTAACTATAAATATTCAACTATGACGTGTAACTATAGGAGTTATCAATAAATTCTGATTTCTGATTTCTAACACTTTCATTGTACGCGGAAACTTAGCTAAAAAATTAAGCTGGCGACAGGTGGATAAGCCTGCCTTTATAGCAAATAGTCGACACTTTTATATTTCGTTTATTAGGATACGTAGGTACCTATAGTCAATTCTAGTCTAAAGCCCCTAATAGACTATTGCCGCGAACACCCGCGAAAGTGGTAATATTGGTTGTTAAAGGTTTTTTGACCAATAGGAGCGGTTTATCGGCGCTTTCGCGGGTGGCAATGGTCCAGGTGAAAGCCTTTCCTAAAAATATCGATCTCTCTGATAAAACCTCTTTCTGTTTCTTACCTAAGCTAATAAAAAGTATGGCTAATTTTAATTATATACCCCTCTCTACCTTATTCTTAAGGCGTGCCACCAATAAGCTTGCTAGAATCACCCCAATACCCCAAGCGCGTGGTAAAAAAGGCAATTCTCGTCAACCCAGTGAATCGTAATTTTTATTATTCGCCCATTTTGCCGTGGGCAGGCAGTTCTGGGCGGTTTTAATATCTTTTATATCCAGTTTCCGGTACGATGACCACCTGTCTAGAATGCTGGGGTAGTAATTTTGGGTAATTCTTGGAATTAATGACATTTTTCTGCCGTGTTGCGGAGTTTTTACTGTAATTTGTGGCAACATTGCTGTAGTCTGGCTCGGTTAAGTAATCAAATACCGATCTAATTATAATTGTACTTACTGAATTTTTTAGTTTATTTTTTTACTAATCGAGAAATAGTCATTATCTACGCACGCATATATATATCTACGGACAAAACGAAAGTAGACAATTGAAAAAAAAGAGCAACTGTACTTTCTAGTACATTACAGTTTTTTATACTGTTATTTATATTTATATTAAAAGGCTTATTGAAATACAACTTTAATTTATTTTAAAATCTAAGTGCATGTTGTGGTCATCTTAAATGGATCGCTACTTTTGAAAAATGTTTGGATTGTGGTTTATATGTAAAATTTATTGTTGTGTTCTCTAAATGGACTTTAAATAAATAAAATAAACCAACTTTGTTACGATATTACAGTTATATTATATAAGATAAGTACACTTAAATCTTATTCAACATCATCACCAATATCAACCCGCAATCACCAACTGCCGATCACGGTTGATCACTTCTGGTTGTTGAACACTCATCCCTTCTGCCAACCTCCTTGATAACGTTATCCAACAGTTCAGAATCTCAGAAGTAGCAAAAAGGCTATACAAATTGTCATCAATAACCTAATTTCATAATCCTCTGACAAATAGGGCCCCCTGGCCCAGTTTCGGAGGTATTTGTCGCCGTCCGAAGCAAAATCCGTGATTGAAGAATTAACGCCTTCTGCTGGGTTGGTTGGCATTTAAAAATATTGTATGAAACTGTGATATGAAGTAAAGAAATGAATGCACTTTTAAAACTAGGAAATCGGATTCATTATCAAGTCAAATCAAAATTATTTATTTCCGACAGTGTCCATACAAAATTCAAAATTCACTAAAATAACAATAGAAAAAATAAAGTCTAGTACATAAACACATTAAATAAAATTAAATACCTAATGGTCAACTTATCCAATTGAAATATCACAAAAATGCATTAAAAAAAAAAACAAAAATACATATCACAAAATACTTACTTAGTTAATCATTATTAAAATCAAAAGGATTGTTACCGTCTGTCCCCGCGGCCTGCCCCCACCCGGTGGCAGACGGTAACACTTATGGCCATCTGCCCCCGAATATACACTGTGTACTTGCAAAATGTGGAATGACGTACCTTTGAAGGTCTTCCCTCCGAGGTACGACTACGAGGTTCCCTTTATCCTTTTCTCTACTCCTATGGAGTATTCAAGGCGTACATGTTTTGATTCCGTCCAAAGGTTGTCTGGAAGAGATCGCTCTTAGGCGATAAGACCGCACATTGCGCCTATATTTTTGGGTCTTTAGTTCACATTTATTTTGTCCTAGCTGCGCCCCGCGATTTCACCCGCGGTCTCACAGGAATCTTTAATTTTTTTCGGGATAAAAAGTCCCCTATGTCCTTTTCTGCACCCCAGACAACGTGCATGCAAAATTTCAAGACCTTTGAGGTCAAGAAGGTTGAGTAGTTTGGACGTGAGAGCAACAAACGAATAAACAAACAAATCCACTTTCGAATTTATAATATAAGTAAGGATTTGGTGTCAATAAAGAATTTTTGTATTGTATGTTTATCAAAGAAACTAAGACACAAACTCACTTTCATTTTACATTTTTGTTTCAGTTTTTTAGATTAGTTAGGATTAGGATTATTAAAAACTCCAATCACAAAAAGATTAATTGGGCCTAAATCTAGATTACAATGACCTAGACGTGATATTCCAAAATGGACATGCCAATATCCACTACGCCATGTCCAATAGATTAAAACGTCACCCGTTTAAACGAATAGTCACTCACAAGCTCACAAAACGTCACTCACTCCGCTAAGTCTGGGTTCACTGCGAACACTTTTATTGCCGTAAGTACTAGAATTTATTTTACATTTATTTTTTATTGGAAACTAGCTGCTGCCCGCGGTTGCACCCGTGGCCCACATGGAGTTGCGATTATGATTGTGACCATTTTTTTGTTGGAGTAGCAGTCACGATTACTGAATCACATCGTCACGCCTTTCCCCCGAGGGGCTGGCAGAGGTGTAATACGACACCCACACTTCACCGGACGATATTCAGTCGCAAATCTGACAAGGGGCGAGCCTGTCGCTATACACCGGGCTTCATGCAGTCACGTAGCACGTGATATAATTATGTACATTACGCACATCTGTCCACCCAATGAATAAATTATTGGTGTGTGCCATCGGCTGGGTTTGACCTCGCTCCCTCTGGTTTGAGAGGCGGGCCTTCTTCATCGCATAGCGCCTGATGAAGACCGCCGAATGCGGTTGAAACTATAGTCGGAATAATCGACTGAATCGTACGTGAGTAATTCCCGTGTTTTAAATCATAATAGGCTATCATAGCTTACTGAATCAATCATATTAAATTTGAGTAGATTAATTTGACTTCCTCGGCGGTAGTGAACCAGGTGGACTCTACGCGTGGGTTCGATTCCACCTAGGGCAAACATTTATGTGATTAAAATTTGTGATTGTTCTATGTCTGGGTATTAGTTATCAATTTGAATATTTGTTGGTGGAAACTAGCTGCGTCCCGCGGTTTTGTCGGCGTTTAAAAATATTATAATCTATCACTGTGCTAAATTTTGTCCAGATCCGTTCCGCTGTTCTAGCGTGATTGAATATTATACATCAATCCATACATCTTCATATAATTATATTTCATATATATCCATACATCCAAACTTTCGCTTTTATACATGTCGGGAAAGACGGGAAAGGCCGAGGCGTTGTGTCTGAATTTATGATTCATGAACTCGTACATCACGGGTATCTATGGTGGGCGTTAGACTTCAGACACGTTGAAATAAGGGGACAGCAGCGTTGACTTTACATTATTTTAATAATGCAGACATTTAGATTACTTAATTAGTGAAGGATTAAAACGATAATTAGCGATTTAGAGTAATGGGTTTGCGAATGACCATTGCGTGCGGCCGCCCTCAACCAAGTCAACTGAATCAATGACTGACAGACACGCCGTTCGCCTGCCATCTAAAACGCAATCCCATTCGGTGTTAATCGCTCTAAATTACCATAAACAAATCAATTAGTCGTCAAAAATAACGAAACAATAAAATTAACAACTCTTAAAATAAACTGATTTTCTTTATCTAATGATGTCACGCGCCGTCATACATTTATTAAATAACTATTGTACGCTTTTCAGTCTCTGGTAGCCCTAGTAAAATTTTGCTGTGCTTCATATTATGTGGGTCGAATGATGTGGAAATTATGTCCCAGAACATTAATTTATTTTATTAGAAGTAATTACCTACATTTATTCACGGGACCAATATCAAGTCCAAATATTTTTATTTCAATACTAGCTGCGCCCCGCGGTTTCACTCGCAGTTAAAAAGTCCTATGTGCTATTCTAGACTATAATCTATCTCTGTGCCAAATTTCATCCAGATCTGTTCAGCCGTTCTGGCGTGAAAGAGTAACAAACATCCATCCATCCATACATACGAACTTTCGCGTTTATAATATTAGTAGGATTTTTTCTGGCTGTTGTCGCAGCTTCTTATGAGAGCCAGTTCAGCTTCAGGAACCATATTTTATGTTAATACCAGCCTGCATATTTACCGTTTTATGCTAAGGTTAAGGGTCTAGTCTAAGGAGATGCATTATGGAGATTTTTACTCGATTTTGTTCAGAGAGAAAGTAATATTTTTCCAGTCCATGTTTTTTTTTTTTTATTCAGAATAGGTCGGCGTTTGACCACCAACTCGTCTGATGTTAAGCGACGTTGTGGTCTAAGATGGAGCACGACGACCTAGAAGGTACTTATTCACTCTAGCCTTGAAGTTTACTAGAGTGAAGAAGTACAAAGACGGCAGTTGAGTGAGGCGCTACAAGTGCGCTACTGCTCAGACCCGTCTTCGGAACGGTTACACCGGACTACATCCCGAAACACGACTAAGTCATTTCACGGCATGGCTTGGTCCGGTGGGTGGTAACTAGCCACGGCCGAAGCCTTCCACCAGAGCAGAGTTTGCTACCCGGTTACCACTACTCGGGGACCACGTGTAGAGAATCAGAATAGAGTACACTCCTACGGACGTGGGTAACTCAGTCCCCAAAATGTAAGTAGTAGCTGACTCCCGCGGTTTCATCCGCGGTCCCACAGACACCGTATTTTTTTTTCAGGATGATAGGTTCTTTTCTGTCCCCTGACAACGTGTTTACGACATTTTTATAAAGATCGGTCGAGTAGTTAAGGCGTGAAAGCGTAAAAAACAAGTCAGTAGTTAAGAGTTAGGACTAGTAAGGATTAGGATGTCAGTGTGTTTATTTGTTCTTTTCTGATCTTCATACCGCATGTATAGAGCTTGACTGATTTTGGAATAGTCGTTAGATGTCTTCATTTTGATTAACATTTTGGAGTCTTACTTTTTTGTGGCCAAATTTATTTTGTTTGTTCCACCTTAAGAAATTGATACAAAACAGGCTCCATTTTTCCCAAATGATATTAAACTTTACGACAGTCAAGATAATCCTAAGCAGACCCCTTCTGGCGAGTATGTCACGGAAGCTCTCATCCGCACCTACTCAGCTCTTTACTACCGTTCAATATCTAAGGATCTTTACACGATGCAAGTGTTTTGACGAGATGAAATTCTTATGGACTCGCCCCGGCTAAGTACGGTTTTTATGGGTGAAATCCTCAGCAATTACGAGGGTTGGTATCTAAGGGTTGGATCCCTAAGGGATCCGAAAATTGTTGAGCGGAGAGGTCATTGAAACATGGCCTGTCAGAGCCAATAAAATTTATCTAATAATCCTTTAAGGAAAGCTGTCTTTTTGAACCAGAATACAAAGAGGAGCGAAGAATGGTCGATATTAAATAAATGAAATATGGCAGTGATGAAAGGTGTTCATATTTAAAATGATTTGGATATTTGACGTCTTTTGTGAGTGGGATAACTAGGTATTAAATGAGGTTAGATCTCTTATCTTACAGCTCTTTAATGTCTGACATTTTGAGCGTTTCTTGATTTGTAAGGTATTTTCAATTAATACTTCTGATTCTGACGGATGTTCGCGGAAGAAGTCTCATTTCAACGATGTTACGAGTACCCTCTCGTATATATCTTTAAATAATCGTTAAACCCGTCCTTCCGTTAAATTAAATTTGAAGTAACTTTAATTCTAAGCAAGGTGAAACCTTGTTTGACAAGAAAAGTTGTCGAAAAACTTTACTAATAATTACGATCAATAAAATTTGAAGCAAGAGCAACAAGTCTTTAAAGAATCAAAATCTTTAACAAAGTGTGATTCTGTCACAATTGCATTAAATAAATAATTTTAAATTTTAGGTCAGTGTCACATTTAACCCGCCGAGTGCTCTAAGCACAGCATGTGTGCTTAAATAACGACTTGCGTTATGCAACTCTATGCTGCATCCATAAGGTCGAACTTTTTTTAATTTTGTAATTCAAGGTCATTTTTCTGACATGCAATAAGCAACGCTACACTGCGCAAGCGACGGTCGATTTTGGGAATCAGATTTTTGCGGACCGCGCGCTATTGTGCTCCTCGACGGGTATAGCGGAAACCACAATAGTAGCGTTGAGAAACCTCTAAAATTAGCTCCCAACACGATTCCAATTTGCAAAACAAACAGCGAGAGTGTTTATGCATAAAATCGCTCGACTTGTAAAGTTTAATTCAGTAAAAGAACACACAAATTACAGAGTAGCTGCTAGTAATAAATGGGGACTTAAACGGTTCTTCTCGCTTCGCTTTTATCGCTCGATGGTTTCTAGGGGTGTCGCTTTGAGAGCCTTTGAAGTTTTGTTGATTTGAAGCGGCCTTTATGTGAATTTTCGTTCACGTTCTTGGAATATTATACCTGGGAAGCAAACGCGTGGGACGCTTGTTTATCTTGTTTTATTTATAGCTTCGGTAATCATATTTTTGTGAAGCTTCCCTTTTGCGATTTTTATGTGCATAATCAGGGTAGAATCTAATATGCTTTTTTTTATTTATAATTGGCAAAGCGAGGTGGGTACAACATTTTTTTTATGAAGAGAGGATTAAGAATTACATGAATTTTAAATTCCAGAATTTAGCTACATGGAACTGGCAGTTTTTTTAAGGAATAATGTACTATTGTACTGTTGTACATTATGAGTAAATGATGGTAGAATAGTTTACCACTTTTTTTAAGGTACAGAAACTAGCTTAATAAATTATCTAAAGTGCTACGGCTACATTAGCGCGTGATAATTCGTGTTGCGTTGTCGCTCTAAAACCATCGTTATCGGTTACCGGCGGATGTTCTTTGCTACATTAGCAGTCAACTCGTCGCCCTTCTGCAGAGTTGACGTGGGCGATAATTTGCCCGCTACATCGCCGAGTGACGAAATAACCAGCTACAATTATTGTGAAATGCCGAAATATGACCGTTTATACTCGTATATTATGCGTATGTATATTAGGCCGCCAATAATGCAGCCGTAGCAAAACAAACTGGTTTTGTAAGAAAACCTTTACTCAGCAGTGAGACTGATCTATACTAATCTATACTCGTACTTACTGAAATTTTAAAATCGATAGTAACTCTGTCTGTCTGTTTGTAAGCTTTTCACGGCTAACCGGCTGAACGGATCTTAATGAAAGAAAATTATTTACAGTTGGGTCACTGCGGCAAATGCGTCGATGGGGCAATTGCGTCTATCGCGAATTACTGACAAGCCCTTCATAAATTAGGTGTCACCGACATCTTTTGTCTATACTATAGTCTGTACTACATGGCGTTAGTTGGTCGTTAGTTTGTCAGTAATTCTCGAAAGACGCAATTGCCCCAGTTGACCTAATATCTCAAGGAAGGTTTTCGAAACTATTTTCTGAATAAAACGCAAAAGAAGTCCCGGGTAACAGCTAACCTTTCTTGGTGTGTTAAAACTGTACCTAAACTACAGCGCGACAGCCCTACAAACTTGCTTCGTCCGCGACACGCTCCGTCTTTATTTATAGAGTACTAGCATATAGCTGTGTGTCACAGTCCCGTTACAAGTTGCTGCCATTGTCGCAGACACACCCACTTGTGAACCCACTGACGATACGCAGGACTTTAATGAACATTCTCTTACTAGACAGTAAGAAACTGTCGACAATTCGTTTAGACAATAGTGGAGAGAAAAGAGAACTGGCTATTACAGCTTTTTCTCACGATTTACTACGCTTTTTGAAAAGTTTCTGTTATTTAGCACAACTGTATTTGTTCGACTATATTTTGTAACTATATCCGTGGCTCAGATGACACATTAAATTGTGGGCCTCGACTGTTTGTTCTATGACAACAATCGTCAAGCCATGTCAGAGGCTTAAGCGTGGCCTAGAAACTCTGACATCCGGGCTAGCCACTCGGACTATACGAACTTGCTTGCTTGCTATGTTTGTTTGTTTGTTACTATCTTTGTTTAAAAATTATTTTTGCGATGCTTCGCGATGACATTTTTCTACTAAGTACTTCTACTAAACCATTTTTTACGGGAATTTTCGTACAAATATTGAATTCCCGTGACAATGCAATAATAACTACTTTATTTGAGCAAAAAATATTATAGAGCTATAAATGTATTCCCTGAATACCTTGAATGTTAATAATAAATAATAATAATAATAATAAATTCGGGACACTTCCACACACGGTCGCCTGACCCCAAACTAAGCAAAGCTTGTACTATGGCTGCCAGAGACTGAAATACATACTTAGATATTTTTAAATCCATACTTAAATACATATTAACACCCAGACATAGAACAAACACAAATGTTCATCGCATAAATGTTTGCCCTAGGTGGGAATCGAACCCACGCCCCCAAGCTCAGAAGGCAGGTTCACTACCAACTAAGCCACCGAGGCAGTCGTTAAGATTACCATTTGTGCTGGAAATTGTATACCTAAATGTTTTAATAAGTAAATGATTTTAATTTTTCATTTATTTTATTTATTTTTAGCTGGTTCAATCAATGCATAAGATAGATAAATAAAAAACCTTACACCAATTTTCATCAAACATAGATACAAAATACGACATGATAAAATATGATTATGTGCTCGACTATGGACTGGTTCCGAAATAAATCATTTTTAATTTTTTTATTTTAATTTAATAGCTAAGATCACTCCCGACTAATTCACCTTTCAAACATAAAATCATAATCAAAATCGGTTCATCCCATAGACCTAAGATTTTTTTTTGCTTCGCAAAAGACCAACGAAGCGTGGGACAGAGAAGTCTCCATCGAAATGTAAACTCCACAAGAGAGAAAGAGGTCGCCTACAAATAAAATGTTAGTCAATAATTCTTTTGTCATTAATGACAGCGCGCCACCTGGGAGCACGCGAAAATTCCTATGATTTATATTTTTACTAAAATAATTATAAATAGACTCAAAACAGAGCAATTGTAACTAAATGCAGTTATGTCATCTTGTGAGTAAAGCAATTGTGATATGAATCCAAGATGTAACCCACAAAATTTGTCGTTTCATGGGTAAATATGAAAATTCCATTGTGATGTTTTTGTCTAAATTTTGTCTAAAACATAACATAAATTGGTTCCAAAAACCGATTTACCAGCGGTATGTTGTTGTCGCTTCTTCGTAACATCTATATTTCTTAGATGAAAGCAGAATTGGTGATGAAATTCAGCATTAAAATATTAGTTAGTTTACGCTCGATTTTCACTAGAGATGGATAAAAAGATGACGTCATTATTATCGATAGTTTTTATCAAAGTTCATTAGGTAGGCGATGGGTGCAATACATAAACAAAGCATACATTTTTGAATCAATGCCATCAAAAGTAAATTGACATTCTTCCGAGTTTGTACTGAATGATGAGGCGTAAAACATTTTTGTATTAAATATAAGTATGTACCTTCAATTTCTGATCATCAATTTTAATTAAATTTACACATTTTGGGTGTCTTACATCCAAGTCTAATTTAATTATATTTAATTTAATTTAATTATATTTATGTAAATTATAAATAAATGTACAAAACCAATGAGATAAGTATCATTACTTATCCTAATCCGTATACGAGTAAAATTGGTCAAGGGTCACAATTCGAAGCGAATTACTAGGATAGTATTATTTTGATCTTATTATTTACTTTTCTTATGTTAATTTAGATACATGGTGACACTGATATCTAACTCTTCCGCCTAGCTTGACACCCGTTTAGTGATTAATATTCATTTTAGCTCAGCAGCGGTGTTACTTGGAACAAAAAACAACTCAATTGGTATGCGAAAGATTATATTTATCGACAAGCACCCGGAGGACCATTTTTGGTCAATCGATAAATTAATAAGTACTTTTCACAACACTAATTTACTCACGCATGCGCAAATGTTTTTTTGTATCACTATCGAATTGTCACTGTCGATCTTTTACATCCTAGATCTGTGGTTCATCCGTTCGGAAGCTACGATGCCGCAACAGACACACATACACACACAGAGACACGTCAAATTTATCCGTCTTTTTCACGTCAGAGGTTAAAAGTTCATTAATCTTAAAATCTTTTGAACAAGTTGGACCAATGAAGACATGGGCCGAAATAATTTACACTATCTATATAACTCCGTTTAGATCGATAGACAACAAAATGTTTTATCTCGATCGTTTTGATATGGCTCATTTTGATATCTGGTTTATCACCTGTCATTTTTATTGAGGTAGACATAATGAGTGACAGGGACAGAACATATCGAGTTCAGCAGACTACGTTTCAATTTTAATGACGTGAGCCGTGTGGGATGTTAGAAAAATGCTATATTCAAAAATATTGCTATTCCTCTGTCTGTAGCCCCAATAAAATAAATTGGCGGTTTTATTGAAAGCGGTACGTAAGTATCACGAACACATATACATACTTATAGTCACGCTTATTCCCGTAGGAGTAGGCAGATTCCACTTCTCTCCATTTGCTACAATCCTGGTACACATCTTTCGCTTCTCCTAATTCCATGAGTCCCTTCATACATGCTCGTTGGTTACGGGTACTCCTGACCTGGTCTTTTTACCCGACTGTGCAAGAAGGACGGTTATGTTTATCGAGTGTATGTATGTATATATGTATGATGTTTCTTTGGCCCGCCCCAAAGCCTAAACAACTTCAAGGATTTCGACATGTGAGGTGTGATTTGAATCGTCTTGATAGTGGAAGTAACATAGGGTACAACATTTTGCAGCTGGGCTTTTTGTTTTTTTTTTTTCTTTTAATAATGTTACTTGTGCAAAACGTCTTTGAATAGAATAGAATAGAAAAGTTTATTGTCATAAAGTCACACTCATAATAATTTATTACAATGTATTAGGAATGCAGTGCTCCTGTCATGTACTCGTCATTTTACATACATTGGTTTTTATTTCTAAATTTTAACAAAATTTCAATTCATAGTCCATGCTTATTCTAGTCACTTTATTTAATAAAATATAAAATTAATCTTTTAAAATGGTAAATTCAAAAATAGAAGCTGTCTAAGGGCTTCTAACAGTCATAAAAAATAAATATAAGGAACTTTGTAAATAAAATTAATGTCATAATAATTTAATTGGATTTCATTGTATAATTGTGGTAGTCATTCATTAAATATTCGTTTACGCTGTAAACAGTTTTAGACAACAAAAGATGTTTGACATTCGAACAGAACACATTAAACGTCGTAGCAGTTTTAAAACATTTCGGCAGCTTATTGTACAATTGTTGGCCAATTACAATAGGATTTTTGGTAGACTTGCGTAACCTATGCTTTACTGTCAGTAGTTTTTCTTTATTGCGCAAATTTACATTAACATCTGAATATTCGCCACGGGATTAATACATATTAAGGTTTACCCTGACATATTTTACAATTTCGAAGATATAAACCGATATTGACGTTAGTATACCTAGAGTTTGGAAAAGATCTCTGCATGATTCCCTATATTTTATTGTGTATCATATCTTACCTGAAATAAGAAATAGCTTCCAAACAATGTATGGATAATCGATTACACCACCGCGCCCCGCTTATTTTTCAACAACTTTTCCTCAATATAATTCTATTCGCTTCCGATTTCTTCCGTAAACAAAACAAACTGCAATCCACAAGGAAGTCATTTAAATGCTCCCCATAGATTTCCCTTCTTAGCGCATTTCGTCCCATAAAGCCGCGTTTGCAGATAACTCTTATCATTTCTTCGCGTTTTTCCCGAATTCAAAGTTGTATTACGTTAGAACAATGGCGATGGGATCCGCTGCCGTATCTATACCTTACGCTTCATTGGCAGTGGCATCACGTAAGAGTGGGTAGGAGAAAATTTGTTGTATAATAGCGAAGAGACAGAAATGTATGTACTAGATGTGTCACAACGGTTATACTTATTGTCTACTAGCTGTTACCCGCGACTTCGTTCGCGTTTATGCAGAAAATAGGATCCAAATTCCTTTCTCGTGATATACTGTAACTATTTTATTTATTTGTTTATGCCTTATATGTAACTTTTACTAGATACATTTACCTTGTAACGTTGTGTCTTTAGTCCTCTTGTCTGAAATTAATAGGTAATTTGTTGTAGATTTTGATAAGCATGTATTCTGAACTCCTTTTTACAATTTCTAATTTTGGTGGTGTGGCCCTATTCGGAGATTTGAGATTTTCATCTCACCTTTTTTCGTCCTTGTGGCTCTCGTTTGAAACGTCATAGGTGTGAGAGTGACCAAGATAAAATCTCATCTCACCTCAAGCGCATGGAATAGCACCACTGGTGCTAAAATTCTGTCATGACGATAACTAACTAACTATAGATCCGTTCAGCTGTGCAAACCCTACAAAGAGACAGCTATTTTTGATTGTATACTATCAGTTTGGATTTATTTAAATACTAGTGTGCTTTGTGGTTTTACTCAAGGTTTCAATGTAAGTACAAATTTTGTTGGGATGAAAGCTACCCTATCTCTTTTTCTGGACCTACCCTTAAGAACTTGTATGCAAAATTTCAGAATGATCAGTTCAGCAGTAAAAGAGCGTAACAAATAAATGAACGAATTTTTGCTTAAGTTTTTTTTTAAATTAGGAATAGGCACAGAATATGTCGTATTTGGGACTAGGATACAATTTTTTTTAAATTAGTTTAGGCCATGGATAAATAGACATGAAACTAAACAGAAAAAACTTTTTCATGGATCATTGTTCACCTTGTCTCGTCAGTCATACCCCATCCAGCAACATTCCCGCCTCCGTGTACTCCGGGGCCTATAAAAAAGATTTATCTCCGACCGCAGGTTCGTTACGCACTCGTCCCGGCTACGTGTCGGTCCCGTGTCGTATGCTATAAACTATCCTAATCGGTGTAACCACTGCTGAATATTTTATTTCATTTTTATGACATTATATTTTATTTCAGATATCTGACGTTCAAATTATATAACGGAGTTAAAGGGCATACTTATTTTAACTGAAAATGGATAGGTAGGTCATTCTAGGTAAAGTAGAAATTAGAGTTTTGAACGTTATTTAGTAGACATAAGACCTATATTTGTGTGTGTAAACAATCAGCTACATTGAAAATTTTCGGTCTAGAGTCTAAAACTATAGGACCAGCTAGTATAATAGCTAAATAGCAATAAAAAAAGATAGCAGTGACGCGGTGGTGTTCAAATTACCCCATTATTCACATCTCGTTTTATTACAGCGTGTAAGAATAAGACATAAAGTGCAATATTGTCCTGTTGTTTAAAAATGCTTGTGCTGAATCGATACGAATATTGTACTCGTATCAAATATAACCATATCGAGTATAGCCAAATAACGCTGCCTATAAGCATTAAATTTCAACTTTCAACGCAGAACCGAAGAGCGCTCAAAATTAATCTTCTTTGTGATGGATTGCAATCATCGTCGATTTTTTTGCTCCTAGGGGAGAAGTCTAGGAGGGGAGGATAGATGAAATAGACCGATTGGTAGCCTTTGACCGTTTCAGTAAGCGATCAAAAGAAGAGTTCGTAGTTTACATCATGCTTAGGTCACAGGCACTCTGTAACACTTTGAGCATGGTATAATAATGTACTTCGCCAGGTATAGCATAATATAGATATAGATTAGAGGTGGTTCCATAAACATTTTATCGAAATAGGTCAAGCAATTTTTAAAATATCAACATCAAGTTATCAACAACAAAAATAACAACAAGTCTAAAAATTGTTTTCATGGATGACGAATTACAGGATGGGAAGTCGGGTTTTTAAGCTTTGCTCGATCATGCCTTTGAGTATGTTGTCATAACTAGTTTATATACCTAGCCTGACCCATGTCTCTGTTCTGTCTCCAACGTTTTTTAACGTGGATCCTTAAACTCGATTCCATATGTCTGTTTCTTTGTCCGTACTACGCATTATAAACTTTACGATCGATTTTAAAAAACTTCGCGATGAGTTATTAGTGACTATAATATTTAAACGTACTCGTAGCTGGCTCAAAATTCGATGAATGTAAAATAAAACGTGCCGAGCCACTCAAAACAATTGATTAAATTGAAATTCATAGTATATAATTTCATAATAATGTAAATATCGCACCACAAACTCAATTCTCGACATTATTTGAACAGTAAACTGTGCCCGGAAAACCGTATTTTCACCATTCCCAATGATTGATTTTACCCATAAGCTTATACATATAAATAATCCCCTATGTAAAAATACCCGCTCGGCGGCCCGTTCAAAGGCTGGGCACCGAACCGGTACTAATATGTTAATCGATGCCACATTTCCTCACTTTGCGCACTTCATTTTACCGAGGTCGCCTCGTGGATGTCATTTTGTAAAATGTACATACATCATCATATTGTATCTATCATGGTATAATAATATGTAATGTTATGTGGCAAACATTTGTGTTTGTTCTATACAATACAATACTATATATCTTTGTTGCACGCCAAAAACTACATGAAAATCTTAAAAACTAAAATACATTTTTCGGCAGTACAAGGGCGACCTTATCGCCTAAAGCGATTTCTTCCAGGTAACCTTTGGATGGACAGGAATGGCAGGTGTTATTATCTATTTACTCGTAAGTATGTATTTAAAAATATCTAAGTATGTATATCAGTCTCTGGCAGCCATAGTACAAGCTTTGCTTAGTTTGGGGTCAGGCGACCGTGTGTGACAATGTCCAGAAAAAAAAAAAAAATACTCCGCCAGGTGTAGCATTCCGAGTCAAAAATCGTCACGTGGGCAACACGTAGTTACGTCAGTCGATGCCTTTTTAGACCAAGGTATGTATGTATCTTGGAGTATCCTGTGTAGAACAGCTCGGGCATAAAACAACACAGGCGGACGTATATTTATTAAATAAATTCTTTAACATTTTTTTAGCTGTCTCTATAATAACTAGTATAGTACTCCTCGAACGGAGACCTCGCATCTCCATAAACCCTCGTCTGATTTCACTCATATTCGATATTAAACATTATATTTGCATGAACTTGCCAGCAAAGATTAATGCCGATTGAATCAACGATACTCAAGTAACAGTTATTGTTCAACAAACAAATAACTGTGTGACTGCCTCGGTGGCTCAGTTGGTAGTGAACATGCCTTCTGAGCTTGGGGGCGTGGGTTCGATTCCCACCTAGGGCAAACATTTATGTGATGAACATTTGTGTTTGTCCTATGTCTGGGTGTTAATATCTATTTAAGTATGTATTTAAAAATATCTAAGTATGTATATCAGTCTCTGACAGCCATAGTACAAGCTTTGCTTAGTTTGGGGTCAGGCGACCGTGTGTAGAAGTGTCCCGAATTTATTTATTATATTATTATTATTATTAAATGCCGCGATGTCTCAACTCTAAGTAGACTCAGAGACCTCGCTTCGATCCGTCAAAAATTATGCAAAATACTGTTCAGTAAGTGCATCACCTGAGCCCAGTTGGACTCATTTGGTATTTTTTTTGCACGTCTGAAAAACCGAGTTTTGTGAGTTGTGCCTCACCCTGAAAGAAATTGAACCAAACTTGCGAGGGTGAAAGCGAACACCGAACCGGGTACAACGTCTCTGGCGTCAGTTAATATTAACTTTACGAACGACAGAATATCAGAACTTTTTAACAGTTTTACGCGTACGGAAGCAAGAAAATAACATTTTCGTTAAATTTTTACTAAAGGTCCAAAGTAAGAATTTCCTGTGAGCTCGACAAACTTTTCGTCAGTATCTTTGAAAGTTTTCCTCGTTTGCTGGTGACACATTTCAATTATCATTATCTTTGTTTAGGTAAATAGAATTGTTTTGGAATGTTTTGTGACTTAGTTTATAAGGTTTATAAAATAGAGGGTGTGTTTTTTCTATTACCGATCATTCCGAGATCCTTGGGTTTTTTCCTTTGTACCTAAATAGTAATTTGTTATACGAGGGGCTAAAATGACCCATCATATATGAAGTAGTTTTACTCCTGCGCCTTATTAGCGAGGGATAGAAATTAAGTTATAATGGGTTTTTAGTCTCGTGTGTGTTACACTCTTCTTTTCACTTCGATTGCGAGCAAATAAAATAATCCAATCCAATATTTTTTTTAATAGATAGAGTGATTCAAGAGGAAGGTTTATATGTATAATAAGATCCATTCATAAGGTTTCTAATGTGATGTCGTTAATTATCTTTTTGTTCCGCTTACAAACACCCGTGCGAAGCCGGGGCGGGTCGCTAGTTAAAAATAAAATTACGGTCACCAATTCATTTTAAGTCTAAATAAAAAACGAAAAAAATAACTAGAGATTTTTTTTATTCCTTCTGTAGTTGCAACAAAATACGTGCGTTCTACCAAAGAGGTCAACGCTTTTAGTTCCATTTTCAAAAAAAAAAGTTTTCCCCTAGACCGCAATAATAATTATGTTATTTTATCTCCGCTCTGGTACGCTATAATAACGGACTGTTTGAGCAAGAAATGTGAAAAACCTGTTATGTACCGTATGCAAGCAGCTGTAGGTAACTTTTACAGACAGATAAAATTTAGCACACTCGTAATACAATTAAGCCTTGCGCTTGAGTTACTTATAGCAGCTATATTCGTCTACGCCTAAAAATTATGCCTCCAGTGTACAATATCCACGAGCACATAAAACATGGTATATCAGTAACATTTAAACTCAGTAAGCTGCATTTTATTTGCTGAATAGATCTTGTAGATTTCACGATCAACTTATGGATCAACGATCAACTTACTTCTAACTTATGGAATTCTTTTTTGGGGATCAGCTGCTGAATGTCACACCAAAAGAGTATTTATTTTACAGAAACGAGCTAGACTCTTGTAGAAATGTATTTAGAGAATTAGGTATTATGACAATGACGGGTGACTTTGTTTATCAAGCCGTAGTTTATGTTCTAGAGAATATGAATATTATGAAGAGGGCCATTGACTCTTATAAATCTAGTTCTAGAAATAAAAATCGGGTACTGCAGCCACGAAGAAGACTAGCGAAAACATCGAATGGTTTCTGCTGTTATGGAATTCAATTTTATTATAAAATCCCTGACTCTATTAAAAATTATACTAAATATGACTTATTGAATTATATAAAACAACACTTATTAGATAAGAGCTACTATAAATTAGCAGATGCTATTGCCGATAAAACATATTTAAAAACATTTAATTATTAAATTTATTTTGACGATGCTATTGCAGATCCCTATTTTTATATTTTATTATGTAAGATAAAAATTATTAATGTTGTTAATTTATGTATACATTTGGAATTTAATTAGAATGAACTAATTGTAACAGTTGACGATTCTAAGTGCATATAATTATGTCCAATGAATAAATCCATTTTGAATTTGAATTTGAAATTTGAATTTGAATCAAGGGTTGGCTTTAATTCTATTCAATGATATCGCGAGATGGCATTTAAACCCCAGTCATACCACGCTGCTATGGTCAGCCAGCTCGCACCAGCCCCTACCATCACACAGCCAGCCTGCTCGTCTCTATGATATCCAGCTGCAGTCATCTATCAGTTTCCTGTAGCCGCTTCCATTTAATCCGCAGGGCTGCCCCGTGATGGATGGTCTGTCGCCGTCGACGCGATGAGCGATCGGTGACAGCCCTGATGCGACATGCGTTAGTGGATTTTGAAATGTGTTAATAAATAGATTATGAGGGTAAAATTGGAAGTCAAAAGTTTGTTGGTTTCTTAAACTTTAGATCATGTGATATGGGCATGGTAACGTCTCAAGAGTTAGGTTAGTAACAGTTAAATATTATTGCCATAAGATAAGAATATTATAATCAATTTTACTAAAGTCAACCTAAAGTCAACGAGTTTATTTGTAAAACGTAATTTCCTGAACTACAGATCTGATTTGAAAAAAAAAAGTATTAATATAAGAAAACTATAATATGCGGTAGACTAAAAAACACGAGCGAACCCGTAAAAAGAGCTAGTTTATTATAATTATATTAAACAAAGACAAACACAACCCAAAAATAGTACAAAAGTAAAAACTGCCAAGAACAGAAAGACAACACAATAGACGACTGACAAAGGCAACACAAGATAATCCAATTCCTTTTTTGCTTCGCAAAAGTAGAAAGGAAAAAATAATAGTTTTCACTGCAAACACTCGGAAACTGTTCTAACGTGCAAACGGCCACCTGTTGGGAGTTTTTTTGGCGATTACACGTACTGTTCCGTAGTCAACCTCGAGCTCAGTGGTTTTTGGAACATTACGTTTGAAAAATGTTGTGACGACAAAGTGTTGCTGGTAGCTTTATTTGCAGTTGTTTTACCTAATTCGCGAAGGATGTTGACCATGTTGTTCGAGCTTGTTTGTTTGTTTTACGGGGCATTTTCCGCACTTAGCCACTTTATTGGGCCATTGTGCGTGAACTCTTCCTCTCTTCCCTTCCTCTCACTCCAACCAGCCCAGGTGCTCCCAGAAGGTTAGCAGCCTTCAGACGATTGGGTTTGAAGGATCTGAGCCCTTTGATCAGCCACGCTAGTGCATTCCATAAGCACGTGCCGTGGTGTTTACTCTGCTTTCATGCAACCTCTGCACAGAGGGTCACACCTATATTAAACAGTGTTTGGTTAGGGGACAGTGACCAGTTATAACACCTATAGCTTTGCGAATTGCCTTCTGAGCTTGGGGGCGTGGGTTCGATTCCCACCTAGGGCAAACATTTATGCGATGAACATTTGTGTTTGGTCTATGTCTGGGTGTTAATATGTATTTAAGTATGTATTTAGAAATATCTAAGTATGTATATCAGTCTCTGGCAGCCATAGTACAAGCTTTGCTTAGTTTGGGGTCAGGCGACCGTGTATGGAAGTGTCCCGAATTTATTTATTTATTTATTTATTTAATTCTGTCTTTGTCAGATGAGGTTGCGTGCAAATCTTTTTGATGTTACCGGAACCGTATCTTTGTTATTCGAGCTTATTATTACGTTAGTATTACCTAAGTGTGTATGTTTGTCTAATTCTTCCTTATGCTATAAAGACCACAGCTTTAACGATTTGGGTTGTGATGTACAGTTAGATTAGTCTTTATATCCGGAGTGGTCTAAAACATTTTGAAGTCAAGCTTTTTTTAAAAATTAAACTTGTTACTCAACTACTCCAAAACGGTAATATTTTTTGAGTAGATGTTTGTCTGTTTTTATGTAACTTCCTACAGTCTACCACTGAGTTACCATCGCTTCAAAAAGTACTAAATAGGCCAGTAAAATAGAATTTAACCTCGCTCTAAATTTCCGAAGCATTTTTTTTAGGGTCAATTTTTATTTAGGGCCACTTACTGAGCATAACAAAAACAACAAACAATTTTTACAAAAAAGTTTCAAAGAAGGAAAATATGCGAAATTTTATTCCCTACAATAATGGTCTTTTAACTTTGGCCTTAAAGTGCATAGTTTCCGAGATATCGTCCAAAACTTTTTTTCATGACGGCGCACAGTGTGCGCTGTAGAACAAGCCAGGTGGACAAAAGTCGTAATCAAATTCCCGGAAATGAGTACTATGTACCTGTAAACAAAACCCCCAAACCCCCAATTCCAAGAACTATTTATGTCTAACATTCCATACTAATGAGTCATTGTTTATCAAAGTGAGCTAATGAGGTAAATGTAATTTAAAATATAGGTCAGTTGCATTTTAGCGACACTTTCACTAGCACCTCATTGTGGCAGTTTTTAATTTTGTGGAAAGTTTAGTGATGGATTTCAATTCTGAAGGTATGTATATTAATATTTTATTATTAGAATCTTTTAATGAGCCTTAAAAATCATTAGAGTAGATTATCAACGAAAACACAAAAAAAAACATATTTTTTCTTTGATTTCAAACTTATCGAGTATGGGAAAAGCATGTATCCTCTTGTATCCAGGCTAATTTTTTTATATGTTTTAGCTGCATGACTATAGATTATTGTGACATATATTTTACGTAGCACAAATGAGTACAACTATTTTTTTTTATCTTTTTTGCAGAAAAGCTTCACTCTATTAATAACATAGAGTTTTTCGAAGAATGGCTTAGACACGAAAAATACGAAAGAAATGATCGTCTATTTGAATTTATTTCGTCTAAGTTTGAGTTTTCTGAAATTTCTGAAGATAGTCAAAGAGACATTAAGATGAAGTTAGCCAGTATTTCTTCAAAAATCGCTTCCAAATAGGTTTCTTCAGGAAAGTCAAGGGAGCGTTTTCTTATCAAGAATAAGTTGTGGCTAGAAGGCGAAGAGTTAGAGTTCTGCGTGCGGTCAATTCAACCGCAACCTTCTACCTCATCCACTGACCACTCTCGACCCGGAAGACCCAAAAAAGACTTCGAAGATTCGTCTTTCAAAACTAAAAAACGTAGACTTGAGGAATTAGTTTACTCGCGGAGTGTTGGCGAATTGATGACTGCTGCAGAAGTAGCTGCACGATCTACTGGACACAAAAACGTGTCCAAAAAGGACGTTGCCAGGGCTATAAAGGACATTGGCAAAAATCCGAGTTCTGCGAGTGTATGCATTAGCCTTCAACAACCCAGTGCTGTGCAGAATAATAGACCACTAAGTAGTGACGAGGCATTAGCCTACTATATAGACTCGACTCGAAGTCGACCACTCACTCCTATAAACAGACTAGGAAATGGATTATGAAGGTCGGGCACCATGTGTTTCCATCATATAATTGCATTGTTAAATCAAAAAAAGCACAAAAGGAGCACATTGTTGTGACACAATCTCGAGCAGAAATTGAGTTACAAGCTTTACTCAACAAAACAGCGGAACGGTTAATAGAAGCTCAGAAAGAAGTTGTCACAAGTGTGTTCCCCAATTCATCATTTACTCTTTTAAGTAAATGGGGTTGTGACGGGAGTTCCGGTCATAGTGCTTACACACAGAGATTTGAGAACAGCGAAGACACTGATGAGTTCCTTTTTGTTTATTCGTTTGTTCCTCTTAGGTTAATCGACGAAGCTAACAATATCATCTCGCAAAATCCTCGTCCATCATCGACGATGTTATCGACCAAATAAATAAAGATTCAGAGAGCACAACACGAGAAAGTGCTCGCGTCAAGCCACGAAAGAGATTTGCTCATTATGTTGATTATAACATCTGATCCTCTGATTAACAGCCTGCGGGAAGTTCCAAAAAAAGTCGAATAAATTGTGTGCGGAGGTCCTAAAGCTCATTATAGCTCCTACTATAGAGCCTCGACTTCCACAGCAACTAAGACCTCCACAAAGTCAGGAAGACTATCTTGTATCGGAATCATCCGATACAGAATCCGATGATTCCGATATTGACAATTAGTTTTAATGTACCTGTAGTGTATTATATTACCTTTTAGTGTTAGTATTTGTAATTTTTGTAAATAATGTAATAGTCTAAGGTTGTACATATAATTAGCGGTAATATTTGTAGAGATTAAGGTAATTGTATTATTATTTCAGTATTTTTTTCTGTTTTATAATAGTGTAAATATAAAATATTTTTTTCTTATACATAAAACTATGTATTTTTTATTTTTTTTATTTTATATTATTATAATATATTTTCATGGTTCCGAAACAATGAAAATATATTTTTGTCCACCTGGCTTGTTCTACAGAGAACACTGTGCGGCGCTAGGAACACCTCTGTCAGCATTTTGTGATTTTATGCTCAGTAAGTGACCTTATACCTCATAAAAAGTAATGTAGTAAATTTAGTGCGAGTCTGATCAAAAAAAAATTGCTATTTTTACTGGCCTATACCACGGACAAAACACACATGCGCACTATAACTATTTCCCCATTTCCCAGAACTTTTCTTTTCTTACAAAACAATTTCCTTCCACACTTTTCTACCCAGCTAATCTATAACTGTTTGTTTCCAACTTGACTCGTGTCAAGTAAAGTTGGTAGCCACGTGCTTTTGTTAGAGCAGTGAAGAACTTAGACTGTCCAGACACTGCTCTCGCTAGAGCAGTGTCTGGTCACTGATTAACCAAGTTTCAATGTGGGAGACCTCGTAACTTCGGGACTAATAAGTGTTTTGGGAATACAGAAGAGGGATAAAACTAGTAAATTATTTAAAAGACAGGTACGTGCTCGCTTGTCATGTATTCTGAATGGAACTTATAGTACCAGATTGAATAAAAAAAAGTTTATTCCCAGTTTTTTTTTTTTAATATTTTGTTCACCTATTTTTAACCGACGAGAAGAGGGAGAAGGTTTACAAGTCGGAGTGTATTAGTTTTTATCAACAACTTAAACTTTTATTTAATCTACAATAAAATTGTCTAAAACAAATGTAGAGTTACACCCGCGGTCCTACAGGAATCATATTTTGTTTCGTGATAAAAAGTATCCTATGTCCTATGTACCCCCGACATGTGTATGCAAAATTCCATGATGATTAGATGAGTAAATGAGGCGTGAAAGCGTTACAAACAAACAAACAAACGAACAAACTCAGTATAAATATATAATTAGTCAAATATAGTATATGTAGATTCTTTACAAATTACCTATTGAGTATATTATACTCGTACATAACTACCTTAAATGATTATGATTTAGAACTTAATCTCACAAATTAGTAATTGTGTAACTTATCCTTTTATAATAAAAAAAAACGCAATTCCAACTGGTTCTCAGATTAAAAGTTACATCGTCCAGCGAACTCCCTGGTCGAGGGATTGAAAATTTACGACGTCACGGATTCAGCTTGCGTTCCTGCATATTGCAGTTTGCACCCGCAATTAAACTTCCAGCTTTAATGATCATTTTGTGGCGAGTAAGTTGCTTAGTTGCAACCTCATTTGCAGTTCAGTTGTAAATTGCAACCTCATTCGCACTTCTCCCTATTTTGCCTCTACTTGGCCATTGTTGCTGTTGAAAGTTGCAAAAGTTTCGCATTGTTTTTAACAGCTAATTAGTTCTGGCACTTTTGCAAACTTCACAGCTGAGTGCTCAAATGTTTCAGTGCTTTAAATAGATCTAAGCCATTTAGTAAGTTATGTTTTCTAGTGGGTGCCGAACCAAATTGGAATATTGGCTTTCAAACAAAAGTTGAACAGCATCAAAACTTGAGCGAAAAAAATTGGCTTGCTCCCGATGATCACCACAAAAACAGCCACTAGTGGTGGTCGTTAGGACTAAGTTCTAGTTTTTGTCCCAACTGCCGCCAGTGGGGCTCGTTGTATCATATTATTATTTTTAGCGTTTTGTCATTATAATGTAATTATTTAGTAAAAATATTCAAAAATTAATTTTTCATGTTCGAGTTCTATCGGTATGACTATAGTTTTCACCAGTGGTGGCAATTTGGTGATGGCCGTTGGTAGTTAACCAAAAATTTAGTTTTAAACCGGTAATGGTAATTGCAAACGGCCTGCGTTGTTTTTCTCGGTAATTACGTTCCGTTACCCGAGTTTGCTCTCCCCCTGCACATCGTTACGCTCGCAACAAAGAAGGAGCCACGACCAGCCTGACAGGAGCCATATGTCGCGGAAAATTAGAGGCAGCCCTACGTGACCAAAATGTGTACATCACCGGATTCCCCCGCGCGTTATTTTGTTTAAATTTGAATTTGCCCCGTTTTGGGGCTATCGCGCTCGTTCACGTTGCGGGCTTTGTAACAGAATCTGCTGTTTTGTATGAAATAGGGATAGAAAGGCGTATAATTTAGATGAAAATAGGAGGACTTTAAGTCGTAAAGTTTCGTTTAAAATGTCGGCGGAAGTCTTTTTTGCAGGTGGAAGACGATAAGAGTGTAATTTATAGCGACGATGTAGGTTAGTGTGATATAAACTTTTTTGTTGCTTAATCTTTAGAACGTTTTTCTTTTTTTAGAGAGCACAAATACAAAGTCCTTGATGCCTGAACCAAGACTTTTAAAGATTTGATTCAAAGTTACTTGTAAGTACGAGAAAATAATAAGATTACTCTCAGACTCCGAACAGTCAATCCGACAGCCAAAATAAAACAATTTAACTTTCTAACCATAGCCCCGAAAAAGTTTGAGGCTGGCTCACAGCCAAACAATATAACGAATTTCTTGGAAACAATCTCACGTTGTAAACTTAAATAAAGTCTTATTGCATACCGTCAAAAATTGGCAGGACTGTCTAAAGTAGAATAAACATGAAATTGGGGATAACAATTCGGAAAATGAAATTCTTGCCGCGTTTTTGTTACATGACATACGTAACCTCTACCTATCTCTACCTCTACATATCTAACTTTAGTGAGCAAAAAGGTCATAGAAACATAATTCGAAGTTTCAGCGAAACGTGACATGACCTAAAATTATGAGTGAAAAGTATTTCAAGACTCTTTAACTAAGACCATTAACGCCTAAGTCTCAAGTTGCCTAAGTACCATTCAGGGTTTTCCTCCTAATTTCCCTACAAAAGCACTAAACTTTTCTCCCTTGATAGGCGCAAGTAATTTCACCAAATGTACGTGGGCCAAGATAAGGCTTCCAAAGAAGACAGTTGACACTACGTCTTGAAAAATGGGGTCAAATGTAAGAGGTACAGCTGTCTCAGTATACCGCGAGAAATGCTAGATGCTTAAGAGCCTTAAGAGGTGTAATAAATCTTATTATTATTATTTTGTTTGTATTGTGTAATATATAGTAAAAATAACTTAATTATAAATGCGAAATATTGTCTGTTTTTACTTCACTACTCAACCGATTATCATGAAACTTTTCATACATGTTATCAGGGGCACAGAAAAAAGACAGAAAAAACCGACTTCCCGTTATCCATGTAGAACAATTTTAGACTTTTGTTGATATTTTAAAAACTGCTTGACCGATTTCAATAATAATAAAATTATATGGGACCACCCTCTGAAATATGATCTACCAAACAAAAAAATCATTAAAATCGATACATAATCGATAATCGTAACATACGTTCCGAAGACGGGTCTGAGCAGTGGCGCACTTGTGGCGCCTCACTCAACTGCCGTCTTTGTACTTCTTCACTCTACACTTCAAGGCTAGAGTGAATAAGTACCTTATAGGTCGTCGTGCTCCATCTTAGACCACAACGTCGCTTAACATCAGGCGAGTTGGTGGTCAAACGCCGACCTATTCTGCATAAAAAAAAAAACATTTTGGATAAAAAAGAAAGATAGGTACACAGTCGAATTGAGAACCTTCTTCTTTTTGGAAGTCAGTTAAAAAAGACGTAGGTCCCATTCACCCCGAAACACTTAACAGTTCTTGTCGGACCGCGGGACGCAGCTAGCGTAAAAATGGAAACGAACATTTTTTTTTTTGAACCTTACTAATTTTGTAAGCAGACACTTCTACTCCATTTTCTAGCTCTCATCTCCTAGCCCCATACGTTACAAAAATATCGAGGTACATCTGATATCAAAAACTTTAAAGCTAAGAACTTCTTTTGCTAGACGTCAGTTTACAAAATTAAGTGTTTATCTATACAACAAAATCAACAATATTTTAAATATATATCCTAGCACTGTATGCGAATGCAAACACAATGTTCAAAATTGGCTCTTGACAGTAGATTATGCTGAAGTAGAATCTATGTTGAATTTTACTGCTTAACATAAATCACAAACACTTATGTATTATACATTTACGAATCAAAAATATCTATATAAATATACGTATATGCATTTATGATATAGGCATTTTAACAATTAGATTAAATTTATGTTTGATTTCTACTTGTACCATACACCACTCCGTCAACCTGTCTGTACTTTGTTCCGTTCTTGTACTTTTATGTTATTCATCTACCCGCTAAATTTAGTTTTTAGTAATGTTCACTTACAAAAAACTAAATACCTCTTGTTATATATAAATCGTAACATAAGAAACTAACTAAATGTTACGAGTATGTTTAATTTGTATTATTTTTAATTTGTAATGTTAAGATAAGGAAGAGCGGGTCTACCTGGCACAGGTGTTAATTTTATACCTAAAAGGTAGACCCTACCTCAAAAATTTGTAATACGTTCAGAGATGAAATAAACGATTTATTATTATTATTATTATTTACAAAAACAAAAAAACTCCACTGCTTAACCCATTACGCCGCCCAAGTTGTTTGCCTACCCATGGAACTTACCACCAAATGCAATAAAGGCTCCGAGCACCACGCCTGGTCATCGGCGATGATCGATCACTATCATTAAGCCAGAACTCTGGGCAGGCGTTAACTCATTTATCTCCCCAATCTGCCGATAGACTGTAACTTCCACGCTTAACTCTTTAGCTGGAGTTCGGAAAAGTTTGTAATTGGATACTTGCATACTTTCCTCGGAGGGAAGTTTAACTGGTTAAGTTTTTGTAGCTTTTTACGGTTACCTCAATCAGCCCATGTCAGTATAAAGTACGGTATAAACTGTTATGTAGGTGTCTTTTGTTCTTTGGATAACATAATTATGTAAATTTATTACGAAAAAAGAAAAGCTATGATAGCGTAGTCGAAGAAGGCTAGCCTCTCAAGCCAGAGGGAGTGGATTCGATCCCAGCCGAAGGCACGCAACAATTTGTTAGTTGAAGTATGAGCATAATATTATGTGCGTATATAATGTCATCTGCTACGTCCGGAGTCTGGCGTATAGCGGTAGGCTCGACACTTCACCTTTGGAACTGAATATAGTCAACTGGCAGAAGTGTATAACACCCACACTTCGCCGGACGATTTTCTATCCCAAATTTGATCGAGGGCGAGCCTGTTGCCTTACACCGGGTTCCAGTTATATAGCAGACTAGCTGCGCCCCGCGGTTTCACCCGCAGTTAAAAAGTATTAGCTATTATAGGCTATAATCTATCTCTGTGCCAAATTTCATCCAGATCTGTTCAGCCGTTCTGGCGTGAAAGAGTAACAAACATACATCCATCCATCCATCCATCCATTCTTACAAACTTTCGCGTTTATAATATTATAAGTAGGATAAATAACATTAATACGCACTTATGTTCACACCATGAACAAATTGTTGCGTGCCTTCGGCTGGGATCAAACTCCCTCTGTCTTGAGGAGGTGAGCCTTCTCCTACTAGGCTATCATCGATACTAGGCATAATTATCGATTGATTATTAAACTAAAGGTTATGTTGCCCAAACACATTTCGAAACACATTTATCATAAAGTAAGAAATGTAAGAAGTAGAGAAAAAATAAAGAAGAAAAGAGAAAATAGAAATTTTAAGAAAGCTCTCTTTAATTAAAATTAAGATTAGGTAGGCTGGTTAAATTTGAAATGTAAAACATAATGTAAGTAGGTAATTAAGATAAACATAGTAATTAATAGCCTCATATTGCACGCCCGCGAAACGCACAGGCAACGCACAGGCAACGCACGGGCAAACTGTTGAAACTAAACCTTAAATTAAGAACACTTTTTGTACACAGTTCATGCAATAAAAATATTCTATTCTATTCTATTCGAACTTCCAAGCAGTATTTGAAATGGGAGTGGAATTAGTATTAACTTAACATACAAAAGTCCCGTTTCGGACACAGTGTCCGAATACCAGGTATTTGGTCCCCAAAGTCAAAATCTTCTTTTAGGCACTTATTTCGTCCAAATGTTTATTTCGCTTAGCTTCATTTGAGTGGTCCTCGACAGGCTCTGTCCATCCAATGAGCCCCAATAATGCGATCACAGCTTGTTTAGACGAATTGAGGAAAATCTGGATCAAGTTCCATCAATCAAACGGTGATATTGGCGTTTTTTTCCTCTTCACTTCCTGCTTCTTTAGATTTACGATCGCAGTTCGTTTTCAGATTAAATTAGTGAAATCTTTTAATGACTAATGGGAAGTCGGTTCAATTACGGTAATTGTTTCTTGTTTTTGTTTAGTATTTTTGTCATTTGCCATCGCAAAATTTTAAATTATGTTTGTAGCAACAAGGTTGTTGATGTTTAAGTTCGTTTCAATCATCTTGGTAACGGCAAAAAAATGTTGGATGTTTTTTTTCAACCGACTTCAAAACAGGAGGAGGTCCTCAATTCGTTAAAATCATTTCTTTACCACCGATTACTCAAAGATGCCTGAACCGATTTGATTTTTTTACGTATTTACATATTATTTCCACGGTGTTCCCAATTACATTTTATGAAAATCGGTCGATCGGTTTTTATCAATTCAACAAAATCTATAAATTGTTTAGAAAATCTAATTCGGATGAAGAGAAGTCGGATTCTTAATTTAAAATATTATTATATACTAGCTGCGCCTCGCGGTTTCACCCGGTTAAAAAGTACCCTACATATGTGCAATTCTAGACTATAATCTATCTCTGTGCTAAATTTCATCCAGATCTGTTCAGCCGTTCTGGCGTGAAATAGTAACAAACATCCATCCATCCATCTATCCATTCTTACAAACTTTCGCGTTTATAATATTAGTATCAAATCAAATCAAATCAAATCAAATCAAATCGTTTATTTGCTTAATACAGTCACATAGGTATAAAGGTCTTAAAGTTATTGTCTTACGTATACTGTATTATGTCTGCATGCAGACGTGCAAATATTTAATGTTTTAAACTATTTCTTCTTATAATTTTATTTTACCGCTAAAATTTAAAAATTCCTTAATGCTATAAAAACAGTTATGGTGAAGCCACTCAGTCAGTGACTTTTTGAAATCGAGTCCATTTAACATTTTTAAATTGTTTGGAATATTGTTATAAATTGAAATGCACATATTATACACATTGCGTTTGTAAATATCTTTTTTGACAGGCGGTTGATATAATAAGTTAGCGAACTTTAGTCTTTTTTGACGAGTCAAAACTTGGCTGCGGTTCTTAAAATAGTCGGGATGTTCTTTCGCGAATAAGCAAATAGCTTTGATGTACATGCAAGGCAGAGGAAGTATCTTATTTGCCTTAAAAAGTGGTTTACAGCTGTCCAAAAACCATGCTTTATTTATAATCCTAACACATCGTTTTTGAATTTTGAACACTCTGTCTACGTTGACGGAGTTTCCCCACATTATCAGGCCATAGTTCAGTAACGACGACACATGGCCATGATATGCCGTCAACGCAGCCTCCATAGACACAGTATGTCTATCTTTTTTAGAGCGAAAACATTAGTATAACATAATAACATAGTAGGATTATACGCAGTAACCGTTGATTCCGTTTCACCAAAATGTTGATTCAACAGTTACTACACCCTGCAACTGTATAACTCAGACACTTGAGATGTCTCACCACCGAACTCAATTGTCAATAACTAACAAGTCTAGATTTCCTAACGATCTAACTTACGATCAAGTTAGGAACTCTATTATTGTAAACAACAACCGCTCGGTTCCTCGGAGGATCAACACAACTTAGCTGTAAGCTGTTTGTTGCCTCCAATCCATCGGACTTGCTGCGGATCCCATCAAGCTTCAGGGGCG
Source organism: Peribatodes rhomboidaria (assembly GCA_911728515.1). Taxonomy (NCBI): domain Eukaryota; kingdom Metazoa; phylum Arthropoda; class Insecta; order Lepidoptera; family Geometridae; genus Peribatodes; species Peribatodes rhomboidaria. The sequence continues at coordinate 838,319 of OU452178.1, forward strand.
CAGTGGAGTCAATCATAGCAGTACTTCAACTCTAGCAATTTCTAAACGCATGGTTAGTAGGAAAAAATCTTGACAACAAAACAAAAGCAAGACGCACACAGCATAGCAAGGGATGGTTTGTAATAAAATATGATAGTCACTGAGATTTTTTGGCGGTTCAGTAATTTTTTCGATTAGATAAATGTTTATAATATTTTAGCCCAAAAGTATTTATGTAGGGACTTATCTGATATTAGTATGAAAACACTGAAGACAAAAATAATAATTGTGGCACTTTGATTTAATTCTATTATTTATGAGTATTAGTTAAGAGCTCTTAGGTTTTCAATAATATCCGGTGGCTTAGCACAAGTTTTGATAATCACAAAACTTTTTTTTGTTTTGCTCCATACATTCAACTTAGTTCCTTAATGTTTCCGCCAGGTGCGCTTTATAGAAATGTATGGAGCTAAATAAACGAAAAAAATAAATTAAAAATGAATGAAACAAAAAACGAAAAAGTTTTCATAACTATCAAAACTTATAGTAAGAGTGCCGATCCTTTGTCCAGCCTCACAGACATCACTCAGTACTACTACAGTACTTTACATGGGATGTGGAAATAGCAACTTTACTTCATATAATCTGTGAGTCTTCAAGTCGCGAGTGAATCGGATTCTTCAAGGTAAGCGAGCTCCATCGTAACCACATCATTGCTTATTATTAGGCGAGATGGCGCCCAAACGCAAACCTATTCAGGAATTAAAAAATTGGTTGTCTGTAAAATCAGTTTGCGGACGACAGTTTAACGTCATAACAAAACATTGATGAAATCTTCTCCTCGGACGCAAAGGCCAATCAAGTGGAAGAGAGATAGATGCGCCACAAGCCGAACGCTCAAGCCGATCGTGCATTTTGCTCGTTCGTGTAGTGCTCTCGCTCTAATCGACCGAGCGTAACGGGACAATGAGTCATCCTTTTTCGTGTGTGCAGCCGGCGTTCATCAATTTATTAGACGTTGTCACGTCAAAAAAAAAACAAGAAAATGAACTTTAGGCACTTTTGTAGCTAGTACTACCGTATTAACATAATACCGCCGGCCCGCCAAAAGTGACGCGCGACTCGATTTGCATAATGCGCCCCATACTTCCGATATCGATTCACTGACAAAAATATGGCAGAGTAACAACTCGAAACATACTGCAAAAATAACCAAAAACTGTGCCGTATCTAACTGTTGATATCGCTATGACATCGCTTTAGGAATTTTACTGCTATATACTTATTTATATTTAACAATTTTACTAAAATTCAAAATTCAAACTAATTACTTTGCTACTTTTGATCAAATTCACTGGCGCTTTCTGGTAATGTCTCTCGCTCAACCCTTTGACAACAAGAATTCTAATTACTAGCCATAGAAAACCTTTAGAAAAAACATTACGTTCAGCGTATGGGAATAAAATTTTCCTAATCACCTACAATGTTGAAATATGTCAAATCACCAAATAAAAATTCAGCTTTGGTGTTTAAATTTTTCAAAAAAGAATCCAAAAAGTTGACAGCCTAGTTGGGAGAAGGCCCGCCTCTCAAGCCAGAGGGAGCGGGTTCGAACCCAGCCGACGGCACGCACCAATTTGTTCATTGTGTGAGAACAGTACGCACATATGCATATTGTATGTCATCTGCTACATGACTGGAACCCGGTGCAATGTGACAGGCTCGCCCCTTGTCACATTTGGGACTGACTATCGTCTGGCGAAGTTTGGGTGTTGTATTACACCTCTGCCAGCACCCTCGGGGGAAAGGCGTGACAATATGTATGAATCCAAAGAAGTCCTCTGAAAACTACTGTGCCGGGTCGAAAATTCTTACGAAATTTGAGATTTATCTTTAACCTAACCCAGCCTAGCCACTCACAGCTTCTTCGTCCGACTTCCCTCACTAAACTGCAAGATCTCATTTATTTTCTGAAGTTCTCTCTCTGCTTATTCTCTGTGATCAATTCCTTGTGAATTCCAATTTATATCGATTATTATGAATTCTCGTTTGATTTTCTATCGGTGATTAATGATCCGAACGATTTCGTATTTATGAGGTTTGATGGCTGAATTTGAAACTTTTGGAAAATGGAAAAGACGTGTTGTTTTGTATTAGATGACCGCACGATTGTACTTTGTTGTTTTGGATAGCTCAATTTCTTTAAATAAACAGAATAACAAACATAAATATTATTTATTAGCAAAAGGAAAGACACGCAGTTGAAAGTTAGTAAACCTAGTGCCATACACATTATCTTCCGTCGAGCCTTTCTCTCAAAGCGGCAGGCACAGGTGTATTACAACACCCAGACTTCACTGGACGATATTCAGTTCCAAATGTGACAGGGGCGAGCCTGTATCGCCATACACCGGGCTTCAGTTTTGTAGAAAATAACATGAAATACATAAATATAATAATACATATTTACATAATAAACAAATTGGTGCGTGCCTTTGCTAGGACCGAACCTGCTCCCTCTGGCGTGAGAGTCGAGCCTACTCCAATTAGGCTCTTATCTCTTATTTCCTTAAGTACCAAATACAACTATTGTCAATTATTAAACACATTTGTGTGTGTGTAATTCATTTACATGCTTATATGTAAATGAATAATATAATGGCACCCATAGTCGTATAATGGCAACATAGGAATAGGCTTGCACTTAGCGCAAATATAGAAACTAAAGAGATCTTGACGAACATACTTCATTAAAATAAATGTCCATCTGACTAAGGTTTAGTCCCCAAAAGGAAAAAGCTAACAAATTTTAGTACTAATAATATTTAGTACTAATAGTATAATCTTTAGTACTAGTAACTGCTACGACTGCCGTACTTTTCGCTAACAGCGATCGCTTCCAGTATTAAACAGATAGACCAACGTCATCTCAGTTTAAAATTTCGTCAACAACATCGTCATAAATTAAATTTCCATTTAATGGAATCAACCTAATAATTTGTTCCCAAAATAAATTTGTCATATCACTAAACAAAATCCCAATGACTGCCTAAAGTATGAACATCCCACATCCGAGGCGTGTTAAGAGCATCTCCATTATGGATGTGCCAAAAATATTTCGAAGCCAAAATTGAAACCAAACTTTGGAATTCGTATCCTCGACAAAATAATTATTTATGCACAACCTACTCTATTACAATATCTAATTCTCTTGAAATTTTGTGAGTAGGTGCAATAATTATATATAATAGATTATTTCTCACAAAATTGCACGAGAATCGGTCGCCCTGTAGAGGAGAACAGACGTCGGCCATGAGGTCTACAGCTCACAGAGGACTAGTAAAATGCCAGAACTAATAATAATAGGTCATTAGGTGAAAGGCAGGTCTTATCGCCTGTTATGTAGTAGTAGTTCGCCCCGAACGGAGACCTCATACCCCCATGTCTTTACATCCCCAATTTGGCCCAGTTTAGAACATTAAAAAAAAGTTAAATAACTTGTTCCCAAAATGTCATGAAGGTTGGATGACATTAAAGTCTAACAAAAAAAAAATGCCGGTTTGTCCCAGTAGTCCAGTAGTCGCTTTTGCTTGGTCAATAATATTTACTTAGAGCCGGAAAAAACCTTTATAAGTATAAATTAAACATTTAAAGTCCCCCGTCACCGATTTGCATAAACACCGGTTGTCAAATAAAAATGTCAAAAACTCCACACTAATTCACCCCCCCATACACACATACATACACACACGTGTCAAACTTATAACACCCCGTCGTTTTTGTGTCGGGGGTTAAAAACAGAAAACAAAACCGAATTTTATACCTATCCCATTCAATAAGGAAGTAAAATGGCTCTCGCAAAAAAGTAACTTAATTACATGCTTTTAATGATAAAATGTAGCAATTAAGATACAGCCAGTAATTAAGTCGAGTTAAGATGATTTATTATCGAGAGAAGACCCTGATTGAGCGTCGATAAGGCGGGTAAAAAGGTAGAAGTTAATTATGCTTAGAAAATATATTATTGTCTAGTGACTTAGAATAACTACTTAGAGAAACAAAGTACACTCGCGCAATGTGAGCAATTAAATTGGTGCCATAAACGGCACCGTACAACGCTACTAATTGTCCAAAAAATAATTGTCCAACTTTTCCTGTGGTCTGAATGTACGTTCTTTAGAAAACTACTTTATATGTATGTTTTTATGTCTTTCTATATCTTTACCTATTTATAGTAGCTAAACTCAAGAAAGAAAAAAGAAACCGCTGTGGCTAAAGATAAGTCTTAGTTAGGGATTTTAGCCGCCAGTAACCTTAAAAAAAAACGTCCTCACGAGTAAATAGAGATATGAAAAATATCCGAATTTGTAAGGCACTTTTTACTGATTTATTTAATAGTTAGAGAAAGCAAATCAAAAATCCCTTTACATATGGAGGTTGTCAACATCATTAGTTTGTAAATTAAATCATAATACAAAAGAATTTGTTAGTTATTTAAGAACGATTAGAGAAGTGCAAAAGTCATAAAAATTATTAATATTGCTCTTTGTCACTCTTTATATTATTATAACTTTACAGACTCGTCAGTATCTTTACTTCCTCTCTTTGCTTATTGTCTTCTAGACGAAATGGCAATAGAAAACCTTTAGCCAATGCAAAGTGTATGCGAATAGTCTGAACTGGTCGGCGGACTTTTAACTAATTTTGACAGCGCAACGGCCCAAACCGTGATTTGGCCTCCGATACTTAGAAGTGGCACTTTTCCCTATCTTTGTAGTCAACTAAGGAACCAACCCTTATTTTTTTATCTCTTCTCTACATGGTACAGAACTAAGTCACTTTCCGCGTCTGTTTGTCTCTCTGTCTATAGATCCACTAGCTCCTCGTAAACCACACAACGGATTTCTATGCAACTTCCACCATCAGTTTGATTATTTTACATGCAAAGTTCACACATTTCCGCGCAAAACCGAAGCGGGTCGCTAGTAAGTATTTTATAAATCCAACTTCTTCATTATCCCAAAGCCGAATAACCTCACAAACAGGACCGAAAAGCCTACGCATCAGATTGATCGTAAAATGAGGTAAAAGTCGCTAAGTAGACCCTAAGAAGATAGCAGTTTCACCATAAAGTGCTGTAATGGGCCTATTAAAAAACTTTTCAGATTTATTTCACGCTCCCTGGATAAGGGGATCTATTGAAAAACTGTGCTAAGCTCGTGAGAATAGATCGAATAACCAGCTATTTTGTGAGTTGAGCTATAAGGTTTGATGGTAAGGAATCTATTTTTATTACCTGCAGTTTGGTGGTAGATCGGTCGTTTTGGCTTTACTGTGTGCACACCTTGTGTTACTGGTGTTCAGGAATGACATTTTTATCTGACTGCTTTCAAAGAATATGCACTGTTTTTCATTTACAGCTATTTTGACGTTGGAATTTCAAAGGAGTTGCGATACAGAAAATAGGCAAACGCATAGACACTCACAAATAAATAAACAAACATAATAAATAGAGAAGTCATGGGCAGTGGTTTACGCTCATGCATGGCTTCCCTAGGATTTCCTATATCAGGTACGCCATGGAAGTGGAACACAGACAGAGAGACATAGACCATAGGCAAATTCAAAATCAAAATTTATTTATTTCAGGCATGACACCTATTATAATAGCACACATGGCCTAAATTATATTACATTACATTCGATTAAGTATAATAAAATTGTAGGTAATAAATAAACTATAAAAACTGAGGACTTCTTATTTAAAAAAATTAAATAATTATTATAAACACTCAGTTTCAGGACAGATACTTTTAAAACATTTTTCTGTCTTAGCCGCTATATGGCAGCCATAGTACTACCATACTATGCTTACATAGCTTTGCTTAGTTTGGGGTCAGGCAATCCGTGTGTGCAAAAACGACTCGAATATTTATTTACTTATCAAGTTGCTTGAAGCCGATAAATACCTTCAACTTCCAAACCAGACGCGCTAGAAACTGATCCAATTTAATATTGTTGTAGGTCTGCGGTCAAATATAGAAAATCCTTAAAAAATCTCCGATAAGTAGCGATAGAGTCGTCATCTGAAGTCGTTAGTGTTTGATTGATGAGATCAATTTAGATTGAAACGGAGTCTGGTACGACGCTACTGTCAGATTTGGATGGGATTCTCCAAATACGACTTTTTGTTATAAATCTTGAAGTTTAATGGGATTTATGAAGTGCGATACCCATTGTAATATAGTTATGGTCGTAACACCAATTATGTTTCTAATTGGTGTCACGACCATAACTACACCTAAATAATCCAGGTGTAGTTATGGTCGTGGCACCAAGTAGAAGTGAATATGAATGGAAAATGGATGATATCACCCAGGTGCATACGTTCCAAGGTCAAATTCTACTTGTTTAGTGCACCCAGGTAAATATCACTCAGCTGAACAAGGTGGAATAAGCCGTTTGTTCATATTATTGAGCTTTTTCTGGGTTTTTTTAATGATACGAGTAGCGTTTGTGGGCTAGAACACCTCAAAAACTTAACAACTAAACTAATAACTAACCAGACTAATGTTAGATTTTATTTTGTCATTTGTGTCACATTTATTTTTACATAGAACTTGAAATTTTTTTATTACTGTAAGTAATTAATACTCGCGGTCCTATAGCAATCATTTATTTTCGGTAAATTTTTGCACACGCGATCGTTGGACCCCAAACTAAGCAAAGCTTTTACTGTGGGTGCCAGAGATTTGGTACATGGATGAAAGGTACTGTACCTTTTCTGTACTCCTGACAACGTTTATGCAAAATTGTACCATGATCGGTTTGGTAGTTCATGCGTGAAATCATAATAAAAATAAATACTTTCGCTTTTAGAATTCAGGAAGTCAGGATAGTTAAACAGTTGCAACGATGTTTTGGCAAAGTTAAAGTAAGTACTCATACATATGTTTACACACATTTGTATACACACATTTTTACAAAAAAATATTTCTGTACCTTTTCATAATCGACATTATCGCGGAAACAATTTTCATCCCAAAAAATGCGATTCTTACAAAAAGCGACTGAAATTACGAAAACCCTGCTACTACTAAACCTAATGTGAAGAAAAAGTTGCTGAATTATGTTAAAAACAATGTCGATAAACATGATCAACAAATTAATAATAAAATAGGTACCTGTAATAAGATTTAACTTTAAGATCTACTATAATACTCAACGTAACTAAATTTAGCTGATGGCTCATAAAATATTCTAATTCTGAGCGACGTAAGACTTGCTCTAGACTTCTCTACTGTTCTAGACTTCAGTACATTCTGGGTACAAAATAGTCTATGTAACAATGTTAGTAAATCTATGTAACTGTTGGAAATTTAATATCCCAAGTTGTAAGTAAATACCTATTAGTTCACTTCGGAGATTATGATTGACTTCAAAAAGGAACAGCTCTATATTCGATTAAGTATATCTACTCACTTCTTCATGTTTGACATAATCTTGTCATAAATGATATGAACCGACTACTTGTGCCCAACGGTTTTACCCGCAGTTGAAAGGCAACCTATGTGTAAACCCAGGGTGTTAGCTACCTCCACACTAAATTTAATTAAAATTGGTACAACCGTTTTACCGTGAAAACGTAACAAACACAGTGAACACAAACAAAAACTTTCGCCTTGTGTGATTTTTTATATAAAAATGCAAATTAAACAAAGTTTTTTAAGGATTTAAGCAGTAGCTGTTTTTTTTATTTTATTTTAGGGCTAGTGAGACATGGTTTAAGCTCAATCACCTGGCTGCCATTGATCCATGTACAACAAACACCCTGTATATGAATTTATGATATCAGTGTTTAGTTTGTTCATGTTGATTCACGAAGCAATATAACTTATTTATTGTGAACAAATATTCATTTTGACTCAGGTTATTGAGCAGTTTCGAATCTTTGTAGACATAACGGGTTGTTTTATTTGGTTTTGTAAACATGATTTTGTTGTTGTTGTTTACTTTCATGTTTGTTGTGATTAGTTTTATGTTATTCAATTCTATGTTCGATATAAATATTGATAAAACGTCTTGTGTTATCAAAAATACTATTTCTGTTAAATTTCTTATGATAAATGTAACAAGTTATGAACATGCAAATTCCATAATTAGCTTTAATGGCACAGCAACTCAATCTGCTTCCAGGCCTTCTATAAGTCTTAAACTTTTTGAAGTCTTGACGTTAAGGTACCAGATGTCTTAAAGTAAAAAAAATATAAGTACATACATATATACATATCACGCCTTTCCCCCGAAGGGGCTGGCAGAGATGTGACACAACACCCACACTTCGCCGGACGATATTAAGTCCCAAATGTGACAGGGGGCGAGCCTGTCGCCATACACCGGGCTCCAGTCACGTAGCAGATGACATACAAATTGATGCGTGCCGTCCGTCGGCGAGGTTCGAACCCGCCCCGCTGGCTTGAAGGGCAAGTCTTCTCTAACTAGACTATCATCGCAAGAAAAAAAAAATAGTTTAATTGTTTTTCTTTTGTTACAGGTCAGGTGAAGCCAAAATGAAGACCAGAAAAAGAAGATCGTAACCCAAAATGGACCAACCACTACAAAAATGACCACATCCCCACTCAAAACTATGAGCACATCCATACCTTACCCAGACAAGAAAGTATCTACAACTACCTACTTATATCCCACAAAAAAACCTCCAGACGACAAAATCCTACCAAAAAGGGACACATACGACTTAAATTTCAGCAACGGAACCAATAAAAATGAAACCAGTGATTTTTTAAAGCTAGTAGAAGATTTCAGTGACTATTTTTATGGCAACACCAGCAATGATTTTCAACCGAACGCTAGTGCAGACATTCTGAGTGACGTTTATGACTACGCGAACTGTAGCTCAAACGGGACTTTCAACGTTTCATGTTTTAGTAGGATAGAGGAGCCAGAGTACAACTTTTGGGCGTTGTTGTTGTTGATATTTCCTTTTTTTACGTTGTTTGGGAATGTGTTGGTGATAATGAGTGTTGTGAGGGAGAGGGCGCTGCAGACGGTGACGAACTACTTCATAGTGAGCCTGGCGGTGGCTGATCTGCTGGTGGCGGTCGTGGTCATGCCGTTTGGAGTTTATTACTTGGTAAGTTGTAGAGTTAGTAATAAACATCACCGTTTTTCTACAATTGCACCAGGAACTTCAGAAACACCCTCTCATGTATAAACTATTTCTCAAGGGAGGGTATTCAAAACATTCTTAATGTAAATAATTATAAATCACTAATACTTCTAATAATCCAAACCATGTACAATATGTGGGTAATTTCAGTATGAATCGAATGGACACCAAGATCGATACGACAGAAAGACACCAAAGAAAAATAATACGAGAGCCGTCCTCTTCCGTGATCCAGCCAAAAGTGCCGGTTGGGCGGGCGGGCGACTCAGGCGCTACTCCACTGACATTCCTTTGACAGTTCGCTCGGAAACGTCACACAGCAGAGCATAGACTGCATTTTTTTGTATGTGTTGCTAACACATGGTCTCACGTCTAAGCGCACTAAGCTTTTCAAAACCATTTTTCTTGTAAGAACTGCAGAGGTGTGGAACTCGTTGCCTGCGTCTGTCTTTCCACCCAACAAAAAATCCGAAGATGTTAAAAAAAAGTGAATAGGTATCTCCTAGGCAATCGTGTTACACCTTCGACCACGACGTCGCTCGTCATCAAGCGAGTCAGTGGTCAAACGCATGCCTAGTCCGTTGTAAAAAAAACGAATGAAGAGAAATAAATTGAAAATAATATAATTGATTAAAGTTTAACATAGAACTGAGATCTCAAACTTGCATTTTCTAGAGCGGATCTAGGAATGACACAAACACAAACCTAATCTAGCTGAACAGTGCAAAATATGTAAAATAGTTAAAATGTGGATGCATTTTAATCGCATGTTGATTCGGTTAGTTTTGGTTAGTAGAGTAAATTTCTTTAGAAGTCTAAGGGTTGTATGCTAAAACGACGCTCAGTCACGGTTTTAAGTAAGGCAAATCCACTTTTAAATTGACTGTCAAGACTAAACGTCGTTTTAGCATGCGGCCCTAAAACGTTCGAAAATGTTCGTTCGAGATGTCAGCTGTTAAAAATAAATAAGTAAAGCTTAGATCAAATATAAATCGATCATATATCAATATATATATACACAGTGACGAAGAGTTAATATCAACTGCTTCTGACGTGATTACCAAAAGTGGTTATTACCAATTTTTCCGAGTCGTTAGTTACCGAAATTGCCACTTGCAACTTGTCTAATTTTCTGGTTCAATTGAAATGGAACTGAATTTCATGTGATTGTTTTGAAAACGGTGAATAATTGTGATTTATGTATTGAATTCTAATTTCTTACGATAATAATCTTTTTAGTTATGAATTTTTAACTTTGTTCTGACAATCTAAAAACACTTTTTATCTAAAGCATACATATATATTATGTACATGTCATAAATTCTTATTTATTTAGGAGTCCTAAAAAACACATATTTTTACCGATTTTTAATGTACCTACTCGTGATACTAATATAGACAATACCATAATAGTCATTTTCTACAACAATTACAAAACAACGAAAACGGTGTTTTTTTTAAAACCCCGAGAATTTTTACCCGCTGAGATTTTACCTAGATTCTCAATCCACACCTCGATCAACTACAAAGCGGACAATAACATTCTTCAGCAGCTCACGACGTTCCCTAATTTCCCCTAATTTACCCCTCCATTCCCCATCTGCCGTCCCTAATAACTCCCCCCCCCCTCTCCCCCTTCCCCATCGGATTGCTGGCTGTTTATCTCACTGGCCAGCTGTTTATCAGTAGCCTTCGCCAGTAGCGTCTTAATGTTCAGAATTAAGATGCTGACCCACTGCGGCACACTGTGCAATGCACGGGCTCGTGACGCGGGCGTTTTAGCTGTGTGAGTCCGCTAGTTGGGACAGCGTGGGTCCACGCTATAGTATCATCAGAATCCCATTAAAATAGTAGTTTTATTTAATACCTAGAGAAATAATTGACATATGAAATGAAATTTTGACGTAATTTTAATAAGTTGAATAATAATAGCAATAATTTATCACAATAAGTTGAATCCTAATTTAATGTAATTTATGTGTGGATCTTTGTGTGTTAAATAAAACAATTTTGATTTTGATTTGATTTGGTTTATATTTTTGTATAAAGTGTATGAAAATGTGTGTGTTAGAGACGTTGTCTTACTTCTATAATGATGATAAGGCCCACTGCAACCCACGGATAGCTGCGAATATATATGCCGGTAGCAAAATGCGTGGCCTGCTCGCGGTATGCCACCCACGTAGTTCAATGCTGTGTACACTATGCTGTTCTACAGTTGAACAATGGACATAGCCATGGGTCAATATTCGTGTATCTATAGTGTGTGCTGAAACATATACCTAGGCTGTCGAACAAACGGACCTAAGCAGCTTAGATGCCCGTGCCCGTGCACATCATGCGCAGCAGTGGGCAAGTGCCTTTAGAGTTGGGACGTTTCCGCTCTCTGAACCTTCCGCCTAATAATCGTAGCTTTGTCAAGTCTTGTTTTGAATTTGTGAGAATGGTTCACTGTGGTTCACGATATGGGGTTACAGTCACTACTCGATCTTGAACAAGTAACATAATTAAAAGAAAAACAAAAACCCGGCTGCAAAATGTAGTACCCTATGTCACTTCTACTATCAAGACAATTCAAATGACACCTCACATGTCGAAATACATCAAGCTGTTTAGGCTGTAGGGCGTGCCAAAGAAACTTCATACATACACATATCCATAAATACAAATATACATGCAACATACATACATTCTTGCGCAGTCGGGAAAAATCAATAAAATCATCTATGGATGTCGGTTATTCAATCAGGCCAGAACGGCTGAACGGATCTGGATGAAATTTGGTGCAAAAAATAGAGTATAGTGTGGACATATAATACTTTTTAACAGTTTCTTGCCTGTTCTTCTGAATAGACGCTCTTTATCCCAACAAGGCGGTCGAGTCTATTTAAACAAACTTTGACGTTCATAAGTGTATCTTTGATACCCAAATTGAATAAAAACATTTTGACTTTGATATTGACTTTGAAACTTCGGGTTACACCGCGGGACGCTACTAGTTAAGGATAAGGACGTCTATTGAGAAAAAGTAACGTATGCATTAAGCTATCGCCAGCATAAAGTTTCATCCAAACCGGATCAGCCATTTCAGTACAAAAAAGTAGTCTGTTCGAAAAAATAAACTGTTGTGTTACTTAGGAGCGCTGCTGTGCTTAAATCCTTTATTTTGTTCGTAAAGTTATTTGCTTTCTTCGAGATTTTGGTTTTCGTTTTCGACACGATAGTTGTCTTTTCGAACAGATTTTATCAAACCTACGAGTATTTTTGGAATCGGAAATTATGATGTAGGATATCTCCGACCGAATCAAGATACAAAAACTCGCTCACTCGCATTAAGTGTGATTCTTATTGCGTGATTTTCAATAAACATTTTACCTATATTTCTATCAAATCATATAACGTTTCTTTTTGTAAAACCATCGCCTACACTCTACCTTCAATACACCTCAGATCAAATAATAGTTATTACCCAAACTATGCCAAAATTATATAACTAATTATAATACTTATGGCATTGTTTTAAGAGACATATTGTCACGCCTTTCCACCAAGGGGGCTGGCTGAAGTGTAATACAGCACCCACACTTCTTCGGACGATATAGAGTCTCAAATGTAACAGAGCGCGAGCCTGTCGGCATATACCGGGCTCCAGACATGTAGCACATGACATACAATACATACATTTATGTTCACACAATGAACAAATTGGTGAACAGATTCAATAGACCAAAAAGAAAACTTACAAAATAGCTTCAACAAGAAACAGTCTAAAACAGGCTCTGAACAGACAATGTACTAGTTACTAACATCTAGTTCGGTCCAAACTTTCAGCCTAGCGACCGGCAGGCTACACTTGATCGGGCCGATTACGTAAAAAAATGCATTCGCGACAGCCACGCGACAGCAGTAGCAACGCGACAGTAAATATTACGCGATCGGTCGCAAAATGTTACTAAAAATCGTAATACGGAAGCCGATCACCCGCCTTGCCCGCCTGTCGTTTCATACTCTTTGTGCATCAAAAACAGCGACTCTACCAACAAGACAGCAATAGATGGACACAAATTAGTTCATAGATTGTCCTACAGAGGGTGAACTAGCGCTCAATTGCTGTCTGCTCTGTGGGCGCTGAAACATAATACAAAAGTGACGTTTGGCAACAATGGTTGCTTGATTTACGCCTGTCGCAAGCTTGTCGTGAGATGCATAATTAGCCTCCCAGTAGCCAGCAGCATGGTCTAACTCGGCCAAAGTCGGAAAATAGTGGAAACCTAGTGGAAAAGCTTGTAAATTTGTGTTTAGATCTGAAGTCTATTTTTTATTTATTTATTCTGTAACCGTTCCCAGGACGGGTCTGAGCAGTAGCGCACTTGTAGCGCCTCACTCAACTGCCGTCTTTGTACTTCTTCACTCTACAAAACTTCAAGTTTAGAGTGAATAAGTACCTTATAGGTCGTCGTGCTCCATCTTAGACCACAACGTCGCTTAACATTAGGCGAGTTGGTGGTCAAACGCCGACCTATTCTAAATAAAATAAAAAGTTGTACTGTATGTATCACCCTAATAATATTATGAAGGCGAAAGTTTGTGAGTGTGTATGTTTGTAACTTCTTCATGCTCAAACGGATGGATGGATTTTGATGAAATTTTGTATGAAGGCAGCTTATACCCCAGATTAACACATAGGCTATAGGCTTTTTAACCGCGCGTAAAACCGTAGGGCGCAGCTAGTACTTAATACGTTTGCATTTTTTTTAAACATGTATTTACAACTATAGTTTTGGTTCTAAAGATCCCGAACTCCCAAAATAGTGAGATACTATGCAGTCAGAAGCCAATACCCATATTTATTTATTTATTAAAACGGCACATGCCAATTATATTAATTAATTACAAATTATATGTTTTATAATTAATAATTAATTATATATTAATTAATTACAAATTATATTATTCATTTTCACATTACAAATTTCAAATTTAACATTAAATAATAAAAAATAATAAAAATAACAATAATAATTACAAATTCAAATTTTCATAATAGAGAAGAGAGTATTCTGTTGCACTCGAGATTATTTTCGTCCCTGTCTCATTCTACCTCTCTTTCTATTCAACCTTGTCTTACTCATTAAAAAGAAACAGTATATAAATAGGTGGTGGTTTTTCCAACACCAGGTTGATATTTTGCCTTTTAACCCTATTTTTATGAAAAACAGCAACTGTCGAGATAAGCTGCCCACTTTTTTACTGAATTCACTAGTGAGTATCAATATTTAAAAAAAAAACTATTGCAAAATGTAGCTTTGGACACTCGCGCAATCAAGACGAATCTATCGACCTTTCATTCTTAACAAAAATCGGTTCAGCCGTTTAGTAGTTACGAGAGAACATATTTACTATTATGGACGGACATTTTACAAACATGACAAACACATAACCCTACTTTTTTGTTAAGCAGTCGGTTAAAAACAATTATTGTGGAACAATTTTCATAAACATACTTAAGGGTTCCGCAACGCTCTGAATGTCTATACAAACGCGCTTGTCAAATTTCTTGGAAACCTTTTGTCAGATTATAATGAAATTTGACGTGTACAATTAAATGATCTATAATTATCTCTGCTCTTAAAAAAACAAGAACAGGGTTCTTGTTTTTTTTAAATGTAAACGAAAATCGAGCTATGAATATTAACGGCATTTGTAAAGGGTCAGTTTTGACTGATTAATTTAATAGATCATTTCCCTTTACATAGGAAGGTTGTTTGTTGGTTGGTTTATATTATTCGCTTTTAAATAAACACATAATACAATATTTTTTTTGGTGTTAAAGAATGATTAGAAAAGTACAAAAGTCATAAAAAATTACTGAAATTGTACTTTGTCACTCTGTAGATAACTTTAGAAGCTCGTCAGTATTTTTATTTGCTCTCTTCGCTTGTCGTTTTCTTCTAAAAGAAATGGGAATAGAAAACGTTTAGCCAATGCGAAGTTAGTCTAAAGTGGTCGCCGGACCCTTAACTAAACAAATGTGAACTTTAATAGCTATATTTCTACTACATTTTAATATCAAAATCTTTTATAACGCTGTCGCTTTATGACATCGTAAAACACCTAACGTTCGACTCAAAATTAAATTAAAAGTGTTATTTTTTAATCTCTACCATTTTATTAAAAGGTTTAATGTTTTACAGGAAGTATTAATTTTAATTTTGTCAGAATATAAAAGTGTGTTCAATTTCAAATTTTAAATGCCCAAATCTGAACGACTCGAATTATGTTTCTGAATAACTGAGTTTTAACAATGTGCTCGAGTTTTTTAAATTTTGACCAAACTAGCAAGCAAGTTCATATAGGCCGACTGACTAGTTTTAGGCCACAGGCCTGTCAAAACAATGTCAAAACTACCAAAGGCCTTTAGCCTTTCAACCGGGGTCAACAATTCAACGTGTATAGGCCAAAACATATACCTACACACGATAGGATGTCGCATTGTAGCACGTGGCACGATGTCGTGTCCAGCACGCTTAGCATAGCGCACACGACAAAAAAACTCGTCACATTTTTTCTCGCGAGAACGAGACAAAGCATAAGTGTAAACATACGTCTGCCTCGATAAAAAAAGAGTCGACAAATACTTTTGTCGCGTTGCTGATGCGTTGTCGTGTCATGGAAATCTACAACGTAGCTCATATAAAAATTCACGACACGATGTCATACGTAGTACTATTATTTATTCTGTGGTCATACCAAGGTACGATGTACGACACGACGCGACGCCGAGTGGCTTATTTTCAAAGTACTCCATTCTTTTGTTTAAAAAAGATAAGATTTTCATACAGTCGTGTGTATGATATGTTCTGGTCCCGACCCGTAGCGCTAATAAATGTTGTAATGTGATCAAATCTGTTACTTTTTAGGCTTCCGTACCTCAAAAGGAAAAAACGGAACACTTATAGGATCACTTTGTTGTCCGTCTGTCTGTCTATCAAGACCCTTTTTCTCAGGAACGCGTGGAGGTATCAAGCTGAAATTCATATCAAATACTCAGGTCTACTTTCAAAAAAGCGAGCTTTAAAAAAACAAACTTCTAAACCATAACGTAATAAGGAAAGATACAGCCGTTTATGCTGCAAATTTTGGACACTCGTAAGGGAATCAAAACCTACAGGGTACTCCCCGTGAACCCGTCAAAATCTTGAAAATAAAGCTACGAAGCTACGTCTTATAGCACAGATAAAGGAAAAATTGCAAAATATAGCATAATTTTTTAGTTACATCATAATTAAAATAAAAATATTTTAAATACTTAATTTCAAATTTTAACTTACCATATGAGGAAAGGGGTCTAGGGAAGCCCTTTCCTCGTTTGGTAGGTTCCTTCTAGGTTTGTACGGAACCCTTGGTGCGCGAGTCCGACTTGCACGTAGCCGGTTTTTTTTTGCCACACATAGGCTTCATAGTAAACTAAGGATCCCTTTACATATTAATCAAAAGCATAAGTGACCTTTACATTATAAATGAAGAAAAGTCGATCCATCTCGCTCCTGACTGGGTGTCTCGTAGATCCCACGCTGAAATTAAGAAACTTATGATGGATTACAGTTATTTGAAACGTTTTGGAATTTTGTGATTAAGAGATGAAAATGCACCTTATCTGATAATTAGGTAAATTGTTCTGCTGGAAAGGGGTTTGATCTAATCTCAAGGATACTTCATTAGAGTTTTTATCTAACTTTTTAAGTAATTACTACAATCAATTAGAAGGCCGATGCAGTTTGTTTTATTTTTAGTTGACTTTGCAATTTATGTCTCTAGATTTTTACATTTGGAGCATATCGTCACGCCTTTCCCCCGAAGGGGCTGGCAGAGATGTAATCCAACACCCACACACCGCTGGACGATATTTAGTCCCAAATGTGACAGGGAGCGAGCCTGTCTCCCGTGCTCCAGTCATGTTGCAGATGACAAACAATACGCAAATATGTTCATACAATAAACAAATTAGTGCGTGCCGTCGGCTGCTTCATTTCTTCTTTCATGTTTTTCCGTAAAGCGAAATATTAAAATTAATGTTTGATGTAGAGATAATATATTCTAGATGGAGCATAGGGACCTTTATTATTGGACATTTGAAACCCTGCGCAAACTATAGAGGCCGGACATAAGGCGAA
Organism: Peribatodes rhomboidaria; assembly: GCA_911728515.1. Classification (NCBI taxonomy): domain Eukaryota; kingdom Metazoa; phylum Arthropoda; class Insecta; order Lepidoptera; family Geometridae; genus Peribatodes; species Peribatodes rhomboidaria. The sequence goes on from OU452178.1 coordinate 855,662, forward strand.
GATGCGGCGCGGGCACGCCGATTTACAGTTTTCATGGCTTGCTCCCAATGACCACCACCACAACAGCCAGCAGTGGTGGTCGTTAGGACAAAGTTTTAATTTTTGTCCCAACTGCCGCCAGTGGGGCTCGTTTATTATTCATAGCGTTTTGTCGTTACAGTGTAATTATGTAGTTAAGCTGTGTTACAGTGGAAAAATCTATCAAAAATTGGTTTTCCATATTACTCGTATATCAGTTATATCGGGTTGATTGTAGTTTTCACCAGTGGTAGCAATTTGGTGGTGGTCGTTGGCATTAAAAATAATTTTATGTCCGATCGAGCCCTACTGGCGACAGTTGGGACAAAAATAAAAATATTGCTCTAACGACCACCACTGGTGGCCGTTTTCGTGGTGGTTGTTGGGAGTAAGCCGTTTTCACGCCTTAACCGTGTCCGTGCCAAATCTTTGCCTCACGTCTGACCTTTATAACCCGCGCCTTATGCCCGGTCCCACGCACCGCCATGTGCCACTGAGCAGTGTGAGACTCTCCTAACTTCCTAGCCTCTATTAGTAGGAAGTCACCATAAAGTGTTGATGTCCTCACAGTACACATTAACAATAAAACCGACAATTTTACACCCTCATACGGTTCATGCGTTTTACGTGAAAAATCCCATCGATACGGGAGCGTGCCGAACCCGTAAAACTTTTAGGGTACACATGAATTTCATGCCATAAAATATGTGTAATAAAATTATATTTGCCGAAAAGATGTACCTACTCGGAATTTTCGGATTTTTTTATCGGTTTATATCTAAATTTGGCGGATTTTATTGCGCCGAGTGATAGAATTCGGATCGAGTTTTGTTTTATGGTAGCTACTGGTGCTGGGCCTCTATTCTGGACTGGTCGAGAATATCTCCTCTATTCTGGACTGGTCGTCTAGTTATGCAACAAGCTGCTCCGACTCGATGGTAATTGATAAGAGTGTGCAACAACATTACGACGGTACAACGTTAAAAAACGTTGTACCGTCGTAATGTTGTGAAATTTCATAGTTTGTTCACAAAACACTCGCGATACAACACACTTATTCGCTTTTCGTGCTTGAAATAAGCTCGTCGTCCTGCGCACCGAATCATGAGGCACATAACCGTACGAAACTCGCTTAATGCTTATTACATTTCGCTATTTCTCGGACCCTGATTATTATGCACCCTACCTGAAACGGCTGTAACCATCCGGTCATCCGATTTAGGAGCCCTGTCCTGTGACTTATTCCCTATACATGCGGGCAGGTTAGTGTAACCCTACCTGCCTACCTACGTGTAGTGAAAGCAGGGACAGCATTTCACTAAGCAGGGCAGGATCCAAGAAATCGCTTAATAGGGCTTTAAGTAATGTTATAGGAGTGCGTGAGTCTCATAGTGTCATAGTGGGCGAGATCACGATCTCGCGAGAATGAGGGCACTTGGACTTTGATCTCTTCAATGTAAAGCAAAGCCTTTGAGCTATGTTTGAGCTATTGGATACAACGTGTTTTTATTTGCTCGCAATTCGATGTAAAATTTGTTCGCGAGCCTCTGATGTTCAGTTTCTGGATAAAAAAATAAACAAACTCGCACGTTGTTTTACGTATATGAGAATTTTGAAGGGCGCTTTCCTCGGGCATGTTTGTATATTCTTAATAAGTAGGAAAGTAATTTTTGTTATTTGTTTTCTCTACTTTATACAGGGTTACTGGTTATCAGTTAGCATCCTTTTATTCTGTTAATCAAAGCAAACAACTTTTGTATTACAGCTTTGCCCAATATTCAACAAATTTCCCAAAAAAAAAAATTGCTTTTGTGGTTCTCTCTAACACTTCATAACTCTTTCAAGAATCCGTTGTCGGCTTATCGGCACGCGCCTCAAAGTGCGCGCGCGCATTTTACATAGATTTAATTATGTACAGACATAATGTATATTTCATTCTATATTTTTAAATTTTGTATGGAAGAAATTAAATACGATGTTTTAAAAGTTGTAGAACAAAAGATATTTGTTTTTATGTACAGAATATGTCCTCAGAGGGATGCTTATTGATTACCAGTACCCCTGTATACATAATATAAAACAAAGTCGCTTTCAGCATCTGTCTGTCTAGCTCATCCAACACCACGAGACGCGTTTTAATGCGTTTTTCACCATTGATTAGATATTTTTTTACAGGAGTTTTAAATAAAAATGGGTTATTGCCAGAGTAATCCAAGAACAGGCTTCAAAATACTCCATGAAAAAAACATCAAAACAATTAATGATAATTTTGGTTTCAATCTGCTCCATTGCATTCTCAAAGTAATCCACTCTACTGGTTTCGTAAAATTATAGCCATACGTTCTAAAGTATTTTGTTTTTCCAAAATTACAGCTTGATAACAGCTGGTCTAGATTGGCCCAGTAAATTTACCCATATGTAGTTTTTATTTCAAGAAATATCTTAAGGCAAACTTAATTCCTTAAACCTAATTATTCTGAAGGTACTCTCCTAATGTGCCATGTTCAACATTTGACACAGCTAATTTAGATTTATCACCGCGCTCCAACTTCCAGCGCTCTACGCAAATTGAAAATAATTACCGAATCAATTTACGTAGCGCTGCAATAAAAACACAAAGCGCTGTTTTCGCTTGCAAACACTCAATTATTATCTAAGCCCACACAATTACCGCTGTCCAAGCGAAAATACACCCAAACTCCGAAAATGTACGATTGAAAATCGACCACGCAGTTTGTCAATTAGGCTAATGAATTTTGGGTGTATTTCGGGTGCACGTGGAATTCTAACCAGCAAGAGTGAATTTAAGGTTGTGTTTTGCTTGTGCATCGAGAGGCTGTCTATGCCAACGTGACGTGTGGTCAAATGCTATGTCCGCTCAGTGTCAGAGGTCGACCACGGAATCTGTTTTGTTGACGCGAAATTACGTTGTTGAAGCATTAATGAATACGGGCCGAGGATGGATCCCTAATGAACCGCGGTATTTTTAGCTCTATTTTGTTTTTACAAGCCTTTCAGGTGAAGGGTCGGAATGCACTTAGCCTGCAAACTGTTCAAATCTATTTTTGGGAATAGTTTTTATTCAATGCCAATACGTCTGTAGTTCAATCAAGAATCATATATGTAATTAGATTAAAATAACAAAACACTAATACAATATATAATTTTTCACACCACCTGCTCGATAATGACCAATTAAATATCACGTAGTCTCAACGTAAAGCAAGGCATTGCCTAGGGAGATAAAGTTGTATGAAAATTCCAAGAGAGTTTTCGAGCAAAGAGGCTAAAATTGAATGAAAACTCAACATACCGGGCAAACGAAAATTGAACTAGCCACCACAAAAAAAAAAAAAAAGATAGCAGCAGCACGAAATTTTAAACAAAAAACGGTGTTTGGTGTATATTATATATACACAGTTCCTTGCATCTTTGTAAAATACTGACAGAAATTAGTTTGCAATCTCATCAATCCATTGTGTCTTTATATGACACATTTCAAAAACAATTAAATTGAATACCAATTCCAATAATTATCTCTATTTAGGGCCCTTTTTGTGCACACAGCCGCACAACGCAAACAGACACGCGTAACCAGCTCGCCGACATTACGTGTGCGGCTTTATTTTTTTTTAAAGAATGGGCGACAACGTCAAGAAACATTGCCGCCGACGTCATTTTGGCGGGTGTCGGTTTTATTTTGGTATGTAGACTGTACGACAAAAAGAGGGTTATCATTTTCTCTCCATGTTACCTACATAACTAATGACCCGCCCCAGCATCACACGGGCCTATTCACCATTCGTAAAAACTAAACTACTCGTAACTGCTGGTGAAAACAGCATTGTAATGTGTTGCGTGATTTAGGAGGACTTAGTTAGCGGATATACAGACAGAAAGACAGACGCGCAAAGCGGTTTTGTTTTTAAAGGTTGGCTCCCAACGGCCACCAATAGTGATCGTTGGAACAATATTTCAATTGTATGTTCCAACTGTCGCCAGTGGGGCTCGTTGGGACATACAATTATTTTTTGTTTCAACGACCACCACCAACCAGCCGCCACTGACAAAACTACATTCAAACCGATAAAACTCCAACATAGATAAAGATAAAGATAACGATAATTTAATTAACGAAAGACACTTACACAGGAACTTAAATACAAAAAGTAAAATGTACAAGTACATGGGACAACAAAACTATAGTGACTGTGTAAGACACGGAACTGCTGTACGGTGAGCCCCAAACTAAGCTCGAGGCTTGTAACTTGGGGCTCGGGTGCGAGACAAAAAGGGTTTCTATGCGTGTACAACCATTCTTTGTTATTTTTTAACACTTTAACACGGCTCAACTATATAATTACATTATATTGAAAAACGCTAAAAATATATTTTTTTACTATCCAACTGGCAGCTGTTGGAACAAAAATTAAAACTTTGTCCTAACGACCACCACTAGTGGCTGTATTGGTAGTGGTCGTTGGGAGCAAGTCGTTTTAAACTATGTACGAGTATGTATGTAGAGGTTCGATCTTGTCATATTCGAACGCTTAGGTATAGTGGAGTCTTACCATCAACCTTTCCATTTCTCTTTGGTCCCTGCCCCTAAAATAACTCGGGTTGTCACTGCGACAAAGTCCCAGCTTTGTCTTTGAAGAGGCGGCGCAGGGACTCTGTCAAATAACTCGCAGCGCTAAAGCCGTCGGGTGCAGCTCTAAAAATGCGAAGTATTTGTTCTACTCGTATATTTAAGGTTAGAATTTGACTTCAAAGAACTAAATTGTGTCCGAAATAATAGTGAAAGTGGTAGGAAAATGCTTTTGCTTGCAATTTTTATGCTAAAAATCGGAGTGAAAAACGTTTTGTGTGTTTTTATGTGAGTAAATAATGTTTAACCCTCGACGCAAAAAGGACAGAGCGCTATAAGTTTGACATGTCTCTGTGCGTGTGCGTGTGTGTTTGTTTGTGTGTGTGTGTGTGTGTGTGAGTGTGTGTGTGTGTGTGTGTGTGTATGTATGTGTTTGTGTCTGTGGCATCGTAGCTCCCGCACGGACGAACCGATTTTGATTATTTTTTTTGTGTGAAAAGTGAATAGTCGGGACATCGAGTGTTCTTAGCTACGTGAAAACCGGTGTCGGGGGTTTTTAAATTTTGACTTTTTGTTTGTTAGATCATACGTCAGGGGTGGTCCCATATAAATTTAATCGAAATCAGTCAAGCGGTTATAATCAACAAATGTCTTAATTTTTTTTACAAAATCCAATTCGGATGACGGTAAGTCAGTTTCCAAGCTTTTTTTAAAATTGTTTTCAATTCAGAAATTTATTTATTCACGGGCATCAAGGTTTGGTTTTCTAAGTTCCACAAAGGCGTTATCCACCCATCCCTGAGAGTCCCGCTACAAACTATGACCAAGAGGGGTTCTCTGACACAAGTTCTCAGTGTGGCTGCAGCAAAACACAAACCATGGGCCATCTAATGTTCTGCCCTCAGTGCCCCAAAAGCTGCTCTCTGAGTGACCTGATGGAGACCTCTCCTCTTGGAATAGCTGTCGCCGACTATTGGTCGGGGCACATATAAATAAAAAATAAAAACCATCGACACGAAGAAGAAGAAGGCTGGCATCAAACTTATTGTAAAAGATTTGGCTTAAGTTTTAAGGCTGGCCATCTACCTGCCTGACATCATCCTCTTTGTGAAAGTACAGTCAAAGTTCTAATACAACTAGTGGCTTTAAGACCTGGAAACCTCGTGACCAGCGTCTGTTCTCCTCCACAGGAACACATTCTTCAAAAGATTCTCGTGAAATTTTGTGAGCAGGTTCGATAATTTCGAATTTGCGGAGATATCTATATTTTTGATAAGAGATGTATTTGACTGCCTCGGTGGCTCAGTTGGTAGTGAACCTGACTTCTGAGCGTTGGGGCGTGGGTTTGATTCCCACCTTAAAAAAATTCATTAAAGATTTAAAAAAAGTTTAAAAATAAATAACATAGTTTAGATAAAAAAACTTTGACGTTCGTGTATCTTTGATACCCATGCAAATTGAATAAAAACATTTTAACTTTTGACTTTGACACCTAGGGCGAACATTCATGTGATGAAAATTTGTGTTTGTTCTATGTCTGGGTGTTAATATCTATTTTAAGTATGTATTTGAAGAATATCTAAGTATGTTTATTAGTCTCTGGCAGCCATAGCAATAGTATAATCGTTGCTTAGTTTGGTGTCAGGTGACCGTGTGTGGAAGTGTCCCGAATTTATAATTTATTTATCAAATAAATCCAATCTCCGCCATTTTGAAAAAAAAAATCAAACAAACTGCTTCGCCAAAAAAATCTACAATAATTATTTTACCTACTCACAAAGTTTCAAAAGATTCGGAAAAGAAATGCGACCTGTAGACGAGGACATCCATCCAGACAGAGATCCGGACATAGACCCAGACAGAATTCGAACATACGAAAATATTTTTGTCGAAGCTGAAGCAAGAACGCTTGCTCAGTCCAAAAATTTCGTACACAGACAGCTACACATTCCAAATCGATCGATAAAGTAAACGTCCCAAATCATTCGTGGAAACGCTCACTAACTATTACCTGAAGACGTAGCTCTAATAAGCCAATAATAGCATTCGGAATCCCAGCGGAACCGGCACTCCATTACGGCTGATCGAATTAACCACCCTGCGAATCAACGCTATGAGCATTTAATTGACATTGCCTATACATAGCACAACTATACGAGAAGGTATATTTATATAGGGTTGTCGGGATAGGTTGTGCTAAGCCAGAAGCCGGAAGGGGGTAATTGTAGTAATATTTATAGAACAACTTTTTCTACAAGGCCGACTCAAAATCGCGAGAGAAAAATCAGCTGTCACACTAATTATGAAGGCGAAAGTTTGTGAGTGCAAGTATTCAGAATTGAATACTTGGTCTGCTTGGTCATGAATCTCGATTTAAAACTGTTTTTATGTACGGTAAAACCAGTTTTAAATTGAGATTCAAGACAGAGCGTAGTTTTAGCATGCGGACCTAAGTGCGTATGTTTGTTTGTTTTTCATGCTCAAACGGATGGACAGATTTGAGGAAATTTGGTGTGAAAGTAGCTTGTACCTTATAGATTAAGACAAAGGCTGCTTTTTAGCCGCGGGTCAATTCACAGGGCTCAGCTAGTGCCATATAAACAGTTAATTAAAGTAAGTTCGTATTAGTCGACTGGTTACCCCTTATGTCAGAATTTCTAGACCACCCGAGGTCATTGTTGTTATACAGTTAGTTGAGCGTCGACAAAACGTATTGAACAGCTGTTATTTCTTTCTCGATTTTAGGGTTGGCCCCATGGTAAAAGTTAAGTCATAATTATGAGTACAAACAACGACCCCCTTTCGGCTTAGCACACCCTTTCGTGATAACCCTGTATAGATTCACAACGTCTTAGTGGTTATGTATAGTTATTCTATGTATGGGTATTGAAGAGATTGTGTCAACTATGAGGGGCGTTATTTTAAGCCGACTGTAAACTATCGAACCGTAACTGTAACCGTTGCTGGTTACTGTTAGGACATTTGTCCAGCAGTAGGACAAAAAAAATAGGTAAGGTCAACTGGGACAAATACGTCTCTGGGACAATTGCGTCTTTCGAGAATTATTGACAAACCCTTCACAAATTAGGCGCCACCTACATCTTTGTTCTATCTTTAATTGCAATTAAGATGGCGTTTTTTGCCTAATTTTTGAACGGTTTGTCAGTATTTCTTAGTCTCTCATTTGTCAGTAAGGACCTTCACCTACTACGCCGATGACAACGAAGACGATGCCATCAGCCAATTTATACGGCGAGTATCAGCTGTGTCACGAAAGAACGTCACGAAGACCATCAAAGAGTACAACCTGCATATTTTTATGACCATCAGAGATAGAAATGCGGCGGTTATGGAGGCTCTAGGACGGGAGGAGGCCATGATAATTATTACGAAAATAATAATTGTTCGCGTTTATTTAGATATAATTGTGGGTACATCTCGGACATTCATGCTCACTTTCGAAAGCACCTTCTTGCGGCGGCGTCGTGTGTCGGGTCACTCTCTTCTATCAAAAATGGTTGAGGAGAGCGATGGCTGTCACATGCGTCATACTCGTGATCGGATGCTGCTTGCGAGTCGCTGGTCTGCTCTTGTACAATGTAGCAATAAGTAAATCTGATAACTTTTAACCTAACCTTAGATTAAGACTTAACAACTAACCCCCTTCTACCTGGATTCCCCTTAAATAATAATAATTAAGATACTGAACAAAAAGCACGGTCAATCAAGGTCCTTAAAGACCGGGGAGTGTAATTTTAAATAAAAAAAAAAAAACACATTATTATATACGTTAGTAAAATCACATCCGTGTGGGCTCAGTCTTACTATGTGAATAGGGTGTTCTTCTAAATCCCAAAGTGAATTCAAAACGATTGCCATCTCCCCCGACTGCACTCAGGTCATAAATTACAAACTAACTTTCGAACGTTCGAAGCCTCGCGACGTCTGTTCCATTGTACTGAAATTCAATAACATACAACTTTCGCCTTTACAATGTTTATTTTTCATAACACAAAAATACGAAATAAAATATTTTTTGTAAGTTGTAAGTTTTTCTATTTATGTAAATAAAGAAAACTATATTTGAAGACTGAAAGTCTGTATATTTGTCTGGAAAAGATCGCTCGAGAGAGCTTTTAGGTAAGTTCTAAATTGTATCTTGTATTGTATTGTCAATACAGTACAAAACTCTTTATTGACACCAAATATAATGATAAATTAATTGTATTGTGTATTGAAATGGACATTTTGGGAATGGACGTTTGAAAAACTCGACGTTGGGAAATAGAATTTTTTTTTAGCAAAAAATACTTTGACAGAATTCATTGCGACAAAGGCGTCATTTAAATTTTCTATCTACTTAAGTATGTCAACACAATACATATATTTATTTGACGATAAATTGAGTATCGTTGTTCCGATTCCTATGAAATTTTGTAATTCAATTCAATTGTATAAAAACTATACTACATTAATGAAAAGAGGGTATTATAAGGTTAAGAATTATTTAGAAGACAAAGATGTCTAGAGCCTTCCACTTCCGCCAAGTAGCCAACTAGTATTTATAAATATTACCTAGTTGTAAGCCAAAATTTGTGAGACTAATTTAATTATTCTTTGAAAAAATTATGTCCCTCAGTTCCTTGCCTGTTCTTCTGAGTCGAGGCTCTTTATACGAACAAGGCGGTTGAGTCTATTTAAAAAAACTTTGACGTTCATAAGTGTATCTTTGATACCCAAATTGAATAAAAACATTTTGACTTTGACTTTGACTTAGGCCTGGAGTAGGTTTAAATATTATTTTACCCTATGGTTACGGTAACGAAGATACACTTATGAACGCAATCCCGAAGAGTAAACCATGTTGGGAAATATTGCGTTCTGAAGGGTTATCTTTGTTCCCCAATTGAGTAAAGACATTTTGGTACCTAGTAAGTTTAGGCTTCGTCCAGATTTAGTTAACTGTGAGGCTGACAGCCGACGGCTGACTGTCCGCTGACTCTGAGTGTGAGTCAAGTTCAATGATGAGCAAGTGCGGCTAATTGTAGCAAACAAAATTCAAATCGGCGGCTCACTGAATGAGTCAGCAAACGATATGCCGCAAATTGCATACCCACAATACTACTACTTCCCCACTGCTCAACTAGATTGCTGAACGTCATCTAATAGAGCAGTGGCTCTATTTTAAGGCACGTATTACACGAAATCACCAAAAACAAGTATTTTGCTTGCGCCTAGTTTTGATATGAAAAATATTATGATGATCAGGTACAAAAAATACAGATGGTAGAAGAAGGAACTATAACTAAAGTTTAACTGAAGAACAATTTTGAAAATCATTCTCATTTCGGAAAATAAAATCACAAAAAGTTAAAAAAAAAAAACTATCGGAACGTAGTCCTCTAAATTTTCAGCGATTACACCACATTTTTTTTCTATTATATTATATTTATAACTAGATTCGTTCTCTAAAGTTTAAGCGAGCAACTTATTCTTATTACGATTAATACCATTAAAAACGACAAAAAATGTAATTTTACGTGCCGATCAAATTATACCATCAAATATGATTTGCGATTAGCAACTTTAAATGAATCGGCTTAAGTAAACGTGTATGTGGGTGAAAAATCCTCCTATGACGGCGCTTTAAATTATAATTTGCCTACAGTAAATAATTTGCCTGCAGTTAACCTAGCCACCAGGCAAACAGTTATTCGCTCACAGTTTGCTTAGTCAGGACGAAGCCTACGAATAAGTTAGTTTCGAGTAGATAATATATTTTCACACCCCAATTTTCCCAACTCCTCGCGAAATGTCAAATGAGACAAAATATTTGTGTTTTGATAACTTCAAAGGTCACATTTTGATCTTTAGAAGACCTTTTTCTTGAACACGTAAATTAATAGGATTTCCTATAATTTCTGAAGCTTCATTCTGGCTCATTTGATATATTGTCACTTCTCTCTTGTCATAAAAATAGAGAAAAACAAGTAAGATCATCAAAAACAAAAAGACCCAGCTACAAAATGTTGTATCTTAAGACACTTCCACTATCAAGACGATTCAAATGACACCTCACATGTCGAAATACATCAAACTGTTTAGACTGTAGGGCGTCCCAATGAAACTAAATACAAAAATACATGCACTCGAAAAAACATAACCCTCCTTCTTGCGCTGTCGGGTTAAAAAGAAAATAATAAGAAACGATTTTTCGTTACATTTTTTTTTTATGGAGGACAGAAATAACCGTGTCAGATTTAATTAATAACAAACGCGCTAGAAGAGAACCCTGTGAATATAAAAATGTCGTGTCTGTTAAGAAAATACCGAATCAACCTTATCATCTCTCGTTAGGCATTACCTTGCCTATTTGCGACCGATAAAAAGCAAGCTCGTTCGTATAGGCCGAGTGGCTAGCCCTGGGGGACTATTCCTGCGCGTGAGATTAGATGAGAATTTATCTTTGTCACTCTCACACCTATGACGTTTCAAACGAGAGCAACAAGGTCGAAAAACCGTGAGATGTAAATCTCAAATCTCCGAATAGGGTCCCCGATGTCAGAGTTTCTAAGCCGCCCGATGGCCTCTGACATGGCTTTACGATTGTTGTCATAGAAAAAACAACCGGGGCCTACAACTTAACGTGTCACGGTAACGCTCAGTTGTAAGTGCCGTCCGCAGTCACAAATCCTAGGACTGACCGATATAAAATATCGAACGCGCCAGAACAGGGCCCCAGCATCTTTGTTTCATCAAATCACACTGAAGTACCTTACTGTCAATTATTCTGTGCCAAGAAAGTTACTCTAGAAAGTTCCTCAATAGTTCTACTGTCCATCAAAACGGCTGAATCGATGTTGATGAAGTTTGACGAGAAAGGAGAAACTTATATTGCATTGAGTACCGTTCGTTGATAAGTTTGAATTTGTTGCTTGACCGGGAAGATGGCGCAGAGGCGTGTACTCAGCGGTGGGAAAAAGGCTGGATGAAGATGATGATGAATCTATACTATTTGTGTGTACTTATAATATTCAAAGTTTTTATGCCTGTCTGTTTGTAGGCTTTTCGCGGATCTTGAAGAAATTTGATAATTAGTTTTTTTAGTACTAGTTATCACGAGGAAGGTTTTTACATATTCTTTTCTGATTAAACACAAACGAAGTCGCTTGTAACAGCTAGTAATGACTAAAGGTATGTAGGTACATGGTCACGGTTCAAAACTTACGTTTTTTTTTAATATTCATTTTTTAAGCCGCTATAAAGCGTTAGAAGCAGCAGTATTTCAACCAACCTTTATACGAAATTGATTTATTTACGCGCTTTTTGTTCCGTACATTCGGGAATATTCGGGAATTGTCTTCTGTGTTCCGGTTCGATGTGCTTATTAATTTTTGACGCTTCTCTTTTATGAAAGCTTTACGAGTGCCTTGTGAAAAGTATTTAGAATTTCTGAGAAAATCGCGACGCTACTTAAAACAATTTGTAAAAACGTTGAATGTGTCAATTAAAAAAGGTGTTCAAAAAGATTGGGCTCGTCCGGGATTTGAACCCGGGACCTCTCGCACCCTAAGCGAAAATCATACCCCTAGACCAACGAGCCGGTTGACAGCACTGCCGAAATTATCAAACAGATTGTCAAACCAGTTATAAACACTAACAGGTTTAAAAGTGAAAGGTCTTATAAGCCACACTAAAACTTATGAATGTGTTGCGTTTTATAATGTGTGTGATACGATAATGATAATCAATACTGTGGTCTTATTCTGGCGCGTGCAATTTTATCTCGGTCACTTTCACTCCTCATGACTTTTGAAATGAGAGGAACAGTGACCGAATTAACATTGTATTTAATTATTGATAATAATTATTAAACAGAATTGAGTATTTAATGAAAATTGACAGCCACACTTAAACCGACCTACACTAGTGACTCTGTGAACTGGAGACATGGCGACCAGAGTTTGTCCTCCTCTGGAGGTCGCATTGCTCAACCGATTCTCGTGAAATTTTGTGAGTAGGTTCGTTAATTATACAGTTTTTTTTTTGCGAAGTCAGTTTTTCAAAGAAAACAAAAATCCGGACAGAGGTCTGGATTGAGATCCAGACAGAGGTCCGGACATACGAAAGCATTTTTGTCGAAGCTGAAGCAGAGACGCTTCGCTCGCTGACGCTCGCTCGGTCGATTACATTCGATGTCATTTATGTATTAAGATTCTACCTAGTTTACCAACGGGGGGTCTAAATATAGTTGACCATGGGTACCCTGACCTAACGTACATACCTACTAACCTACTAAAGTATATGCTAATCGTTATTGTATTCTAACGTCTAAAACTAATAGCCGAAGGTTGCCTTTTGCATGCAAATCTTACAAATTGTCTAACGGCCCCAAGCTGTCTCTGGTGCATCCTTTGATAAATTTACGTCCAATATATGGTCAGACGGAACTGTTATGCTAAGCTGAAAGGGGGATTGTATTCATCATGTAAAATGAAGAAACGATGATGGCCCGTGGGAGTGGTTTGATCCTAGCTGACGGCATGCACCAATTTGTGCATTGTGTGAACATTATGTGCGTATTTAATGTCATCTGCTACATGACTGGAGCCTGGTGTATGGAAACAGGCTCACCCTCGATCACCTTTGGGATTGAATATGGTCCGACGAAGTGTGGGTGTTGTAATACACCTCTGTCAGCACCTTCGGGGGACAGGCGTGACGATATGTTGTTAAAAATAATCATCATTTGTGCACGAGTTTTACAAAATGCACGATTCTGATCCGATTTTCTCAAATCGGTTCAGTTTTGCGATCTGTAATTTTAATAAAGCGACATTTCAATAAAACGCGCCTGGCGAAAACAACTAGGTCAAATGTATGGAGAGAAACGAAAACGAAAAAAGTTTTCGTTTGTCTTCATCAAAACGTTCCATCAACATAACTTTCGTCACGCCTTTCCCCCGAGGGGGCTGGCAGTGGTGTAATACCACACCCACACTTCGCTGGACGATATTCAGTCCCAAATGTGACAGGGGGCGAGTCTGTCGCCATACACCGTTGACACACACACAGATGACGTACCTACCTACAATACGCACATATGCTCACGCAATGAAAAAATTGGTGCGTGCCGTCGACTGGGTTCGAACCCGCTCCCTCTGGCTTGAGAGGCGGGCCTTCTCCCAACTAGGCTGCCATCGCCTCGTTCCATCAACGCTCGATCAAAAATAAAGACGTAATAAATTTATGTATTTAAAAAGCAACACTTGCATCACTAAACTATACTTTCAAACCAAATACATTTTGCCTAACACTGAAAATATTTCAACAAAATATTTCTCCATTCCCCATCCATCCGCTCTTAATACCCGAGTACCTAGTACCTACTTACTTCCTTTGCATATTGCTTCTCGACGGAGTTTGCTTGCATTGCATCGACAGAAGCTGTTAGACGAATAAATATTGAACATGTGTTATTATTTACACTAGGTAGGAATCAGAATACATTACAGAATATTTCATGTTTTGTGTTATAAGGTATCTGAGAGGTATCGCATGTTAAAAAAAAACAAGGTGTTGCGTTTCGGGAGCCAACACCTGATGATGTCACTCGTCATTGTTATCGTCTATTTTAAACTTGTTGTAAATATATGACTTATTCCGGTCTTGCTTAACCATTGACGTCACTGCGTGTTACACACGCGACCATTTTTGACTCAAAACGTAATACCTGGCGGAGTATATTATTACCTGTACCATTCATGAGCGTATCCAGCTTTTGGCTAATGAAACATCTAAAGTTGGACTGGCACTAAGGGATCCTGAGGTAGGAAGGACAATGGGCTCAAGCCCCTCATAATATCAAATTCACACTGTACTATAGTCGAAAATAACAACAATTGAACAACGAAGTAGGTAACAGTAGACTACGTAAGAATAAGTATTAAATCCCTCAGATTCTTGCCTGTTCTTCTGAGTAGAGGCTCTTTATCCGAACAAGGCGGTCGAGTCTATTTAAATAACTTTGACGTTCATAAGTGTATCTTTGATACCCAAATTGAATAAAAACATTTTTACTTTGACATGGGAGATAGCTGTCCCTCCTTTCGAATAGAAGTGAGAGATAGACAGGAGTGGGAAAGAAAAAATAGATCCTTTGCTCATAGCTTTTATAATTATTACTTGGATGAATAGATTTGAAAAAGCAAACATTCGAATTGAGAACCCTCTTCTGTTGAGAAGTCGGTTAAAAATAACGGTAGATGATTTGATTAGTTGAACTCTCATAAATATAGGTACAATCTGAGTATTGTAAAGAATCTTAGATGTTCAAGTACGTAGCCGTTCTAAAAATTATTAATTAAACAAAAAGATTGGGCTCGTCCGGGATTTGAACCCGGGACCTCTCGCACCCTAAGCGAAAATCATACCCCTAGACCAACGAGCCGGTTAATACCAACCAAATAAAAAATGGTTAGAATAGTATTGTACCTTTCACTTTTATCACGATTTCGTTCGGTTGATACGTTCGCGTAAAACCGGTTGTAAATGTAATCAGCTACTATTCTTTGAATAGTCTTATCTACCGACTTTGACTATAGCTTAATTTTATTAGTCAGTTAATCTTAAAATATGATTGCCCTTTTAATATTATATTTTCATTACTGTTACGGTTGCATAATACTCGTACTAAGTTTAATCTGTTTGAGTAATTATATTCGATCTTGCTCCTGTTTTTAACCCCCACGTAAAAACGATAGGGTGTATATACGTATATAGTATTTATAAGTATGACGTGTCTGTCTGTGTGTGTGTCATTGGCATCATAGCTCCCGAACGGATGGACCGATTTTGATTTAGTTTTTTCCTTTTGTTTGAAAGGTGAATTAGTCGAGTGTGTTCTCAGCTATGATCGATGAAAATTGGTGCTGAGTTTTTTTTTAAATTTATACTTGTATAGAGTGGAAAAACTTGTTAGGACCCTCCTCACGGGCGATATTTTAACCGCAATACTGGCCCGGCAAAGCTGGCAACATTATCTATTGTAGCCCGGCTCAAAGTCAAAGTCAAAAGTCAACATGTTTTTATTCAATTTAGGTATCAAAGATACACTTATGAACGTCAATGTTATTTAAATAGACTCGACCGCCTTGTTCGGATAAAGAGCCTCTACTCAGAAGGACAGGCAAGAAACTGAGGGGCATTTTTTTTAAGAATCAATAAATTACTGTCTCACAAATTTTGGCTTACAACTTGGTAATAAGTATCTATACATCCTAGTGGCTACTTGGCGGAAGTCGAAGACTTCAGACATCTTTATCTTCTAAATAATTCTTAACCTTATAATACCCTCTTTTCATTAATGTAGTTTTTACATGTGATTTGAATTTTCCCTCAGTGAGCCCTGTTATAAGATAATGGCTCTGTCATCAGCCATCCTAGAATTGTATGAAATACGGCCCTGCTGCACTCAAAATATTGCCGGACCAGTATTGCAGTAAAGATATGCCCCGTCCAGGAGCGCCCTTAGATTAAGTACTATTAATAAAATACTAACATTGAAAATTCAGGAATTAACGGGTTCGATTACCGGCTGAGTCATTGTGATAGGCCAACCCCCTTACTAAAAAACATTTCGTTCTCGAAATTAGTAGAACAGTGTTTTGTCAAGTTCTTTCTCGTACATTTTTAACTCGAGCGAAAAAGACAAAACACTGTTCCGAGACGTATTAGTATAAATATACATATATTATATACCTATACATATCGTCTTGCCTTTTCACCGAGGGCCAGACGATATGACATAGGCTGCCAGAGATATAACACCAACACTTCTCCGGATAATATTCAGTCCCAAAATGTGACAGGGGGCGAGCCAGTCGCCATACACAGGGTACACAGGGTACGCCAGTCATACAGCAGATGACATACAATACGCACTTTAGATTACACCATGAACAAACTGGTGCGTGACGTCGGCTGGGTTCCAACTCGCTCCCTCTGGCTTGAGAGGCGGGCTTACTCCAACTAGGCTAGCAAGATTACAAGAAGCAATGATGCTTCTTGTAATCTAAAATTACCAAGCGGCCCCAAACTCAAAACAATAACCAAAGTTACTGTCCCGAGGCCCCAACTATATAACCTGTCATCCGAGCCATGGTAGCGTTATTTTTTGATTTACTAACACAATAAACCAACTTCCTTCATCAAACAAACATTCCCTACAAGAAGTGATACCATAAAAAATTGCTAGCATCAAAAAATAATAAAACATACAGAACTTGTAACAACGATGTAACTCGAAGTTGCCACAAGTCGGGAAAAGTTGGCGCAATTTTGCAAATATTATCCCGGAAAACGTTTTCCGACTTGCCAAAGTTACATGCAAGTTATAAGTTGAGCAAGTATTGTAAATAATGATAGTATATGTGTAGGAGAGATTTATAGATGTAAATACAAGCTGTGCCCGTGGTTTCACCCGCGGTACCATCGTAACTGTTAATTTTGTCGGGATGAAAGGTATCCTTTTTCTGTGCATATGACATATGACATTCCATGATGACGGGTTGAGTAGATAAGGCGAGAAAGCGCAACAAACAAACTAACTCATTATCGCATTTACAATACTAGGATTAGTATTTATTATTAGGCTAGATTAGTTCCTTTTTAGGGTTCTGTACCCAACGGGTAAAACGGGACCCTATTACCAAGAATCCTCTGCCAATCCGTCCGTTTGTCTATCCGTCTGTCGCCAGGCTGTATCTCATGAACCGTGATAGTTGGACAGTTCAAAGTTTTAACAAATTATGTATTTCTGTTGCCGCCATGACTACAAGAACAAAGAATAGAATAAATAAATATAAGGGTGCTCCCATTCAACAACCGTGATTTTTTTGGAGTTTTTATAGTACAAGTCCGACTCGCACTTTGCCGGTTTTTGTATCTACTTTGTTTATTAATGATACACAGATCTTCATTTATAGATTTTACAATAAAAGCCATGCAGGGATTGCTGAGCTGAAAATATGTTTTACGCAAACCTTTAACTTAAATTAATTTAATTTAATTTAATAATTATTTGTACTTCAGGCCAAGTCTGAATTTACAATAAAAGATACAGCAACTCAATACCTTAAATAAGTTTCAATAGTTTTTACTATTTAACTTGTGCAGCAACTAAGCAAAAAACTGATTTTATTTTAAAACTGGTTTTACCATTTAAAACGAGATTCATGACAAGCGCCGTTTCGGAATACGGCCCTTAGTCAGCTGTTTTATAGCGAATAATACCTAAGACCAAAGTGCACTGAAACTTGACATGATGATCAAATTAACCGTCTGTTTTTGACAGCTACTCAAGAAGTTACATGTCAACAATGAACGGTTAAAAAAATAATCGCCAAGTAAAAATTTTTGAACATGAGTCTAAGTTTTATCTAGCTTTCCTAAAAGCGACTCTATTTTGGAATCATAAATAAATAATTAATAAATTCGGGACATTTTGCACATCTGACCCCAAACTAAGCAAAGCTTGTACTATGGCTGCCAGAGACTGGTATACATAGACTGGCCAGAGACTGGTATATTTCAGTTATATATTATATATAAATACATACTTCGATAGATAATTAACACCCAGACATAGAATATAAGCAAGAAAATGAGATTTGCCCTAATCTGGATATTTTCAAGGCAGCGCTTGGGCAATGCAAGTTATCGTGATTCGTAACATTTAAAAGAAAGTGTATTTTAATTTATACTTGAAAATCAGCCGCCCGAGGTCCCGGGTTCAAATCCCGGACGAGCCCAATCTTTTTTTTCAAAAAAGTCATTATTAGCTTTTGCGTTTTGAGTCTCAAACTAATAAATAAGAAAATATGTATCTTGGTTTCAGTGTTTTGACGTAACCTTCGAAAGCTAATTCAATTTTTTTTCGTTCAGTTGTATCATTGTTCAGTATGTATATTTCCATAAAGGTTTTTCTATGGTAAAGAACGGAAAAACTTTTTTACAAAGAAAATTTATGCTAAGCACGCTTAACTAAGTTTGTGCCAAAGTTGATTCATAACTAGTAAATCAAATAAATTTATTATAATTATTAAAATAACTATTATTTATAGTTATTGAAACTACTCACAAAATTTCAAGAGAATCGGTTAAGAAACGCGACCTGTAGAGGAAGACAGAGATCCGGACGGAATTCGAACATACGAAAGCATTTTCGTCAAAGCTAAAGCAGAGACGCTTCTCTCGCTAACGCTGGCTCGGTCGATAAATGCGAAAGTCTGGGTGGATGTTTGTTATTCAATTACGTCAGAACGGCTGTACGGATCTGGATGAAGTTTGCCACCATAGATTATAGTCTAGAATAGCACATAGGGTACTTTTAAACTACAAGTAAAACTTTGTAGCACAGGAAGTCCTACTAATATTATAAACGCGAAAGTTTGTAAGAATGGATGGATGGATGGATGGATGGATGGATGTTTGTTACTCTTTCACGCCAGAATTGATGAACAGATCTGGATGAAATTTGGCACAGATATAGATTGTAGTCTAGAATAGCACATAGGATACTTTTTAACCTCTGGTGGGAGGCTTCGGCCGTGGCTAGTTACCACCCACCGGACCAAGCCATGCCGTGAAATGACCTAGTCGTGTTTCGGGATGTAGTCCGGTGTAACCGTTCCGAAGACGGGTCTGAGCAGTGGCGCACTTGTAGCGCCTCACTCAACTGCCGTCTTTGTACTTCTTCACTCTACTAAACTTCAAGGCTATAGCGTGAATAAGTACCTTATAGGTCGTCGTGCTCCATCTTAGACCACAACGTCGCTTAACATCAGGTGAGTTGGTGGTCAAACGCCGACCTATTATACATAAAAAAAAAAAAAAAAACCGCGCGTGAAACCGCGGGGCGCAGCTAGTTCATAATATAGTTAAAAAAAATACAAGGTGACCATACAAACAACTGTTTCTAGCCCAGTGAACCTAACTCACAGTATTTTAATCCAAGTACGTAGTTTAGCGAGGTGAGTTAAAAGCCCTCTTGAGGTTGGTAATACGAGTTAGGTACGAACATCGTGTTGATCCCTGTTCTACCTGTTTAATGAGCGAACTTGCGCGTTGTTCCCATTAGAAGGATGAGGATAGCTGCAGAGAAACAGCTCACGAGGTATCTACTTCTATTGTGTAAGGGCGTGTCCACGTAGAAAGCTGACTACCCGCGCCGGTCTACCAGCCAGCGCTTATAGGTACTGTGGGCCTACCATGACATACTTATCGTCATGATGGTTACGTTTTGTTTTCAACGTTGCACGACCGCGAATCCTATCGCCGCGCAATAAGGGCAATGGTCGCGCAACGTCGAAAACAAAATTTAACCATCATGGCAATAAGATGTCATGGTAGGCCCCCTGATCTGCGCAGGTAGCCGCGGTAAAATAAGCTGGAATGAGCAGGAACCGCACCTTGTTCTGGTAAAAATTAAATAGCAAATGGCGTGGCAGCCCACCACTGGTACCTATACATACATATGTATGTATACCTATACATATGTATGTATAGGTTCTTTGAAATTGTAGGAATATACATTCCGATTACAGCGACACTGACGTGGCGACACTAGAGCCAACTGCTGTTCTTCCACTTGTTAGCACGGCCCGACACGACACGACACGTTTCCGGTAGGATCAAAGGAACTGTGCTGGCGCCATCGCCGGTAAGTCAAAAAGCGTGCCATACATTTTTGCACATTCAAGCGGCCATTACACTATCCAATTTGCAGTACGCTTACGGAGCTAGCATACTAAAATTGAATTATGTGATGACCGCCGTCTACGGCCGCTGTGCCGTATCGTGCCGGGGCGCGTCGGGCCGGGCCGTTTCGGCAAGTGGAAAACGCCTAATGAGAATCACCAAGAAGCGATGACAGCCTAGTTGGAGAAGGCCTGCCTTTCAAGCCAGAGGGAGCGGGTTCAAACCCAGCTGACGGCACGCACCAATTTGTTCATTCATTGCTAAATGATTGTATGAACTCATGTGCATATTGTACATACGTCATCTGCTACATGCTTGGAGCCCGGTGTTTTTTTTTTTTTGGCGTAAGGCTCGCCCCCTGTCACATTTGGTACACCTCTGCCAGCCCCTTCGGTGGAAATGCATGACGATATGAGAATCAGCAAAACCCTTTGTAGATTTTCTACTCGTATGAATTAAGAGCGATGGATCGGGGGCAGGGTGGGGAAGGGATACGGTAGGCATTGTTGGTGTAATGGATAATCGCAGGTAACCTACGTCGGCTACTTCCCTCCAGCTCTTAATTGGGGGTCGTTACTTTTTAGACGGGCTGTGGTTATCGATGCTTTCTGGTACTAAAAGGAGCTATTGTTATTAAAAAGAAAAACGTAAACTCAACTGTTAAATGTATGACATTTCGAATCGAATAAACCGACACCTCAGAAACTGTAACTGCGCAAGCCATTTTGGCGGTAGAGCTAGTCAAAGATATAGGCATAAGTACTTCAGATACTTACACATACTGACATAACAGATAAAACAAAGTTAAAGGAATTATCATACTTACATAGAAAGTCCAAATTTGTTTAGGGTTACTGTCCACAAAACTTTGCTGTGTCAGGACATTATATTCCGAAACAGCAAATTTTGGTATGTTGTGTGTATCTATCTGTGTCTATTTCTTTCGCAAGAGATCTATTGCATGGCCTGACAAGTTTTAGTCTGTAAAGTGTCCTTAGATTCCATGTTTCAAATGAAACACACAGTACAATTCATCATTCAAACATTTGCCTTCATGGAATCGCATCCACGACTTCCTGCGCTTAGAACCAACGCGCTCCCATCAAGCCACAAGCAACACAACCCAGATCGTCTACTAATCCACCCTTCTCCTCAACTATTACTAACTAACAAATCGCAAAAGAATATTTCCTTCCGCTATTACTTTCTCACTATAGCAAGAGTTTTGATCCCTCACTTAAACACTTAACCAAACATGTTGTCCCTTTCTTTTGGCATTATTGAAACCGACAAGTTGCAGAACTTGCGTTACTAGCCCCACAACTTAGGGAACTATTGCCGAAATTTCCTAACTTCCGCCATAAGTGCTCCTATTAAGCCTTCCGTGAGACGTATGCTTGAGACAAAATTGATTTCACGCTACAACTTTGGACAAGTTGGATGTTCGTAAGCGGTTTATGGGATGGTGAGAACACGGCTTTATAATTGTGACAATAGCGAGCGCTAATTGAGGCTCATGGTTAAGACGCGGTCATACCACGATGTTCTACTCACACACGTTTAGTTGTGCCGCTTCATTTAGAGTTGAAAATCGGATGTCATATTTGATGGTAAAATGGGATCGGTGCTTACAATTTCATTTATTTTCCGTTTTTATTGGTATTAATCGTACCAATAAGAATAAGTTACTCAGTTAAATTTTAGAGAACTAATTTTGCTATTTAATTATTACTAATAAATGTGTTGTAATCGCTGAAAAGTTAGAGAACTACGTTCCGATAGTTTTTTTAAGGATTTTTTTTTCAAAATGAGAATGATTTTCAAAATTGTATTTCGATTAAACTGTTGTTGGTTGTTTTTTCTACCAGCTGTATTTTTTTTGCTCCTGATCATCACAATTCTTCATATCAAACTACGCGCAAAAAAATACTTGTTTTCGTTGATTCCGTGTAATACTGGGCCTTAACCCTTTGTAGAGGTAGGATTTTTATTTTATTTTATTTTACTATACATACATTCTGAATGTTATGGATAAACATTCCGATTATGGCGACACTGGCGCCGGCGACACTGACGATAAAGGTTAATAATCCACCATTATTACACTTTAACACTCGAAGAATCAGAAGATTTAGAAAATAACACAATATTACGACAGCAAATTTTTGTTTCCCGCCAGAAAAACTGCCAGATCTTGCTTACTGACATTTTGATTTCGTCCATTCTAGTCTTACTGACATTTTGATTTCGTCCATTCTAGTTTATTAATTCACAATGTATTTCTATTATTCTGTTAATTATTAATGTGGTGCAATTTATGATGATAATAATGTGACTGTTACTCTGATTATTTCATTTAAACTTGGTTTTATGGTATTTATGGTTTTAGTTTCACATTAATTTAATGTCAAACTACACAAACCATAGATTAAACCTAAGCAGCTGGAAAAAAAAAACATTTTACGCATAAAGTTTTTTCATTCCGCGCATCAGCGTATTTCAAGTTAAAAATCAAACGTGAAATACGGAAAAAGTTACCGTATTGGTACGTTAAAAGTTATCGTGCGCGCTTAAAATACGTAAAAAGTTATATACCGTATACGCTAAAGTCGCGTATTTTAATCCGTATACTGATATATCTGAAAGTTTAGATTTACGATCACAGCGCCACCTGCCGCGCGGTTTAGTAAAATATAACTCTAGAGTACTGTGTGCTAGAGGTTTTACGGCTATTTTGTTTTTTAGAGTCAACTTGTTTTTGTAGTGCTTGTTGTTTTAATTTTTGGAAACAACCTGCTACCTACTCTTTGGAGTTTTTAACTCAATTTATAGCTTTATTTCTTGTTATTACGAGACAAAAATAGCTATTGTTTTGTTTTGTCTGCGTGACTCAAAGTATTCCTTTGGTTAATCGTATTATTATTAGTTTAGCTTGTAGCTCGTTTAGTCGGAAACAAAGGTTACAAAAAGAAAATTATTTTCGCATCCAAATTTATTCTCTACTTCATGTGAGTGTGACAGAAACTTTTTCTTCAATTAAGCTGTAATCACGATATGAATAAAATTGATTTTGTTATTTATTTAATCCTACTAATATGCCTCGGTGGCTCAACCTTCTGAGCTTGGGGTTCGATTCCCACCTAGGGCAAACATTCATGTGATGAATATTAGTGTTTGTTCTATGTCTGGGTGTTAATATCTATTCAAGTAGGTATGTATTTAAAATATCTAAGTTTGTATCAGTCTCTGGCAGCCATAGTACAAGCTTTGCTTAGTTTGGGGTCAGGCGACCGTATGTGAAAGTATCCAGTATTTAAAAATAAAATACAAACGCGAAAGTTTGTAAGAATGGATGGTTTTTTTTGACTCTTTCACGCTAGAACGGCTGAACAGATCGGGATGAAATTTGGCACAGATATAGATTATAGCACATAGCATACTTTTTAACAGCGGGTGAAACCGCGGGGCGCAGCTAGTTTACTATAAAAAATGTCTGTAAGACCAATAATGTCTGGTATTCGTTATTCTTTAGACTTAATACCGAACAAAGTTAAGCAAAGTAAGTAAGTAATATGGTTACAAATTATGTAAAGACTTAAAACTTTACAGTTACGTTCTAGACAATAGCCTAAACTTGCTCAAGTTAATACTTACTTGCTATAAGTTTATGTTATCGACGTTTTACGGTCGGAACAATGTTACAAGTTACCGTAAGTTTTTGTTACTTGTTGTATCTTTGGTTAGGTATAAAATTACATTTTATAGGTACCTACACATATATATTTAAATAATGATAATGTTACTAAAGTTCGGTAGGAAATAATGGCGTAAATATTTTTTTTCTCCTTCAAAATGTGTCTTATTAAAACTTATTAACTGCGCCCCGCTGTGTAAAATGTAGCCGTGTTAATCTAGCGTTTATGTTACTTCCATACTAAATTTTATCAAAAGCTCTATTCGTTTGAGTATGAAGAATAAGAAAGTTACAAACAAACAATCACACACAAACTTTTGCCTCTAAAATATAAAAAAAAACTTAACTCTTTATTTTATTAGAGTAAAATATACTTATCTACCTACTTATCTATAATTTGTCTTGAAAGTGGTTTTATGAAAAAACATTATTATTTATATACTTCCCACAAAAAACGATTTTAATGCTAATGGGAACTACATCATTTAAAAAAAACTAGTTGCTAGTTTTATTAGATAGTTTCTTATTTAGTCTATAAGCTCTAGGTACTCTAGGTACGTAGGTATATACATAAGTAAATCACCTTTAAAAAGTCCATTGTCAACAGTGTACACTGTACAGTATGTACTCGTTTCTCAATATTCATAGGCCTAAATAAATAAAATTAATAACGCAAAATTCTCTAGACCTCTCCACTCTGCCAACAGAGCGATAGAACGCGCGCATCGATGGCAATTCAAACAGAGTGGAAGTGTGCAAATAAAAAAATCCAATCGTTTCTCGCACTTGGCATTTAACGTGGAGAGGCACTTGTCGTATTTAGCTGCTTTACTAATTTGTTCAATAAATAATCAGCTATTATTGGTAGACTATTTTTATTATTATTGGTTGACTGGCTCGGTGGCTCAGTTGGTAGTTGGTCTGTCTTCAAAGTCAAAGTCAAAGTCAAAATGTTTTTATTCAATTTAGGTATCAAAGATACACTTATGAACGTCAAAGTTATTTAAATAGACTCGACCGCCTTGTTCGGACAAAAAGCCTCTACTCAGAAGAACAGGCAAGCAAGGCAGGCTTCTGAGCTTGGGGCATGGGTTTCATTCCCACCTAGGGCAACCGTTTATGTGATGAACATTTGTGTTGCTTCTATGTCTGGATGTTAGTATATATCTTAATAGGTACCTATATATTTAAAAAATACAAATGTATGTTTCTCGGTCTCTGGCAGCCATAGTACAAGCTTTGCTTAGTTTGGAGTCAGGAGACCGTGTGTGCAACAAGTGTAAATTTAAAAAACCCCTGACACCGATTTTCATGAAACATAGCTAAGAACACTCCCGACTAATTAACCTTTGAACCAAAAAAAAAATCAAATTCAAAATCGGTTCATCCGTTTGGGAGCTACGATGCCACACACACTCACACAAAAAACACAACACCCCGTCATGTTGGCGTCGGTGTGTGTTAAACGTATGTAGTTATATAGAGTGAGACTGGCCAAGATAATAACGAGCGCCTGAATAGAGTCCCTAAGTATAATCCTAACCCTAATCCATTCCTACTATAATCCTAACCTAATATAATAAAACCGAAAGTGAGTTCGTTTATTTGTTACGCTTTAACGCAAACTACTGAACCAATCATCATGAAATTTTGCATACACACTGTATGTGTACAGAAAAGGACATAACGTATTTACCATTCATCTTGAAAACAATTACAGTTTTTATGGGACCTCGGGTGAAACCACGGGGCGCAGCTAGTAATTTAATATTCTAAAGGACCCATTAACCCCCCCCCCCCCCCATCATTGGAACAGATGAGAATAAAAATTCCCACCTGCCCTAACGACAACTCTCGCCTTCACATATTTCTCACATTTTCAACACCATAAAAATACAGACGAAAAAAATATTTCAATATTTGTGCAGATGTAAGCCGCGAAATAGCTGAGTGAGATTTATTTTATTACGCTCACGTGTCACGTTCTCCGTATTTAGCTACACACACATTCTGACATGCTTACGTTACGGCTACATTAGCGCGTGATAATTCGCGTGACAAAAATTCGGTTATCAGCGATGTTCTTGCCAACATAAGCGGTCAACTCGACGCCTTTCTGCGGAGTTGACGTGAGCGATAATTCGCGCGATATACCACCGAGTGACGAAATAAATGGCTACACTTGGCGCGATAGCCCGAATAATCGCCGAAAGCCGCCAATGTAGCCGTAGCATTACACATTAGATACCTATAGAGTTACGTGTGACGATAAAATATACATTCTGCTGACAGAACTTTACATTTTACTTACGAGTATGTATACTTTTAGTAGGTAACTACCAAACAAGTAAATTATGTACTAATCTGTTTAATATTATAATCAGACCTTATTTCCAGTCTAAAGACTCTTCGCAGCCTGAGATTGAACGAGCTGGGGGGCGATTCAGTTAATCATAGCCGATGCTTAACTGAACCGTTGACGTTGCGTTTGTCAAAAAAAAAACGGCTGGTGAACGGCTCAGCATCACTAATGGTTCACAAGCGTGTGAGCTAGAGCTCGACCGCTGCTCTACCCGGCTGAAAACGACTGACGTCACTGTTACGTAGCTAGGATGTTTCTGCGGGGCGTTTAGATGGGGCCACCCCAATTCCATAAAATTGTATCTAGGTGGATGCATCTTATTACAATTGCAATATTACCTACACCAAAGATTTACTATATTATGATTTGCTGTTTAAATTATAAGATAAAAACGTAATCTCAAGGATGTAGGTAGTTAATAAAAGTATTAGTGTGGTGAAAACCTATTATTTTTACATTTAGTATCATCATGAGCATCGGCATATCTAATGTTGATCCATTTCAGAGCGTGAGCGTTCTACTGAACGATACATGACACGATCTTCTGCTTTAAGCGTCCACCTATGCAGCTGTTTGGCGCAGTTTGTCGCTCTACTCGATGGCAGGGTGCTCCAATCTACGTTTGGTGATTCTCGGTATCCACTCTTAAAATAATAACGGATATCGGTCGTTCTACGAGCACCACCATTTCATTTTCATATTTGCCACTTCAACTTGCTAAACCTTTGCTATGTTGGTTGTCTTAGTTCTACAACGGATAACCTCATTTTGGATTTTATCTTTAAAAAAAACAATGATCGCAGTGTTTTAAACCTATGAACTAGCTTTATTGGTTAGTGTCTTCGTTTCGGTGCTGTAATTTAATTAGCTCAACATTGATGTGGAGAACGAAGCAAGAACCTACTCATATCTCATAGAGAAAAAGCCCTCTCCCCCTAACTGTACCTAAATACACCACTGATTTATTTGGCACAACGTCATTCATTCCTATGGTTCCTTTGTCATTATCAAAGTGTCTGTCAATTTTGAGTGACAAAACCGAATTCCTTCTTCGAAAACAAAAAAAGAAACGAAAGCGCTGACCGTTCATATGCCGCTAAGATGTGCGGTAACGAAACGGCTCTCGTACCTACATAGTTTTCTGTGCCAGTAATTTTCTAAGCTACATAGGCTAGATCTAGACAGACTAGGAATCAGCTACTACTAGTAGTAATTTGTCTCATCGTAACTCCTGCATAGGTATTCACAATCATTCAGGAACGTTTCCGTTTGATACCAAAAATTTTAAACTCAAATTATTCGAATCCTAGTCTGTTTTCATAAGTTTTTAAACGCAATTCATTCTTCCGATCGCATTTATACTCGATTCCCTATTCCAAAATGTATAAAAATAGGCTGAGAGTCGCACAATTTGAGTTTAAAATTTGTGGGATCCGATCGGAAAAGTTTTCGAATCTGATTCTGAATAGCACCTCTGGACCAATTTTGTCTCACATTCGAACTTAAAAATTGTTTGCACGAACTACTTGCCTGCAAAATTTCATATAAAAATCGGATTGATCAACGGGACATACTCAAGTTGTCATCGATCAAACAGTTAATGCCAACTTTTGCTTTCGCTCGATCAATAAATAGACGGAAATATTACTTTTTCTATCTCAGGATCCTAGGACCTACTTACACGAATATAGAAGGTATATAGAAGGCTTTATATTATTTGGACACCTACCTACAAAATTAACACACACCAAAAATCTACATTTTAAATGGTTTAATACATTAAATAAATAAATCACAAAGCTCACTAGCTATAACAAAGTCCGAATAAAGCTTTCATTTAACAGTATAGGCTACTTTTTAACCGTGAGGAACACCGCAAGGTGCAGCAAGTAATATCAATCATTATATTATCGATAACACACTTATAGTCTTTTTTTTTATGTACTCGCTCTATTGTTGTGCTCTAGGCTTAGCAGAACTCGCATGCCTAAGCGACAGCCTTAGCGTTTTTTCATAGCTTCTGTTCCGTTTTTATTCAGTTTTGTCTGCTTTAAAAGCTTTAATAACATCGAAATCTATGGTATTTATTGAAGTCGCTCCGTATGTTATCACTTCTAGGGTAATTTTCGTGAAAGTCGTGTAATCATTTCATTTTAAATAAAACGAAAACGATCATCTGAAATATGAGAAAAAAATGGATTAGTTCATAAATGTACATAATTTTTTAGTTGGTTCCCTAGATGGTTTAAACATAGGTATACATAGGTCACTTTTTGAGCGCAAGTAATACCGCAAGGTGCAGCTCGTAACAAATAATAGTGATCATCATAGCATGGGAGCAACTCGCCTATCAGTCGATACTAAACTGAGCCATCGACGTTGAATTTGACTGCCTCGGTGGCTCAGTCAGTAGTGGACCTGCCTTCTGAGCTCGGGGGCGCGGGTTCGATTCCCACCTGGGGCAACCATTTATGTGATGAACTTTTGTGTTTGTTCTATGTCTGGGTGTTAATATCTATTTAAGTATGTATTTAAATTTTAGTAGTCATTTGTTTAAGTGTCCCATTAAAAAAAAATTAGGTTCGGGGTTATATCACTGTCTCTTAAACGTACCAGCTTGGTACCATCAATGCTTCACAAACATAACACGTTTGTGAAGCGTTGATGGCACCAAACAATCGATGTTGCATTAATCATAAAAAAGAGGACGATGATCGGCTCAGTATCACTGTCTCTTAAACGTATTAGCTTGGTACCATCAATGCTTCACAAACATGACACGTTTGTGAAGCGTTGATGGCACCAAGCAATCGACGTAAATAGGACAAGGATCGGCTCATTACCACTGTCTCTTAAACGTATCAGCTTGGTACCATCAATGCTTCACAAACATGACACGTTTGTGAAGCGTTGATGGCACCAAGCAATCGACGTAAATAGGACAAGGATCGGCTCATTACCACTGTCTCTTAAACGTATCAGCTTGGTACCATCAATGCTTCACAAACATGACACGTTTGTGAAGCGTTGATGGCACCAAGCTGTTGCCCGTCTGCTTCTTATGATAATAGGCACGTCAACGGTCCATTTAAGCATCAGCTCAGTTAATCATCGGACGAGCAACGGGTCAGTACCACTAGCGCTTCACACACGTGTCACCTGTAGTCTAGTTGGCCACGTTTATGAGTACTAAAACGTGGCCAACTAGACTACAGGTGAGGGTGATATTAATAGTTTACATTTTTATTGTAATTATCACAAGCTTTTATTTAATTTGCAATGTATGTATGTATGCATGTATGTATGTATGTGTGTATGTATATGTGTATGTAACTATGTTTGTTCGGGTGGAATCTGGCAACTCAATTTTGAAGCAGATATCTCGAACCGATTGAGCTGAAATTTTGTATAAGTACACGTTTAGTTTAGATGAAAATGCATGGTTAGCTATATGATGTCATTCTAAATCCCACATGGCGGAACACCCTCAATGGCGGACAAGTTATTTTCAATGCACTCGTATAACATACATACATTCATACATACATATCGTCACGCCTTTCCCCCGAGAGGGCTGGCAGAGGTGTAATACAACACCCACATTTCGCCGCATGATATTCAGTCCCAATGTGGCAAGCCTGTCACCAAACACCTGGCTTCAGTCATGTAGCAGATGACATACAATACGCACATTTGTTCACACAATGAACAAATTGGTGCGTGCCGTCGGCTGGGTTCCAACCCGCTCTCTCTGGGTTGAGAAGCGGGCCTTCTCCAACTAGGCTATCATCTCTTTCACTCTTGTAGTAACATGGGTATAAAATGAAAGGGCTTGCTGAATATTACTCGAAAAATAAAGTGACGTCACTCTAAATCCAATATGTAGGTCTTCTAAAGCTGGCGGACTAAGCTTTTGTAACTTTCATACAATATGGGTATCAAATCAAAGAATTTAATGAGAATACGAATGCGAGTTAAATTTGAATGTGACCGGCAAACAACCTTGCAACAATTTTGCGTTTAGTGAGATGAACAGACTAAGAAACCTGTCGAGCGAAAACTAAAAGCAAAAAAAATAAAAAAAAAACAAGCTATTATTTAAATGCGTTTAAAGAATAAAACAACCTTTTGCTACTACTTATAACTTTTACTAGCAACTTATAATATAAATTGTGTAATGAAGTTCTAAGCTATTCTATTAGTAAAAGTTTTATAGGAAAAGAAAGATTATTTATTTCTTTTTAGAGCATTAAATAAAAAGCTTGTTTTTGAAAATGTATTTTTACTTTTAATTTATTCAAACTTTTAAAAAAAATATATTAAGCAAGATACTCGCCTCTGAGACCTCTCTTGGCTCGGTCAATAAGCACGTGCAGTATTAATGGAATATCCACCTGGACCACGTCCAGTATGAGGCTTATTCGCGCGTATGGTAACGGACCTACGTCATGGCACGGCCCATTATCTCGGCCAACCTGTCTTCCAGAGGAGTTACATTCCATTTACACCAAGTAGCCACTAGCACATAAATATAATATGGTATTACCTAGTTGTAAGTCAATATTTGTGAGACAGTTATCCAATTATATTTAAAAAAAAACTGCCCTTTAGTTTCTTGGCTGTTCTTCTGAGTAGTGGCTCTTATTCCGAATAAGGCGGTCGAACGCGAAAGTTTGTAAGAATGGATGTTTGTTACTCTTTCACGCCAGAACGGCTGAACAGATCTGGATGAAATTTGGCACAGAGATAGATTATAGTCTAGAATAGCACATAGGACATTTAAACCGCGGGTGAAACCGCGGGGAGCAGCTAGTTTTTCATAAAATATCTTTTGCCTCACTTCGCTTTTATAATCGGCTTAAGTCGCAAATATTATATTATCATTTTCATAATTTTCATGATAATATCATAACATAATTGATATTTTTAAAAGATAGGCAATGTAATGAAGTTGGCTGCGTACTGAGATCTTTTATCTTACGTAACTTCATAACACACACGACCCTTGTACGATTTGACTAAACACAACATCACGTAGCTGTCCCGGGAAAAGTTGACGTGCGGTGCTGAGGAGTGTGATGAGTTCCTCTGGAAAAGCCGGGACCCTCCATCAAGAACTAAGGCAAACTAGCGAGGGGTGGTTTTCTATCCAGCAGAAATGTGCTAAAAATTTGCGGTGCGAATGAGTGGTGTAGGTGAAGAAATGTATAGTTACTTATCATTTTGGTGGAGTTTTTCCTCGAAAATCTCCGGTGGTTCCCCTCGTGGGAACAAAGTGCCACACTTTTTTTTTTGGTTTCTGGTCTGTACTTAGCTATTCAAGCTGTCATGCATGTAGGTGTGCGAATGATGCCAGTCAATTTCCTTACTTTCACCCTGTAAAATAATTACGTACTACATTCTACGATTAGGAATAACTTTGTTAAGAACTATTAAATAATTATATAAATATTATTTTTTGTAAGTAATTAAATCTATTGGTGTTTTCTTCAGTTGTCATGAGTTGTCATTCAAATACAAAACAAAAATCTCGACAGCTGAGAAAAGCTGTGGGCTTTCCGCGAGTTTTGATGGTTGGCGAAAACTTTTTTGTTTTCGTTTGGCTCCATACATTTAACTTAGTTCCTTAGACAGACTTCGTCTACAAAATACTACCGTATTGGATGTCTGTGGTTCTATAACGATTCCGCCAGTAGCGCTCTATTGAAATGTTTAGAGCTAAAACTGAAAACAAAAAAAGTTTTCTTAACGATTAAAACTCAAGGTAAGGGCCAACTATAGTCCTGTTCCATTATTTAAATTCAAAATTGCAGACTCTCCTAATTGCTCTTGTGGTTTGGATATTGGTTCGGTAAATTATATATTTTTTAGCTGCCCTCTTCGTAGTAAATCATCCCTTTATTCTACCATCACTAAGTGTAAAGTTCCGCTTCCAACACACATTGCTTCTCTGCTTTCATTCACAAACAAAAAAATCATTTTTCATTAGCTAATGTTATTCAGTCCAATAACATTCGTCTATAGTTTTTCTTTCTTCTTCCTTTCATTTCTTCTATAGTTATATCTACCTCACCAGGATTATTTCTCTTCTTTTCTTTTTATATCACTTACTATCGCCTCCCTCACTGTTGATGGCAAAATTGCCCCAAAACCCTAAGGGGCAGAAGCCACTTAAAAAAAAAAAACTATAATCTACTTCAAAGAGTATTTACTTACTACGCTAATTTGCTTCTGTCCTTTTATCATTTCGGTCTTTCTACGAGCATGACCGTTTCATTTTCATATTTGCCACTTCAACTTGCTAAACCTTTGCTATTTTGGTTGTCTTAATTTTACGATGGATAACCTCATTTCGGATTTTATCTTTAAAAAATCTAGCATCATTGCTCGCAGTGTTTTAAACCTATGAACTAGCTTTATTGGTTAGTGTATTCGTTTCGGTTCCGTAATTTAATTAGCGTGTTCAAACACTGTTGGAACATCAATATGTAAGAGAATGAAGAAAGAACCTATATACTCATATCTCATAGAGAAAAAGCTCTCTCCCCCTAACTGTACCTAAATCCACTACTGATTTATTTGGCACAATGCCATTTATTCCTATAAGTATTCTGTCAGTAATTTTCTAAGCTACATAGGCTAGATCCAGATTGACTAAGAATCAGCTACTACTAGTAGTAGTTCGTCTCATCGTAACTTCTGCATAGGTATTCACAATCATTCGGGAACGTTTCCGTTCGAATACCTAAAATTTTAAACTCAAATTATTCGAATCTCAGTCCGTTTTCATAAGTTTTTAAACGCGATTCATTCTTCCGATCGCATTTACATATATTCGATTCCCTATTCCAAAATTTATAAAAGTAGACTGAGAGTCAAACAATTTGAGTTCAATGTTGGTATTCGAACGGAAAAGTTTTCGAATATGATTCTGAATAGCACCTCTGGACCAATTTGTCTCACATTCGAACTTTTTTTGCACGAACTACTTGCCTGCAAAATTTCGTATAAAAATCGGATTGATCAACGGGACCTACTCTAGTTGTCATCGATCAAACAGTTAATGCCAACTTTTGCTTTCGCTCGATCAACGGAAATATTACTTTTTCTATCTCAGGATAAGTACCTACTTAAATGAATATAGAAGGTATATAAAGGCTTTATATTATTTGAACACCTACCTACAAATTCACATACATCAAAAATTTACATTTTAAATTGTTTAAAACATACATTAAATTTACATTTTAAATTGTTTAATACATAAATAAAATTGTTTAATACATAAATTAAATAAGTCACAAAGCTCACTAGCTATAACAAAGTCCGAATAAAGCTTTAATTTAACATTCTATGCTACTTTTTAACCGTCAGCAACACCGCAAGGTGCAGCAAGTAAAATCATTTTCGATAACACACTTTTAGTCTTTTGTGATGTACTCGCTCTATTGTTGGGCTCTAGGCTTAGCAGAACTCGCATGCCTGCGACAGCCTAAGCGTTTTTCATAGTTTTTGCTCCGTTTTTAAGTTTTGTCTGCTTTAAAAGCTTTAATAACATCGAAATCTATGGTATTTATTGAAGTCTTTCCATTTGTTATCCCTTCTAGGATTTTTTTTCGTGAAAGTCGAGTAATCATTTCATTTTAAAAAAACGAAAACGTTAATCTGAAAAATGGGAAAAAATGGATTAGTTCGTAAATGTACATAAATTTTTAGTTGATTCCCTAGATACTTACTTAAAACATAGGTCACTTTTTGAGCGATAGTTATTACTTGCGGTATTCCGCAGGGTGCAGCTAGTAACAAATAAGAGTGATAAATCATAGCATGGGAGCAACTCTCCTATCAGTCGATACTAAACTGAGCCATCGACGTTGAATTTGACTGCCTCGGTGGCTCAGTCGGTAGTGAACCTGCCTTCTGAGCTAGGGGTCGTGGGTTCGATTCCCACCTAGGGCAAACATTCATGTGATGAACATTTGTGTTTGTTCTATGTCTGGGTGTTCATTATCTATTTAAGTATATATTTAAATTTTAGTAGTCATTTGCTTAAGTGTCCCGTTAAAAAAAAATGAGGATCGGTGCAATATCACTGTCTCATAAACGTACCAGCTTGGTACCATCAATGCTTCACAAACATGACACGTTTGTGAAGCGTTGATGGCACCCAGTAATCGACGTAAAAAGGACGAGGATCGGCTCATTACCACTGTCTCATAAACGTACCAGCTTGGTACCATCAATGCTTCACAAACATGACACGTTTGTGAAGCGTTGATGGCACCAAGCAATCGACGTAAAAAGGACGAGGATCGGCTCATTACCACTGTCTCATAAACGTACCAGCTTGGTACCATCAATGCTTCACAAACATGACACGTTTGTGAAGCGTTGATGGCACCAAGCTGTTGCCCGTCTGCTTCTTATGATAAACGCAACGTGAACGGTCCAGTTAAGCGTCAGCTCAGTTAATCATCGGACGAGCAACTGGTCAGAACCACTAGCGCTTCACAAACGTGTCACCTGTAGTCTAGCTGGCCACGTTTATGAGTACTATTATTAGCTGAAATGTTGTATACACGATGCATGGTTACCTATATGGCGTCATTCTAAATCTAACATGGCGGAACTCCCTAAATGGCGGAAAAGTTATTTTAATGCACTTTCTACAAAATTGGTTTCAAATGAAAGGCCTTGCTGAGAGTAACTCGGGAAAAAAAGCGACCTCTAGAGATGGCGGACTTAGTTTTTTTACTTTTTTTTTTTTGTCTGTTAATGTTTTATTGTGTATTTTGTTTGTTGTTGTTGTAGTGTTTTGTGCGGTGAAATAAATGGTTTCTTTCTTTCTTTCTTTCAACAAAAAAAGGCATCAAAGTCAATGTCGAATTATTTTAATTCCATCAAATGAAAGGACTTGTTCACATGCCAATGCAAGTTAAACCGTAAAGACCGGCAAACGACCTTGCAATAATGATGCGTAACATAGATGATGCAGTAACTATCGTATTAATCTGTGTAAATGTGTTTCTCTATTATCAAAATAAAAACGTTTGTAGTTGGTAGTGTGACATCATGTAGTGTTGGTAGATTGACATTTGACTGTTCCGTTTAGAAATTTGTTGTTAGTGTCCCATTGTAACCAAAAGAAAATGTTTTCTTCTAAATTGGTTTTTATCAACAAATTTTGGACAAGATTCAAAAAATTTGGACGAAAAAATTTCTAAACGAATTTACCAAAAGTAGCCAGATGTAAAAAATAAAGTGTAAAGCGTGTGTGTAAGTACCCAAAGCGGATTTAAACTTTATTGCTCGAACAATAGTAACATTTGTATAGCGCTTTTTACCATTTCTTTTCTTAGGTATACCGCTTAGCACTACTAGTAGATTGAAGGGAAATATTACTTTTCCGTGCCTCTACTATTCTGATTGACTAATTAAACATATGTTTAAAATCTCCTGTGGATTACCGCATTACCAATTGCACTACTCATACTAAGTAGCAAGATAAACAAAACATTTGACTTTATTCCAAAAATTTATTGAAAACAAAATTATATCTTCTTTTAAAATTAAGTAAAAATGTGAAACAGTGTTACTTAGACACTACAGCGCGTTAAAAACAAAACTTATCTCTTACTCTAAAAAAATATGTTAAAAATTTTACAAACAAACAGGATGTACGACCTTTTTGGTATGAAACCCTAAAATTATTATCGCAACTTCTCCAAGGCGTAACCAACCGATAATTCTCCTATGTTAAATTAAAGGTAAATGTTCATAATGTGATCATCATTGTCGATTGCAGTTTTAGTTCGCTTCGACCCTTTGTGTATTTTTTGTTTTTTTACACTTTCGTTTTTTGGAACTCCGTCAGAATTTTTAACAATAATTGTGGTAATATAACTGAACCCTTCGTCACCTTTTACTAATTTTAGAGTGCCAACCTTCCAAAACATTGTTGATTCTATGACGTAGACCAGAATTATTAATTAATTATTTAATTAATTATTAATTAAGTAATTGATGAACTTTTGCATGCCCAAATATTGACTATAAAGATTAATAGCCCTAAAGATAGCCCAGCCCACTCGTGCCACGGGAAATTTAATTTCCCGTGAAACTACTGGCAACAGTTTAGTGTCAGTGGAAATGTACTTTTACTCATAGCACTACCAGTAGTGGCACAAGAAAGTGAAATTCCCATTCGCTCTACTACGAGTAGTAGTGCCAAGCGGTAGTGCCCAAGAAAAGAAACGCTATTTACTTGCTACTCAATGTCTAACTGAACATTGGTTTAACAGATGTGTTTGCATTTTTTTATTTTTAAGGCAGTGTTTAACTAGCCAACACTTAATAACTAAGTGAGGTGGCAATTTAAGTGCCTGGTTAATGTCCGGATCAATAGAAATAATTTTCAACTAGGCCGACTCTGGTAATCGGCATTTGTTTTAAGGTCGATTTACATCAAACGAACATAGAGCTAGAACAAGAGCATTCTTTCGTAATCTTTTAGTGTAAACGAAAGCTAGACGTATCCATTTACATCAAACAAACACAGAGCTAGAGCTACAACAAGAGCATTCTTTCTTAATCTTATAGTATAAACACAAGCTAGATCGAATGTTCTTTGCTCATTTGAGTCAATTCTGTGGTTGATATTGGTAGTGCTTGGCTATGTCTGATTCTGACAGCGATATCAATAGTGCAAGTGCTGCATTTATTATTTAGAAGCAAAAACTCAAAAATAAAAGAAGAAAGAGACGTTGGTGGGTTACAAATTTAATGCAACGCAGAACACTGGATAATGTGGGTGAAACAATGACGGATATGCAAAAACAAGAAGAAAGTGGTCAATACCAAAACTTATGTAGAATGGCGGCGGAGGATTTTGATTATTTACTTTTTCTGATCAGCGACAATATTCGGAAATTCTATCATTAATAAACATTTTTCCTCAATTTTTAAATCCGTAAAACTTAGAACAGTTAAATATATTATGCATATTTAACGAAAACCAAAAATATTTTTAATTCGAAAAAACTTAAACTGACTTGACAAATCAGTTACACGTGGTAGACAACTAATTATTATGTGTAAGAATTAAGATAATGTTCAAAGACTATTAGGGTTTTTAATATGCCTAGTTTTAGCCTAAAAATCGAATAAGTCATGTTTTAGACAGCTTATGCCAATATTAATTGTTAGCAACACATACAAAAGAATGCAGTCTATGGTCTGCTGTGTGACGTTTTGCGAGCGAACTGTCAAAGGAATGTAGCGAATGAATGAATGAATGAATGAATGTATGTAGCGTAAGGAATGAAGGAGTAGCGCCTGAGTCGCCCGCCCCGTCCAGCCGGCACTTCTCGCTGGAGCACGGAAGAGGACGGATCTCGTTGTGTTTTTCATTGGTGTCCATTCGATTCATACAAAAATTGCCTACATATTGTACATGGTTTGGATTCTTAGAAGTATTAGTTGTTTACATTTACATTAAGGTGGTTTTGAATACCTTCCCTTCAGAACTAGTTTACATAATGTTTATCCCGAAAATTAGGTTTACTTTCACATCTCTTTAACTTCAATGGGAATGTACTGAATTTTTGATAGTGAGTGTCCCAGTCAATGCATTAATCATCAGTGTTTGTAATGTTTTATTTTAAATATTTAACATGAAAATCACCCCATACTTTCAAAGACTACGTAATTTTATCATGAGCATAGTCTCATAAATAATCTATCACTAAAATAACACTATTTCGTTTATTAATTACCATTTCTGCTCCGATACCTATTGCCCTAAGAAAAATTTGGTAGTTCAGTTAAGCAACTTACGATAAGCCAGAAATCAGAATTTATTGATGACTAATAGGTACACGTCACAGTTCGCAGTGCAAGTCTTTATATTGAAAGATATTATAAAAAACACCTTTGGAAGAAGGTAGGTAAAAGGTTAAAAAGAAGGAAGGAAGGTTAAAAAGAATGGGCGATGGTAGTTGCGAGCTACCATCTTTACTGTATGTGATAGTAGTGTGCGCTGTCATCGCGAGTGTATCATCTCAGTGTTAAACATATTTAAAAATAGAAAGATACAGTTTTCAAAGTAATTTAGTGAACTAATTAGGTAATTTCAATAGTAAAATCATATAAACAGTTTTAACTTAACTAAAATTTATCCATTTCTCTTAATAAATCCATCGTAAAGTAAACAGCCTTCCGCTGTAGTTGAATGGTTGGTGTTCAAATGAGTGAAGTGGACTATTAGACTAATTGTATAGTGTTAATATTATAATAAAGTTAATGAGGGAACAGTGATAAATACTATGAAATTAAATCACAATCAATAAAATAGTAATAAAAATTAAGCCACCCTCATCTAGAGTAAAAGGTATGAACGAGTAAAACATATGAGTCACTTAGAACGGCTTTGTAGCCAGAACAAAAGTTTGTCTCAGGAATACTGTACGGTTATCTCGCCACAAAATACTTTCTTTATCACTACTAAATTTAGGAACTTAAGAGGGAAACTTAAGAGGAGTCAGCGTTCATCCTTGATGCCCACATACGTTGCACCAAATGATTTTGGTACGTGCGCCCATTTTCAAGATCTTGGTTGCCACTACGTCCACGAAACGTTGAAAGTTGTGTAGACGTAAACGTAGTGGCGACAAATGAACGCGGCTGCAAGCTATTTGTTTCACTGTCTGAGTATAGATTTTTCAGCGTGATATTATGCAGCACGCAACAGGCGTTTATGATCTTTGCTGCTTTGACTGGCCGATAATGCAGTTTCCGGTCGACTAATAGGCATCTGCAACATACAAAATTAAATTCTTAAATTTCAGTAGGTACTTACTTGGTTCCTAAAAACGTTACACACAGATACATATAAACTAACTTTTGTTTTATAATTTACTAGTCGCGCCCGGCGGTGCTACCCGCGGCTAAAAAGTAAACATTACACATGTATAAAACTTTAGTTAGAGTCAGTTAGTTTCTGCGTGTAACTTGGTCGGAGAGCTCAGGTAGATATGACACCGTAGCTTGCGTTTACTTCAGGGCGCTGACTTGCGTGATAGATGAAAGACACTGCCTACGACCAGCCTCACTACGTTCAATTTATGCGTGCAGTTTGGTCCAAGAGCTCAATGACGACACCGAGCTTGCATTCTCTTCACATGGGCTGAATTGCGCGATGGACGGTCGTAGGCCTATGACCACCCTCACACAAACACAGACACGAAAACTTAAGTACACAATCTTTTATCTTTATAATAGTTTATTATTATTCAAAAATGCTTATGGGTAACGTTTGATTTGAACCTAAGTGTATGCGCGTATGAGATAGTTCAGCACCATCTCATCACTTCAGCACCGAACGTCAACTATAAAAAGCTTATGATAAATGATATTTAATCGAGAATCATGTTTGCGTATTGTATGGGGGTGCGTCATACTTGATCGAAAACTTTCGTCATACTTTCATTTCAATATTGCTCACTGCGATTATGAGGCATTTGATATACCAATCCGTGTAAATGATTTTATTTGAGTTAAGTTCTTTGGATAGAACATTTAAATGTTATACCAACTTTTGATATATTCTTCAGCTGAATTAACATCAGTTAATAGGTAACATTATTAGGACACACCGACAACCCTACATACCCCAGACAACGTGTATACAATTTAATGATGATCGATTGAGTAGCTAAGGCGTAAAAGCGTTACAAACAAACAATCACTCACTTTCGCATTTATAATATTAAGATAGGATATCAATAGAAAACCTTTAGCCAATACGAAGTTAGTCTAATCAAAAGTGTTCGTGGGAGTTTTAAATACTGCGCCTATGTGTTAATCCATGTTATAGACAAAAACTACAAATTACATCTTATTTCAAACACATATACATCCATTCGTTTAAGCGTAAAGAAGTAACAAACAGACACACACATACATGTATACTTTCCCTTTTGAAATAAATATATGTCGGATCTAGGATAAGTTAAGATAGTTAGGAAGCAAAATTATTTCGAATACTAGCCTGAAACGACCTTTCAAAATACCAAAGCATCGCTCTACAACGTTTCTCGCCGTCATGTGCTTTTCATTATAGTGTGCTTCAGGGGAGTTTGGTGCGGCGTCTAAAATCGGCGTCATCATAAGCCTACGTAGAGGAAAACCCGAGTCACCTAAAAATTAAATATAGTATAGATACTCGTAGTAGTATTAAGCCACTATCACTCCTCCGCCGCCGCTTAATGTGGCGGGAATATTTGCGAACCCAATGCGGCCATTCCGTTTCTGGATCCCTCCTCCGAGGTCAAGTGCTATACCCACTTCTGTTACGACAAACTAGGGCCCAAATAGTGGGTCGCAACCACCACCCAAGCTACCAAGCTAGCCGATGGGCGCCAGACGATCACGTGTCGTAACGTTCGAGGTCCTCTGTGGCGGATCCGGTGCCTCGCTATACCGTCATTTCCTTTCCTCTGCGGCTTCACAGCGTCCACCACTTCATTCTCCGTGGTCTCTCTCCCTCAGCTGCGGTACCGTCCGTTCAAAGACACCACAGCTCACCTCAGCAAGTGGGTTGGCTAGTTTTACCTTGCCAAGATTTTATCAAAGGCTATGGGTTTATCTAAAGTTTACCATGGAGCACAAGACAACGGTGAATGCACGGTTAATACACAGTGGAGGCGATGGTCTTTTTCTGCGAGGACGTGATGTCGCAGAGAGAGGCCGAGGAGCGTGAGAGAGAAAGGGATCCTCTTACTCTCCCGTCCGGCTGCGGGCAGCGGTGGGTGGGTTTGTGGAGAATGCGCAAGTGGTCCCGTGACCCCGCTTTTGCCGGGGACGAGGGATACCGTGGGGGTTAAGTCGGTATAGGTGCCCTTCTGGCACAGAGTCCGACATACCCGACAAACAATACAATATAATCTTTATTGCACACCAAAAACACAAAGAAAAAATTAAAATAAAATATCATTCGGCAGTACAAGGACGGCCTTATCGCCGAAAGCGATTTCTTCCAGGCAACCTTTGGATGGACAGGACAGAACGAAATATAACAAACGGTACATACATGTCCGATAAACCGCCTGTTCCGGGGCGGAGCGAGGATGTGTAAATGCATTCCCCCACCACAAAAAAAAAAAGTTAATACACAGTCCTACAAGCAACTATTGCGGGTACAACAACTACTCATTAACCTTTTTTCGATGTAACACTTATCTTACCCAGTAAAAAAAAATCTTCTCCCATATCAACTATTGCCGATAGCTTGCCTTGTAACGGGTTGTTGTTCCAAGCCGTACTATCGTGGGTGGATCCTGGGTTGCTGGGATCAACAGCCAAAATATACCCCTCCGAATCACAGATCTGAAATTCATACTAGTTAAAATTTATTTTTAAATCGAAAGTAACTCTGTTTGTAGACTTTTCACGGCTAAACGGCTGAACGAACATTGATGAAATTTGTAAGTTAGGTACAATATTTTACAAGGTTTTTGGATACTATTTTCTCAATAAGCGCGAACGAAGGGCGGGTACGCGTGCAGGACGTGAACGCGGGTAACAGCAAATAATATACATAATTTTATATGCCGAAAAGGCATTCTTGCAGCCATTCACGATTCGGAAATGTTTCCGATCGTATTCCAAAATCGTTCAATCACGTTTGCGGACTGAGATTCTGAAAAGCTGAACTTTCAATACCGAGATAAATCTAAAAATAAATAAACCTTTTTTTTTGCCTATCTTATATTATATCTTATTATATTTATATATATCGTCACGCCTTTCCCCTGAAGGGGCTGGCAGAGGTGTTATACAACACCCACACTTCGCCGAAAGATATTCAGTCCCAAATGTGACAGGGGGCCTGTCGCCATACACCGGGCTCCAGTCATGTAGCAGATGACATACAATACGCACATAATTATGTTCACACAATGAACAAATTGGTGTGTGCTGTCGGCTGGGTTCGAACCCGCTCCCTCTGGTTCGAGAGGCGGGCCTTCTCCCAACTAGGCTGATGTCGCATTTTTTGTTTATTATATTATATTAAAATAATTATATTTTATTATATAATACTAGCTTCTGCCCGCGGCTTCGCCCGCGTGGCTTACAGGAAATGAATGACGTTTTTATCTTCAGAAATATATATTATAAGCGGTCGCACTCGCTATCAATTGAATACATTAACTGACAATATCCCAAACAGAGCAATAAGGACGAAGTTATTTAGTTAACTAAACTATCTCTGGAATGAGAGTAATAGTAGTAGTAGTATGGTATCAACAGAACTTAAAGCTTGTGTAAAAAGATAAAATTAGGAGACAAACAAAAGTAGATAATTGATAATCAATATTGTTTACAGCGCAAATCTACTTCAGTATTTTTTTGTAAACCATATTTTTCTTTTTTAGAAACACCAGGCTGCTCCGTGAGCTTACTCTGGAGCAGACCACGTATAACTAACCGTGTGAAAAACATTTCAGTAAATTATGAGTTTGGCTTCAGATTTATTAATGGTCATGGCAAAGCAGACTTTGAGGGGAAACTGCACTCTTTTTAACTCGAAGGAGTAGTTCGGTGATGTTAAAGATATTAGAGGACTCCTCAGCATAAACACAGAATCATTCGGAAACCACACCAGTCAGTATGGTGGCAGACCTGTCGTTAAGACCTTTGAAGCAAAGGCAACCCGTATTGTAGTTTTTGTCTTTCTAATACTAAATCAGCTTCTTCTATTGACTTCGTCTAATTTTACTAATATATACTTCTTCTAAGACCAGAAAGACACTAATTATAAATTTCATATCTTGGTTACTTGATCTCTATTGACATATGTACATAAAATTTCTAAGATAATCAGCTCACAGACGTACAGACAGACATACTCCTTACACCATTTTAGTACGGAACCCTAAGAATAATAACAGCGTCGTTACTCGTTGGTAGTGGGTTAATAAATTTATCAGCAAAGTTTTCAGAGTTAAAAGAAGCGCTATTAGACTCTGTTGGTGGATGATGATGATGATGATTTTTCAAAAACTGTGATACACGTGTCTCATGATTTTAATTGAAGAGTATTTGTACCAATTTTTGAGTCAATCGATCCAGAGAATAAAAAGTTTCATACAAATTTGAACCCCCCATTTCCCCCCTTTAGGGGTGGAATTTCGAAAAACCCTTTCTTAGTGGATGCCTACACTGTACAAAGAACACACCCTCCAAATTTCATATTTCTAGGACCAGCAGTTTAGGCTATGCGTTGATATATCAGTCAGTCAGTCAGTCAGGACTTTGAATTTTATATATATAGATCTTAAATTTAAATATAAATCTGCCAAGTGCACACGCGGCGCCACCAAAACGCCATTGAAACCAGTGATATGACTAACGAGTTATATGACTGGTTTGTTGCTTATCAGTTACTATTTTTACAGAGCAGTCAGGTTATTTCACAAAGTAATTTAAATTAAGCTTTCCTACTTGTAATAAAACTTACCACAAGAGTATTCAAGGAATGGTAACCTTTCCGATTAAAAAATCGTTCTTCGTGATCAGGTGGGGTAACAATGGAAATTTGTGATCCGTCAATGCAACCCAGAACCCCTGGCACGCCGTACTTAGTAGAAAACCTGTGAAAATAATTAATTGTTCTAACTTAAAATATATTTTGTACAAAAAAAAAATTGTTTTGTAAAAAAGCGCATTTCAAGACGAGTGCGGCTGCTTCTCGCTCTTGAGTGCTAAGCGAGACGC
Source organism: Peribatodes rhomboidaria (assembly GCA_911728515.1). Taxonomy (NCBI): domain Eukaryota; kingdom Metazoa; phylum Arthropoda; class Insecta; order Lepidoptera; family Geometridae; genus Peribatodes; species Peribatodes rhomboidaria. Next base: position 899,858 of record OU452178.1, read on the forward strand.
AGCCGTTTGTGACGCAGACGTAATCGTTTGTGAATAATTCCTATATCCATAATGCGTGAAAGCCAAGTCAGTTGTCATTGTTAAAATATAAGAAATAAATGGTTCAATTTAATTTGAATAATATGTATTATGTAAGTTAGTCTGCAAAGTATTTTTAATACGGCGGGTCACGTGTTGTTATTTTATAAGAACATTTATTGTGCTAGAATTAAATGATTATTATTATTATTTTACGCCACCCATGACGTAAAACACTGATTTATCCCCTTGGAGCATTATCAACTATTACAAACCCGTTTATAACAGCTTGGCGCTCTTCCCGTGTAGCGGGGAACTTGATATGGTTTCGGAAAACCAAGCTATTATTTAGGTGATTCGTCACCTCGCCTATGAATCTTGACACAGTAGGTTGAGACATCGAGTGGCACTGGCCCACCATGGTTTGGTATGACCCACTGGCGTAGAATGCCAGTGCCACCATGATCTAACAGAAAAAAAGGAGGTTTAATAATGAAGGCAACATTGAATGGTTGTTTGATCTTCTTAGCAGTTATCCATAATCCTTCTTTTTAAGTAAAGAAAAATGTAATAAACATTAGATTAAGTTTACATCTGATTAGAAAAACAGTTAGCAATTGGTTTACCTTATTATATTCCTTTACTATTATATTCATTACAATTGCGCAACAAATCAAGTACCTACATAATAAGCAGGTACACAGAACAGCGATATTTATGGGTACGTTCCGAACGGCGCGCGAAGTACCATACATGGCATTTATTCTGTACCTGCCTTTAGGTACGCACCTAATGTACCTATAGGTAAGTAGGCATATTTAATAACATGTATACTTGGTGCACCCGTAGTGTTACATGCTGTTTTACGCATTCATTTCATTCATATACAAGTACTTATCTATGTAAAGTATTATTAGTTATACCAGAGTTTGAGCCCAGAACGGTGACTTCGCAACCACCATAGTAAATATATTATTTTATTGTCGTCGCAATCTCTCGAGCAATTGGTACTTTTACAAAATATTTTAGATAATGTTGGATACACATAAACACCTGATCGTCTCAGTATGCTGCGAGACCTAGCTTCACTCGATTACCTTTTAACTTATTAAGAGTTTTAAGTAATTTACATTAATACCTTTATTGATGACTCGAACCCGTCCGACCTCTGTGTTTTCATCAACGGACTTAATTCAGCTATCAGACTGGCTGCTTGATGTTTAGTGAGTCGGTAGATTTTGATAAAGTCACGGTCGCTTAAATCAAAACATGTGTTTGGCCACCGTGATTCTCCAACACCCACCGGCTCACTATCGGCATTCTGATTAAGATTTTGGGGGCCTGAGACATTATTAAATAAAAATATACAATATTATAAAGTACTCCATGGCCTAATGGTTCGAGACGCGAATGTCCTCGATAGTAATTTACTAAAACTCTACTAAACTACTGACTTACATTCAGACGGCCTAGGAGCAACAATTTGGTTTGCTGTAAAATAAAGACAATTCATAAAAACCGAAAGGAACCCAATTATATTCATACGACAGGTGCTCACTGACTTTTGCACATGTCTCGGCGCAACTCGAAACATAAATACATAATAAATAACTTCATCCCACTCACCTTCGGTTGAAGAAGTACTGTGTCGTGGACTAATATAATTTAGAAAAAACATGACTACAATTTTTGAAAAATATAAAATGAAATGATCTAAAAGGATTTTTCTTACAGTTTTTTAAAGAAAGGTAAACCGTACAGAGAATAGTAGAATAATTGTATAAGTTTTTATAATAAATTAGAGTTAAGTTAGAATTAAGATATATAAATTAAACTAGAACACAATTAGGCCAGGGAAAAAGGGAGTATTCTGTGATTAGCACCGATGTCAAAATGACAAGGCATAGCGGAATGAAGATGAATTTAGTGAAACTTAGAAAAATGAAAGAAGTATGGATCATAGAGAAATTTAATAAAGAGACCAAAAGTAGACATGCCATAAATTACTTACAATATATTAATTTTCAGAGCGCTTCGCACTTTTAAATCCTGAAACCATGTCAGTTCGAAGGAGTAGTACTAGTAACGTGGGTTGTCCTTACCCTCGCATGATAAATAATTATGCAAATGCAACTAGCGCCTCATTATGCACTCACAAGTAAATAACACGATCGTCGAAAAAAAAGATGCGATCACGACGACGTCACGAGTAAACGAAAAGCAAATGAAGAAAAAATCATAATCCTAACCAATATTAAAAATGCGAAATTATGTTTGTTCGTTTGTTTGTTTGTGACGCTTTCACGCTTCAACTACTCGACTGTACTACTCGACTCGACTACTACTATCATCACGAAATTTTGCACACAAATTGTCAGGGGGTAACAATGGGGGGTAAAAGGAAATAAGAGCTATGTTATCCTGGATGAAAAACAGATAGGTACCTCAAAAACAAATTTGTTTCTTTAAATTAAAGCGAGCAAAGCCGCGGGTAAAAGCTAGTCACTATCATTACATAGAATAACACAAAGTCGCTTTCTGTGTCCCTATGTCCCTTTGTATGGTTAAATCTTTAAAACTACGCAATGGATTTTGATGGGGTTTTTTTAATAGATAGAGTGATTCAAGAGGAAGGTTCATAAGTGTAATAACGTCTATTAAATAGTAAAAAAAAACTGCAGTATTTTTCTACTATTTAATAGATGTTATTATACATATGAACATTGCGTATATTGCGTAGTTTTAAAGATTAAACTATACAAAGGGACATAGGGACACAGAAATAGACTTTGTTTTATACTATGTATGTAAATAAATATGTATATATACATACTACAACGTTAACAGTTTTTCTGTAGTGTATTTAGTATTAGCATTGCACCCGTGCGAAGCCGGGGTGGGTCGCCAGTTAAATTATAAAAAGCAAAGCCGATTTCCCGTCATCCGAATTGAATATTGTAAACAATTTTTAGAATTTTGTTGAAATTTTAAAAGCCACTGGTCAGATTTTGATACAATTAATTAGGACCACCTCTAAAGTATGATCTACAGAACAAAATCAAAAATGTTAATCGATTCACAATTGGCGAAATAATTTGCGTAATATACATAAAGGCTAGAGTGAATAAGTGCTATAAAGGTCGTCGTGCTCCATCTTAGACCACAACGTCGCTTAACATCAGGCAAGTTGGTGGTCAAAGGCCGACATATTCTACATTAAAAAAAAATGTACCTACAGACGAATTGAAAACCTCCGTCCATTAAAAAAATAAATAAAAAACTGAAATGGTAAAAGGAATTGTAAATGTAATATAAATCAATAAAAATAAACTAAAGGTACATTTAAAAATTTGATTTGATTTAAAAATTATGAAAGGGTTAGAAAAACCAAAGGGGGAAAAAATTAATTCGCAGAGAAAAAAGCTCATTGGAGCCACTCGGGATCGCTTCCACAGATCGACGCCGCGTGATCAACGTGTGAACTTCGCGCGGACCACGAATTTCCGAGTCAGCGATTGTCACTTGTCCTCGCGTGCATGACTTGCGGGCGGTGGACGGTCACCTAGTGGCCACTCGCCGTCCACGCGTTTACAGAGACGTAATTGTGGTAACTCTGTGTCCGAGCGTAACTCTTGGTTTATTCCTGAAATTTTTTTTAGTCTTAATAACAGTGGTGCATCGACATTCCATGTTGAGCAACTTTGCGCAGCGTTATGTTGCATTTTTTGGCAAATGTTGCGTAAGGGGTCTTCCAGATAGATGCGGCCTGCGGTGGCGCCCAATGGCCTTTTGCGGTCGCTGATCTATATGTATATATCTGATATAGTCCTTTGGTCGCCAACACAAGCCGCATCTGTCTGGAAGACGTCGTGCAACTTTTGGCAACATGCGGTAACAATAGACAACATGTTGCAGAATGTTGTCAAATGTTGCCCAGCACCGATGTGTGTGCACCATAATGATAACAGGAGGGCAATATACGAGCTAAATAAAGCTCGTAGCTAAATAAAGCCGATGCTTAACTGATTTTGTATTACAAACGCAACGTCAACGGTTCTATTACGTATCGACCATGGTTAGCTGAATTGCCTAAGATCTTAGACCTTCTAACCACGGGACGCGCTTGAGGTTGATTTCTGCCTAAAAAACAATTTCGCCATTTCTTGCGGGGGGTAGATAAAGAAAGTGATTCCATATAATAGTTAAATTTTACCTAATGGTTTGTCATTAATAACTCATAGTTTTCAAAGTATTTAAAAAAAAGTTTTATTTCTTTATAAAAAATTAAAAAAGAAAATGTGTGATGTGATTGTGAAATACTTATCATAAGAATAAATGTTTAAAACTGTAAAAATGAAATAGTATACCACATTGATGGCTTGGTATAAACTACCACTGACGGTTGGTCTAAGACTAAAATAATGTAAATTTTTACAACCTCGGTTGATACTTACATTTTCTCTCGGACAAACACTGTTTGCCAGCTTTTCTAATGAATGTGCCATTTTGGTCAGTATTTCTAGTTTTTTTTTACTGGCTTGCTCCCACTTTTCATTTATATCACGAGCGCCTAAAACAGTGTTAATAGGGTTTGGTGGTTAATTAACTAAGAAACACAAACACAAACTTTCTTCAGATTCATTCAAACAGTAGACATCTCACATCACGTTTCATTCAGTAAACAGATTGTTGAGGGTCGTACTTCTACGTGTCTCCCTACTATTTTAGCATGCTAACGTACCTAATAATATTATTGGTAGATATACTTTTTTTATTACTAGCCGCACTCCGCAGTTTCACATGCGGTCTCACAAGAAACGGTTTTTTTTTAGTTTAAGTTACTCCGTGTTCTTTTTTATAGCCCTGAGGAAAGTGTGTTTCTTTGATTGTTTATTGTTAATTTTTCACGACCTAATTACTAAACCGATTATCGTGAAATTTTGCACAGGTACACGTTACCTATGCAAAATTTCACGATGCAAATTTTGCAAATTTTGCAAACTCACAAAAATGTTATAATCTTGTTTAAAATATTAGTATGGATTTATAGATGAAGATGTGCACATATGCACATAAATAAATTAAATAATACTAATCCACACTAGTATTATTTAACGAACAAAGTAACTTTGTCTGTCTGTCTGTTTGTAAACTTTTCACGGCTGAACGGATCTTGATGAAATTTGATAATTTACGAGGATCGTTTTTGGAAACTATTTTCTCAATAGACGCGAATGATGTTGCGGATAACAGCTAGTAATAATTTAAAAATGAGGTTACGAGCATACCCAGATCGACCGTGTCCTGCCTTTCTTGGGTGGCCTGAGCTTGTTGTACCGGAACTGGCTCAGGAGTTCGGGCCTGCGCTTCAAGGCTGACCTGGGCTTCACATGACGCCGGTCTGTGCTCACTATGAATGAGACGTCGAGGGACTCTAAGTAACAATGAATTTCTATTAAGATTAATTTAGACATGAACATACTTAAACCATTTAAGTAGTGAAACATACAATATGGGTGAATCCAAAATAGGCGTGCTCGGTTGCGTTTCCTTTTTGTACATGAAAAAAAAAAACATTAATTTAAACACAGTGTTAAAAAAGTTCTACTAGGTTAAGCCAATCAATAAAAGACATCAAGATCCTACTGTGACCTTTAAAAATTGTCTTCAAATCAATTGAAATACATAGGTATTTCGATGTTTATGAAGAACGGTAGAGTACCTACCTAAGCAGATACTTCCTTCTTAAACCAAACAGTCATGGTGTGTCGCTTAACAACAAATTGTTAACATTTTTATTTTAACAACAAATTAGCATTAGAAAACGAACAATAGCAGTTAGAACTTTATAGATATGGTATGCTATGTAGTGTAGGTACAGTGCAGGATTAGCCATGTAGTAGGACGTGGCAAATGCCACAGGCGCGCACTTGAAGGGGTAATCGAAATAAATACGTGCCACGTGACAAAATAATATATTTTACTAGCCTATATAAGCAGTTGCCGTATAAATGATAAATTATGTACCTGGTCCACGTCCATTATGGGGTCTATCCTTACATTTAGTAAGGGGCCTACGTCACGCCCAATTATTTCGGCCACTCTATCCTCCAGGGGAGACAAATTAATATTGGCACTGGGACCGCCACCAGTGCCTCTCTGACTCCTGTTTTGGATAAATATTTTTTGCCTCACCCTGCCCTTATAATCGTTCCACACCTTAAAAACCAGACACTTTTTACTAGACACTAACAACTATTTGCATACAAAATTTTGTTCAACAATATTGGATCAATATAGGTTCAAAGAGGTCTAGGTAATCGAATCGCATTCAGCATGCTAGCATCCTAAATTCAGGAGTAAGGATGGGTTCGGACTAGCTGAATCACTTAGAAGCCTCTGAATTTACATGACTAAATAAATTAAGCCAAATAGCCAATAATGTAAGACCGTCATGAGCTGTAAGTTTATCTGTAACTTTATTTTATGTTTTATTGAGAGCTGTGGATTTTGTTCAATAAAATAAAATAAAAATAAAATAAGCGCTGACTCTGAAGTGAGTACGATTCACACCGAGCGAGACGCGCCAGAGCGATCGCGCATTTCTTACTCGCAGCGATTTATGCAAATATGACATTGTAACCACTTCGCCAGCGCTTAAGATTTAATTATTATTAACACATTGCAAAATGTGCTGCGTTGACGCGGCCCTGTCGGTGTAAATCGTAACTACCGATAATCTCACTTCGGTCGGTCAAATTATACTTGGTAGCACACACACTCTGGTTAACCAAATGTCACGCTTGTAAGAACTCACTTTCGCCCATTCTTTTGATGTTCTTGAGCAAGGTCCTTCTTCATTTAACAAATCCGCTAGTTGGGCCCATAAGCGGCTGGCTGTTGCTCGTGCTTCTATGGAGCGCACACGTCCCAGCCCTAAGCTCCTGTGGCCCTCCATAAAAGACACGAGAATTTCTAGTTGACCGACTGATGTGACGCGTCGCACAGCTGCAGCTCGTGGCAGTGATAATGTATCGTCCATCTTCGATATGCTTGAATAAGAGTTGACATTCAGGATTGTTAACTAAGACCATAGGTACCTACTATTTCTATGAAAATTATAGTAAGTATAGCTTGATAGCTTGACACAGTTTTTTCATTACAGGTTTTTTCTACTTACTCTCGCCCGTAGGGCAATAGAATACGACATCAGTATCTCTCTGCCCGTTGTCAAAGCATTGAAAGCATAGGTAGGTACTAAAATAAGAGCTCGGGATGGTAGGACGTGGAAAGTAGGTGTTACAACGTCAGGCGAGCCAACATTATCGTAGGCAGTGTTATGTACCTTGCAAATCTCCGGTAGATACACTTACCTTCGCAGGCGAAAACATACAAACCTTGAGGAAGCGTGGCACTGATATTTTGAGACGTTACATAAAAAAATATATAAATAGGTATGTACTTACGTATCTTTAGCCCTTTTTTATTTATTCTAAATTATTAATGTCTAAATTTAAATTATTTATTACTAAGCCTGTTATTAAAATACGAATTAATACGATTTCAATTCAATTTTAATTAATACGAATCATACAACACAATAAATCTTGACAGACTTTGATAAAATTGTATTGTGAATATTGTGATTAAAAATTCTAATTTTAAAAATAGGCGGGATCAATTATCTATAAGTAACGTAGCGACACGCCGTACTTAAACGGTGAAAATAGTAAAACGCGCATGCAACCTCCATTGAACTATCGAAGAAGGTTGCATGCGCAGTTGTACAAGAATATAGCGTACCTACATACGTAATTGAGCTGACCTATGAAGAAAATGCTTATTATGAGACGAATAAATTATAATCTACTAGCGACCCGCCCCAGCTTCACACGGGTGCAATTCTGATACTAAATATTATACTTCAGCATTCTGTAGTATAATATTATACTTACCTACTACAGCATTTTCTGTAGTATACAATTTAGTTCGTACCCAGCACGCACCAATTTCTTCATTGTGTGAGTTTAGTTTACAGTTTAGTTTTTTTATATTTAATTATCGCGGATTACCCCTTTTACCTATTATGTATACCTAGTGTATACGGAACCCAAAAAACCCTGAAAACTGCAGTCTATCAAGTTGCGGTCTTAGAAATGTTATAAATTAAACATACGCGCGTTTTAAAACATCAATTAATATAAATTTAAATTAGAATAGAACATATTTTATTAATTGTTGTTTTCATGAGCATTTATTCGCAAACGAAAAGTTTTTTCTTTGTTTATTCTGAACGACACTATACAGTTGAGAGATGCAAATACAATATCCTATCCAACTAATATTATAAACGCGAAAGTTTGTAAGAATGGATGGATGGATGGATGGATGTTTATTACTCTTTTACGCCAGAACGGCTGACCAGATCTGGATGAAATTTCGCACAGAGATAGATTATAGTCTAGAATAGCACATAGGATACTTTTAGCCGCGGGTGAAACCGCGGGGCGCAGCTTGTGGGAAATAATTTATTGAAAGTAACGTAAAAACTTTTAGTACTCCGGAATTTATTTACATCACCATAAACAATACATTGTTTCCATGGTCATGATAGCTTTAAAAAAAAAATTGAGTATTTTTGCCGGGAATCAGAAAAAAAGCAATTTTTGTATATGTATTTTATTAAACTGGTGTTTCTTTGAGTATTCAACCAAAATAATGGTGGTGTAATAACCTTTATCGGTTTGTTAAAATGCACTAGTGTCCGCAATTGATACAAAATTAGTAATGCAACTTTTACTTTTTTGCCAAACAAAGTAGTGATTTTGTTGAATGTGTGGTCTTCTAATTTTTCTGCAGAAAACAAGTGATTCTATTGCATATTGAACAAAAATACAAGCCATACAAGAGGACAAACATCGACGCGAAAATCCAGAACCCGATAAGTAATCCAGCGAATCCAGTAAAGAAATTTTCATAGTAAATTACTGAAGTGCACATGTGTCAGCCTAGAGAGTTTGTTATAATCAGTCGGCCCGGTCGGATTAGCGCCGCGTAGGTATAAGGAATGGTAAAGGTAAAGTGGTAAAGAGATAGTACGTTAACTGGGGGGCACAACTGTGAATACTTTGTTCCTACTCTCACTAGACCTTGGAGAATGCTAATGCATAGACATATACGTATGTAATAGGGCATATTCTGTGTGCTAATGGTAAATGATGATATCAAATAGGACTGTTTATTCCCAAGAAACTGTGCCAGTGCCTACTCTCATCTCTCCTTGTTACATTCTTTTATTCTATGCCAAACATATATCTACTTTCGTTCATATTTTTGCATTTTGTCAGTATCATAGAAGATAGAAGTAAATCAATTAAATTTGCATGTTGGTATTATGTATCTATATTACATACTCTTTGGTAATTTATTTTAACAATTTGACTTGATTACATTTATGTCAAGTAGGCAAGGAAAATTTGTTCATAGAAAAATAGCATACGTCCATGGAAAATAGTAATAGATTTCTAATTATCTATTTAATTTACAGGTTTTCAGGTTATATAGGAAAAAAAAAACAGAAAAGGAAGAAATAAATAAAGTACTAGTTTTATTTTTAGCAAGAAAAACGAAACGTACAATGAGCAAAAGAAAGAAGCATAAATAGGTTTTTACATGGTTTTTCCAAATAAAATATAAGTTGATGTAGAGCTATTTATTAAACATAAGACATAATTTAAAGCTATTAAACTATGTAGGTATTGTTTTAAGACAATGTCGAAGATAGAACCAAGTGAAGGAGAAAAGTAAGTATGCAGGGTACCTATTCCTACTATTCGAGATATTTTCTGGTCTTTGTCTATCTCGCTTGAATAGTGGGAGAGTGAAGGTGACCAAATCTCATCTCACGCGTCAAGAATAGGAGACTAAGCTGACGTCACCATGAGAGAGTGGGACATATAATGGGGAAGAGAGAGGGTAAGAGAGAGAGAGAATATTAGATTTATTTCTGTATGTTGGTGTAGGTGACACGTTGGTGACACGTTGGTGACACGTTGGTGACACGTTAGTGACACGTTGCTGAAGCGTTTGAATCTATGGGTAGGTTTTATTTTTATAGAAACTAGAGTAGCTTTTTTTTTTGTTCTCCCGCATAAGGGAATTTGGCGTCGCACGTCTTGTGCATTTGCCAGTACCTATCAAGTTAAAAGAGGAACGTTCAAACTCTACTTTATCATTCCTACAACATTGATTCCATAAATATTTAAATACCTGCATTACAGTTTTAAAGTCTGTGGTTGCAATGCCGTAGCCGCTGCAATATTGGCTTCTGACATGGCTTTAGTATTATTGTTGTTACTTTATCTACTAGAGCAAACAATCGAGACCTACGGTTTAACGTGCCATCCGAGCCACAGTAGCACTCAGTTGTAAATGCCACTTGCGGTCACCCATCTGAACTCATGATGTCGTCTGTTGCATAAGATCGGTGATCGGTTATGAGCGCCCGGTACCTAGTAAAATTACGCTGTAAGCAGTACAACACTTTACTGTAATATTAGTTTTGTTACATTGAGATCCCATTTGGCTAGAAGGTCTATACATTTTCTCGTAACCGGCCGTCCCAATAACTCATCGTTGCCGGTTCCGGTAGCGGATAGCGTGATAATAGCCTGATAGCTAAACGTCTTTGAAACTTCATGATTGATTGACTTGATCAATGACCAGTCCATCCTTGTTATCTATATTTACATGTTTACAAAATGTTGCCGGATTAACTAATAAATTCCTTGTAAATTCTCAAGATGCGGTGTCATAAAACGTAGCAGAAACGGACCAGAGGCGATGCAAACATACGACAGCGAAACACGAACTGCTTCATGTTCTAACAGACTCACGCTTGCAGAAAAAATAGCTTTTGCTATACCGGTGGAGCCTGGCGGTGGATCTAATGGACTAAGAGATAACGTAACATGTCGTCAGTAAAAAAAAAAATTATCTGTGATATCGCCACACCCTGCCCTCTGATTAGGAAAGAGGACGTCACGTCTTTTTCTCGAAGGGATTGGCAGTGGTCATATCGTGGTCATACTTCCGAAACTTATGGCTAGGTACATGTTTTACTAAGTTTGACTGCATTTTCAGTGAGTTCATTGTGTAAATTTTTATTTTTAATGTACTTACTCGTACCTTTTTAATAATAATCGTAATATTAAAATACTGTTTGTGCATTTTATTTAACTTGTAAGCCTTTAAAAGACATATTTATGTCACTGTTGAATTTGTTATTGACAATGAAAAAAAGCAGAGTACTTACTTATTTTAAACATGCTATTAATTTTTAGTAGTAAATACTCTACCTAGGTCTAGGTCTACCAAAGTCTAGCCATGGTGTAATAATATGCTCCGGCAGGAATAGCATTTCGTGAGCACCACGTGAGACGTGATGAGACGTGAATCGATGCCCGAAATAAGTAATTTACAAATAGTATGAATGAGACGGATGACGATGACGAGTGACGTCATACGTGTTTGCGCCTGGAATGGATTGATGGACTTTTTTGGATCATAGGTCTAGCATTCCGGGCAAACACGTAATGACGTCACTCGTCATCGTCATCCATCTCTTTCGAACTATTTGTTAATAACATATTTTGGTCTTGCTTAAGCATCGATTGACGACACTACGTGTTGCCCGCGTGACCATGGTGTACGTAAGCCGTTCCGTAGCTGCACAAGAAGAATGTGCCATATAAGTGCAGCGTTTAGCTCTTTCGATGTAATTCGAAAAAGTTCGGGTTTATCAGTCAAAATTGACAGCATACTTGAAAATGACATTAGAAATGAAAAGTAAGTAGCTATAACATAAGTGCCAGCGCAAATGCACAGCTTGCGTGGGCACGTATCTTGTCGCTGCGACTAGACGCATAGCTGTCGTTTGGATCTAATCGTCTTGCATGGGCGTGTCTTCGCATATACACCGTATGTCCACGCACCATGTCCGTGGCCAATGACCAACTACTCTGTTCTTTCCACTCTGCGACTCAAGTGTCAACTGCGTAGAATTTTGAACAAAAAGTAAGAATATTGTTGGCTGCAGCCCATTATCGCGTTTAGTCTTCAAGCTGTCGCATAGTGTGCGCTTTCGCTTAGGCAAAGAAGTTTTTGTGTCAAATAAATCAGTGATGTATTCAGGTAAAGATAGGGGTAGGGGGCCTCTACCTTGCAATATGAGTCTGCTTTATTAAGTCAGATAAAAATGTCTGAAAAAAGTGGTTGAATCAAGCCATTTTAATTCGCGGACCTGAAACCAGGCCTAGCTCACTCTGCGTTGTACACAGCGCCAATAGGTAACATAGGTTGGCCCTCTGGATGGAATTCAGCTAAGAGTTACTGGCGCGTAGGACCTGTGGCCCTATTCGGAGATTTGAGATTTTCATCTCACTTTCTTTCGTCCTTGTTGCTCTCGTTTGAAACGTCATAGGTGTGAGAGTGACCAAGATAAAATCTCATCTCATCTCACGCGTAGGAATAGCCCCACTGGCGTGCGACTAACGCTAGCAAAAATGTTATTCTGTTTGCAGATTTTATCGAGTTTTAATAAAGAATAGTCACTGGAAAAGCCAAAAAGTGCTGCATAGCACAAAAATAACGAAATAAAGAATAAATAGGTAGTTTACTTACCTGAAATGTACCTCCATATTAAACAACAACGTACACACTAATGTAATGCTTCACACAACACCTTTAGGGCATTCTACTACCCATAACATTTTGCTTTCTAACAATTCCTTACCCGATAATACAGACTTGAGTGATTTGTCACTGACAACTTTAACATTTATAATTTAAATTTCTGGCATTGCTAATGTTTTCGAAATGTTTGATAGGTTGAAATCCTTTCCAAGCGATTCTGTTTATTGAATCAGTCTAGCTAATTCACCAGCAGACCTTGCATGCGCAACGCAACAACGGTATGTTGACTCTTTTTTTTTATCGAAGTCAGACGTATGTTTAGACATAGCCTTGTCACGTTCTCACATGACAAAGTGACGAGAAGAATTTACCCGCGCACGTATGCTAGAGATGCTGGTGATCGGACGAAATACGAGTTTTAAAAATGTCATGTTAACTCGTCCAATCAACAACAAGCCTTGTAGCGTTAGCGATTCTAGAAAGAGAATCAGTAAATGAGTAAAAATGAGTAGGTTTAAATTCGCATGCTTATATACTGTGACATCATAATTCTTCTGTACCTACCTACTTGTACTGTTGTTTATTCTGAGCCGAAACGAAGACACAGTAGGGTTTTAAAATACTTATCGAGTCATAGAGTAAGTTAGTTACTATCCCTATGGTTAGGATAGAAGTGCCCTGCATGCAGTCAAGTGGAATGGACAAACATTAGATAGGCTGATGATACCTAATGATGATATAAAATGTAAAAATAAGTTTTCCAGTAAGTATACAAATAAAATAAGTAAGTTCTTTTGCTAAATACATGTTTAAACCTATTAATTTTTCATTTAAGCTTCAAACAGGTTGACTCGAGATGCTGTAATTGTTGCGACTCTGTTCGTCCATACAAGACGAATACAGACGCAACTATTGCGCGACGATTTGCGTCAGTGTGCTCGAAGCCTTAAACTAAGTAATTACTTAGCACATAAAATAGTAAATCTTTGGTGTAGGTAATATGGCAACTTTAATAAGATGCACCCATCTTGATGCAATTTACGTACTTAATCAATATATTAATTTAAGTGGCCTCAGTGAATCGCCCCGCAGAAACATCCTAGCTACGTAGCAGTGACGTCAGTCGTTTTTAACCGGGTGGAGCAGCGGCCGAGCTTTAGCTCACACGCTTGTGAACCATTAGTGATGCTGAGCCGTTCCCCAGCCGTCTTATTTTTGACAAACGCAACGTCAACGGTTCAGTTAAGCATCGGCTATGATTAACTGAATCGCCCCCCTGTAAAATAG